>OX276337.1:42484976-43084976 GCA_946251815.1 Dasysyrphus albostriatus | reverse complement strand
CTAGAATCACTCGATTTAGGGAGAGTAAGTCCTGGAGCCAGTATGCTGGGCGTAGATGAGAAGTGGACACGCCTTAAGAATACTGTCATTAGTACTGCCAACTCCATATTAGGCAGCAGTCGTAGAAATCAGAACGACTGGTTTGATGATGAATGTAAGCTAGCGACTGAACGTAAGAATGTTGCGTACCGAGCAATGCAACAATCTCATAGAACGCGGGCACGCGAAGAAGAATATAAAGAGCTCAGAAGAACAGAAAAACGGCTTCACAGACAGGAAAAATCAGCCTGGGAGAAGAACCTAATCTGTGAAATAGAGAACAGCCGAGAGCGAGGTCCGCACCAGGCGCGGAAGTTCTACCAATCCGTCCGAAACATGACGCAGTACACACCACGCTGCACATACTGCAAGGACGGAGAGGGAAATCTGATCACCGATCTACAAAGCATACTGGAGCGATGGAAAGTGTACTTTAATGAATTGCTAAATGGTCAGCTCACAGCAGAAGTGGAGGCTCCTCTACTTCAAGATGAACACCCTATGCTACCGCCACCAAGCATAGAAGAGGTTGAGAAGGCTATAAAACGGCTCAAACGAAACAAAGCCGCGGAAGCCGATGGCATACCAGCCGAATTATTCCACCACGGCGGGCCAGCCTTACGTCAAGCAATTCATGATATCATAGTGCACGTAGGGGAGCATGAAGAAATGCCAGAAGACTGGCGAAAAGGTATCATATGCCCCCTACATAAGAAGGGAGATGTCACAACGTGCTGCAATTATAGAGGTATCACGTTGTTGAGTACCGCCTATAAGATACTGTCCTCTATCCTACAAGACCGGATAACCCCATACGCTAAAACAATCATCGGCCAATATTAGTGTGGTTTCATTCCAGGCAAATCAACAACTGCTCAGATCTTTACCCTAAGGCAGGCGATGGAAAAATGTCTTGAATTCAACATTCCAACATACCATCTGTTTATAGACTTTAAGGCCGCCTATGATAGCACAGCCAGGGTAGAACTTTACAAAGCCATGAGAGAATTCGGCTTCCCAAATAAATTGACACGACTATGTAGGTTGACCATGACCAACGTAACAAGCCGAGTAAAAATAGCCGGATTGCTATCCAAACCAATCAACATCTTTAATGGACTCCGACAAGGGGATGGTTTGGCCTGCCTCCTCTTCAACCTGGCGTTGGACAAAGCAGTCCGTGACTCTGGCACGGCAACAAGAAGGACCATCGTCAACAGGTCCAGCCAGATACTGGCTTACGCAGACGACATCTACATCATCGGAAGAACCGAACAAGCAGTACACGATTCCTTCATCCAGATCAAGCAGGCGGCACAAAATCTGGGGTTGCACATTAGTGAAGGTAAAACAAAGTACATGGTGGCGTCGAATGCGAGAAGAACAGTTGGTCAAACAATCAAGGTAGCGGAGCACGAATTTGAAGTGGTGCAATCCTTTAAATACCTTGGGTCAACAGTAGCAGCCGATAATAATATAGAAGAAGAAATACGCGGGCAATAGTTCGCCAAGCATCTGAGGTGATAGTTCAAGCCACTAACGATTATACCACGGGGCAAATTTTTTTTAAAAAAAGAATAAACATTTTATAAAATATTTCTCGCATGAACACATTTTTCGGTAAGGTAGGTAGATCACCTTTTCTTCTTTAAAATGCATGAACTTACCTTAGCCATCAACGCTTCAAATAATTTTATAAACTTAATTTTGTATTTTACCTCCACTTCCCAAAAGAGCTCAAAATGAATGATTTATCGTCATCGTCCAAAGAAGATACACATCATTTTTCTCAGAGTCCTCCTTGGACTCAGCAAGAGTTTCAAGGTCATAACTCTCAACAAGCACTCGCGAATATCTTCTATCATAATAATATACGCGATGCACGCTGTATTTTTAAATTCTGACCGCATTATGATAAGTGCATATAAACTTGATGGCAAACAAAAACAAAAACAAGAACAAAAACTTTTCCCAAATTTAAACAATCTCCCAGCAACTGCTAAATTTTTGTTTCTTTCCAAAGTCAAGAAACCTTTCCCGACTCGCGGAAGCTCTCTCTCTCAACGTTACTTCACCCCGTGTGCCACCGCAGCGCGCGGTTTTGTTGGTAAACAATAAACACCCGCTTGCAGCATTTCATTTATTTACTTTGTTGCATTTTATTATTCCACTAAAGTCTTAACCATACCATATCTACATGGGTTCGTGTGAACGTGTATGAATGTGGTGTGTACGAATTTCTCCGGGACTACTACTTGGTGCTCTTACATACTATGTGAGTACTTCAACGCCTAGAACGAATCCACTGCAGGTCTTCCTCACAGTTGTTTCTTGTATATGTATCTGCGGTATTAACTTGAAGCTGAAATCCATCTTAAGGATAAAGTTTGAACATTTATGCCATGCACGTAAAGTTAACTTTGGTTCAAGTGACTTCAGTTCTTGTTCGTCGTCGTGTTGTTTTGCATATGGCAAAACTTGTGCAACACTTTTGATTATTACCATTTTAGGGCAAGTCGACTGGCGGTCGGTGTGGCGGAGAGGTGCGTGGGCTTTGGAGATGCTTTGCCTTCCAATTTGTCTCAACAGAAGCCACTTCATGATGGGGGAATTTTAATTGTCCTGGAAAACAGGGATATAGAATGAACTAACTTTGTCGTTAAGATCAATCTTGTAAAATTTTGAAGCAAATAAAAGTGAATTTTGTTTGGTAACTTGATGTCGTACTTAAAATATCGGCTTTTTCAGAAGTGAAATCTTAATTGGCACGCAGCCAACCGAATACAAACAGATTCTAAATTATCTTGATTTGCATAGTTTGATGGTCATCTTTGGAAAGATTCCCATGTGAGAAGGATGGTTTTTTAAAAATCCAAATTGGAATTATAATTTGTTTAAACTTTCATGTTGGCAACCTTTATCAAACTAGGCTGGGTTGGCATCTATACGTTTTGTTCGAATTGAAAAAATGTCCATACTTGAATAGAACAGAACAGACAGGTTGGCTTGAACATTCCATATTATGGGAAAATATTCCAATAAAAGGCATTTCGTTGGATGAACTGACTGCGCAGCAGTTTTAATGTGCTCTTTACTTTGTTCAAAAATGAGATATTGCGATATTTTGAATAGCATCTCTCTGCATACGAGGGTGGGTCAATAAGTCCGTGACTTTTGGAATAAAACACAGATTTTTTGATAAAAAAAAAATTATTTTTCAACGTAGTCTCCCTTGAGCTCTATACACTTTGTCCAACGCTTCTCCAATTTTTTTATCCCTTCCAAAAAAAATGATTTGTCGAGGTCCTCAAAATAGGCCTTTGTTTGCGAGATGACTTCATCATTGGAGTCAAATCTTTTTCCACCAAGCCATTTCTTCAGGTTTGGGAACAAGAAGTAGTCGCTCGGAGCCAAATCTGGAGAATAGGGTGGATGAGGGAGCAATTCATAGCCCAATTCATGGATTTTTGCCTTGGCAACTGCACATGTGTGCACCCTTGCATTGTCTTGGTGGAAAAGAACTTTTTTCTTGGCCAAATGAGGTCGGTTTTTTTTTCAAATCGTCATTGAATCGGTCCAATAAGTTGGCATAATATTCCCTATTGATTGTTCTTCTCTTTTGAAGGTAGTCAATGTGGATTATCCCGCGTGCATCCCAAAAAACAGTCGCCATAACTTTATTGGCTGACAAACCCACCTTGGACTTCTTTGGACCCGATTCACCCTTAGAAACCCACTGTTTTGACTGTTGTTTGGTCTCTGGTGTGTTGTGATGGATCCATGTTTCGTCCACGGTTACAAAACGGCGCAAAAACTCCTCCATATTGCGATTAAGCAACGCCAAACCTTCCTGTGAAGTTGTTACACGATTGCGTTTGTGGTCGACTGTGAGCAAACGCGGCACCCATCTTGCGGAAAGCTTTCTCATGCCCAAGTGATCATTCAAAATTGAAACCACTGAGCCATGCGAGATCCCTACGGCTTCCACAATCTCTCGCACTTTCAATCTTTGGTCGGCCAACACCATATCGTGAATTTTTTCGATTGTTTCGGGTGTAGAGACCTCAACTGGGCGTCCAGGACGTTCGGCATCTTCAGTGCTTGTACGGCCACAACGAAATTCAGTAAACCACTTTTTTACCATTGAAATCGATGGTGCAGAGTCCCCATAGTATTTATCAAGCCTAGCCTTGGTCTCGGTAATGGTTTTTTTTCGCAAGAAATAATGCTTAATAAGCACACGAAATTCACTTTTTTCCATTTTCTCCTCAAATTAGTGAGTAGTCTGATAAAAATAGCTGTCAAACACAAACTAACTGACGCAGCAAGTTTAAATTTTGACAGGAGTCAACTGACAGATGCCTGTTGACAGGAGCAGTGTTGCTGTTTCAGTAAAGAGGTCAGAAATTCAAAAAGTCACGGACTTATTGACCCACCCTCGTATATAATTACTTTTTTTTTATGAAAATGATTGAATTGTTGACTGAAGTTCAGAATTATGTTTTGTCAACATTTACAACTTGAAGTGTTTAGAAGCTTTCACTATAGCATCATAGTACATTCGGCACGTTCGGTATAGTATTAAAGTTTTCTACAACACTTAACAAATCCATAACAAGCAAGGGCGTAAGCAGGATTTTAGTTACGGGGGCAAAATCATTCAGGAACTTGGTAAAGGGTGGTAACCTCTTTCAAGAAATAGTTTTGGTACAAAAATCTTTTTTTTAAAATGCTTTTAAAAGAAGATAATGCCTAATGCCTCGGTTGCCAAACTGTGTTCCGCGGAACCCATAGGGTTATAAATTTCGTGAAAAGGTGTTCTATTCAGTAAATTTGTTCAATACAGTGTGCAAAAATATAGTAGATACTATATTAAGAAATCTGATGGCTGTCTTGAGGAAAAGCTTAATCCAGGTTATTTGAACTTCATGATAAGCTGAAATTTTTCCAACTGGAGAAAAATATATCCTCATCCGAAAATTTCGTCTATATGTTTTGAATTATGCAATATTTATGACATGAGAAAAAAATTATATCTTTCAGAAAATTTATGAAAATTCAACAAAGCGTTATAGATTTGCAAAGAAAATTCACAGCAGTATTTTTCACGAGAGACAAACTGGCAGCCTTAAAAAAAATATTTTCGGACATGGAACTTAGCTTGTAGTAATTTATCAATCAAACAATTAAACTAAAACTGTTTCATTCTTGCCCAGCCTTTCATAGAATATCTTAAATATGAAATAAACGCAGAATTTAAAATTTTGTGTTATTACTTTTTTGCTATCTTTAAGTATTTGGGTTCCAAACTATATTTTGACCATGTTTAGGGTTCCACAGCTAAAAAAGTTTGTTAGCCACTGGCCTAATATATTAAATATGTTGTGACTAGGGGGGGGGGGGAGGAGTAAGCACCTCTACCTGCCCCCTGCCTATGCCTTTGATCACAAGGTAACAAACTGTGCCTTGGTTCAGGAAAGTGCTAACGAATCTTTCTAAAAGCCGAACTCCTCAAAAGAGTAAATAGGTATTGAACTAAAGTCCCGTTCTTACTTTGCGATGCTGGCATTATCCAAGAATAAGTACAGCGTTTTAATTGTGCTCGGTAAGATGGAGTGGAAGTAGTGATTCAATAAAGATATTACCTCTTTTAGAGATTTGAGAGCTGGTACTACATCATAAATAAAAATGAGAGACACCTGTTTCAGCTAAATCAATGCGAAAATTGTATGTCCAAAGTTAACGTTTATAGAACGCTTCACCAGTTGTTTTTCTTCGGCAGTGTTAAATTCTGCTAATAATCAAATTTGAATCTCGCATTCACATTATTACTTGATATTGCAAGTTTCTTCGATGCCAGTTTCATACTTTAAGAAAAAATTGTTTTGCATTTTTAGTTGCGATATATGTAGGTACTAAGTATAAGGCAAGTTTAAGATTCGTGCAAAAAAACTTGAGATAACAATCAAACATGACATTACCATAATAGAGAACACCATAAAAGTGGGTGGCACAATTCTCTGTGTCTATCTGTCTGCCTGCCTGTTCGTCTGCAGCCTATATGACCCCTTTGATTTTCTACTAACTTGGTAAATAGTGTTTTTTTGGTAATTATGCCCAAAAATAACGGTACCTGCCACGCAATTTTTTTTTAGCAATTTTAAATAATTGTATTTTTATCAAAAACGGTTCAACAAACTTTTCTTAAAAAATTCAATAAATTACTGTAACTAAATGCTTCCTATGTGTGGAAAACCATTTTTCAAAAAAAAGGTTATTAATGGTACGTCCCAAAAACCATTTTTTTAAATTTTCTATTTTCTTCAAAACGAAATGACACAATTCAATAATGAGGCTTCCAAAAACTACGAATATCTTTGAGTACTCAAATTAAAAAAAAATATTTTTTGAAATTTTATAGAATTTTTCAAATTCTTTTTTTTTTTTTGAAAATCAAATATTTCGAAAACGATATGGTCGATTTTCTTGAAACTCGATACTTAACATCTTTACTTTTTAGTACTCTCTAAAATATTATGAGAAGAATTTGCTCAAAAACCGGAAAGGAAAATACTTTTTTTTTCTCAAAAACAACTCCTACGATTTTGATTAAACTTTTTGTATATACTAAAATTAATACGATCTATTACAAACAAATTCCTCCATTCCTTCCAACAACACGCACACAGGAATGGTTGAGAGTTGTAAGTCACTAGGCCTTAGTTCTCCACGAGCTGTTGTGCCACTAAATTTTTAATTAATTTAAAATTTTAATTAAATTTTGTACGTAGCAATTATTAATACCATACCTGTCATAGAACGTGTTCCTTATTTTGAATTTTCTCATTATCAGCTTTATGGATTTAGATAAATTTTTTTGTATACAAACCGTTTCGGCGATTTTAGTGAAATTTTCAGGGACAATAAAAAGTTTTATAGAAAATCATTAGAACAAATTTTCACCCACTAACACGCCCACTTTTTTTAAAGGACTTCGAATCGCAAATGTTTATACGAATTTAGGCACTCGTACGATATTTTTGGTGCTTTGTTATGTTATCTACTGAATTGGATTTTATATTCACTGTCTACATAACAATATCAAACACTAATGACTAGATATTGTTTAATAATTAGTTTTTCAAGAATATAGAAAAATGCTTTGATGGCTAATAAAGATGTCAGTTGACTTGAGTTCTGTTCTTTAAAAATTTTTAAACAATTTTCTTTCCAACAAATAATCCACAAATTTTTTTCAGAATCACTTAAAGGAGTTTTATTAATTTTATTTTAATACTTTTATAATAACGGGTGATTTTTTAAGAGGTTTAGAACTTAAAAAAAAAAAACACAAAAAATTCGAAAAAATTAATGAAATATTTATTTGAATCGATAGTTTGAACCTTGCAATTTAATGTTTAAAGATAATTTTATGATAATGTTGACCGCGGAAGAAGAGAAATGATTTTTAAACTTAATCCTCTGTTTTTAGGATCGAAGAATTATTTTCAAATTAAAATTTTTTTTAAATCAATAAAGAAAATTTTTCTGTTATAATTTCGTTACGTCATTTTTGTATCGGAGCTTTTTTTACATTAGCAGCCTAGAGCTAAGGAATTCCCTTTATAAAAATATTGTATGTTGCAGCTCTGCCATTTTCCATCTTGTTCTTCTCGTTATGAATCTAAAATACTCACTTGTTTTTTTTTTTTGTCGACTACATGTATGGAGTCGTCATTTCATGTGCCACAATCTGCATAGTTCTTTTTCTATGCACAGGAGTAATACATTAAAAAAAAAAAAAACCAACAGAAAAAAATGCCAGGTTGACGAGGAAATCACTTCAAATGACCATTAAAAATGAAAGCAGTGACGCGTGGTGTCCCAATCGATGAAAACCTAGCCCCAGATAACACAACATTCGACGGAATCTTTTCGTTAGTAATAACAAAAAGCAAGCTTTCCAGACACCCTTGGACCTAACCCCAAACTCCCGCAATAAAAGAAAGGTATGTACCTACCATTCTTCGATTTGCTTTAGTTTTAGGGTTCTGCTTTTTGGGATTTATAGCTGAACCATAGATAGGTTTTTTAACGTTTGCATCCTTGAATTAAAGAACAAAACTCAGTGATGGAAGTTTAATCAATTAATACCGTTACCAGACGGTCATCGAGTGAAGTTTGGATTTTTCAAGAGTTCAAATGCTTACGAGTGTGGCAAGCAATTATTTCAATTAAGGAAGTGTCCCTCAGATTTTTTTTCCTTTTTTTTAATTTTTTAAGCATCAATAAAAGTTTTGGTTGTCTTTAAAAATTTCTTTAGGCATACCTACGCAATATTCTTAAGCAGTACTTTGTCTCTTTAAATATTTTAACATCTTCTAAAATTAGGTATATTTTTTCTTATAATCAAAACCTGATAAGTTAATAAAGAAAAAAATAATTCCAAAGGATGATTTTTTTTTCAAATAAAAATCTCCATTAGTTTTTTGTGTATACCTACCCAATATTTGTGGAGTGACAGTATATCAAAATTGTAACTCAATTCAAAGACATTACCATCGTGTAGAAGTCGTTAGAAATTAGCATTCATCTCATGACTTTTGCATTTCTATATCGATCTTTTATTTTTGTTTTGCTCCCCGCAGTATAACGCTGGTTGTCCTTTCTGCTGATGGTTTATCCTTCAAAGGATTCTAATCATAAATTCAACGCAGCAGTTGCTCACTAACACCTCATCAAAGGCACAAAAGAAGAGCTATGAGCTTCAAGGGCATTTTCAGGAATATATATACGTACATATTATATTATAGGGTATATTTTATATATGGGACGTGTCATTGTATTGGTAAAACGACGTGTTTCCATTGTTAAGAATTCGATAACCATAAGGTAGATATGCGTTGGGGGTATTGACCTCTACGGCAAATCCAAAATGATTATATGTAACATGTGCTATTTTACATGTTTGTGTAGAGAATGAAAACCGTTTTGTGGTGCTTATTAAGATAGACATTGTGGTTTGAATATGATTTTCTGCCTCTAAACGTTGCGTGCCGCTATGAAAAGCAAAATGAGTTCTTTCAAACAGACACCATTTTGCCCTTTAGATAATATTGCAAATCATAGTGCCTTATGTTATCATAGAGAAATTGGAGTTTTTCTGTAAAAGTTTGTGTTGAGGGAATTGATTTTCGATTGGAAGCGTGGGTTTTAGATAGACATTATTGACTTTATGGCTTGTTTGGGCGAACTACAAGATTGGATTTGGAAAGGTCGAATATTTGGAACAGAGGTCAGAAAAGTTGGTATCTGATTTCAATACCGACTTATTTAATTCTTAGAAAAGATAAGTCACAGATTGACATGCATAAAAACGTTTTCATACAAAGATTACTATCGGGTTTTTCAATAAGAGCGCTACAAAAGTTTTTTTTAAATAAAACAAAAACGGTTTTTGATATCATTGAAATTCTTTATTCACGTGAAAGTACGTTTGATGCCATTATGTATGGAACTCGATTTCTTTTGCATGGTCACAGCGGGCACGCTTGCAGAAGTCCAGACGCTGAACCCAATTTTCGACGGTTTTCAAGCATAAATCGGCCGATACTGCTGCAATTTCACGTTCGATATTCGTACAAAGTTCATCAATCGTCTCTGGCTTGTTGGCATAGACCATAGACTCGACGAAGCCCCACAGGAAATAGTCTAACGGCGTCAAATCGTACGACCGAGGCGGCCAAGCGACTGGACCATTTCGTGAGATAACACGTTCTCCAAACTTGGTTTCCAATAAATTGATTGTGACATTCGCTGCGTGGCTTGTGGGGCCGTCCTGTTGGAACCACATGTCCTCCAAATCCAAAAATATTCGGTTATCATTGAACGGTAGTGATCCCCATTCACAGTAACGTGCCGGTCTTGATCATCACGGAAGAAGTACGGCCCACTGACGCCACCGGCCCATAAACCACACCAAACCGTAATTTTTTCGGGATGCAATGATGACACATGGGGAGTACGTGTGGATTGCTGCATGACCAATGCCGCATATTTTGTTTATTGACGAAGCTATTCGGCCAGAAATGAGCCTCATCGCTGAAGATGATTTTTCGATGAAAATCCGAATCATTTTCAAGTTGTTGCTCAGCCCAATTTACGAACGTACAAAGCTTCTGGTGGTCAAGCGGCTTCAGTTCTTGCGTCAATTTAATCTTTTGCGGATGTAGGCCAAGATCTTTACGCAAAATTCGCCACAACGACATCACAGAGATTAAGAACGACGTGTGAGAGACACATTTGGGCTTTCTGCAACTGAAGCCTCAGCGGCAGCAATATTCTCGACACTACGGGCACTTCTTTGTCTCACTGGCAAGGGAACATTTAGTACTGTGCCTGTGGCTTCAAATTGTTCCACTTGACGCTCAATTGTTGATCTGCTCGGACGATTATTATAAATTGGACGTAGCGCTCTTAATGTTGAGGCCACTGACTCCGAATTTCGGTAGTAAATTTTAATAATTTCGACTCGTTGTTGGCTCGTATATCTTTCCATCATGAAATGGCAAACCATACTGAAGAGAAATGTCAAAAGAGCGGCAAGAAATATGGCGTCGTTTGCCGTCCCTGTCATTCTACTTATTTAGCGTCCCTTTTGAAAAACCCTTTATTTAGAAGTTTCTGAATAACAAAAATTATTGAAATCAAAATAACCGTTTTAAAGCAAATCGAAAAAACGAAAAATGGTTCTTTCAGAGGTACCATTAACAACCATTTTTCGGAAAATGGTTTTTCATCCAGATCGAAATTACATTACAAAACGAAATTTATTGAATTTTATCAAAGAAATATAAGATTTTGTAAAATTGCTAAGAAAAATAATAACAAAAAAATTATATCCAAAAATAATTGATTGTTTTTTTTGTGGAAATTTAAATATATGTGTTTTAGGGGGGAATTATTTTTTATATTCAAAATGAGTATCGTGGATTTTGTAAAGGCCTAAGAAACAAATAATTTTTGTTCTGGGACATTTTCTTTTTGAGACCCCGCGGCCGTTTCAAGGTAAAAAAAACTCAATTCGAAAAAGTGGCCAGAGAAACCATTGAAATTTACGTCGATTTATGGTCAAAATTGCTTATTATGTTTTATTTTGGATTTCTTTACTCATTTGTACTGACTGTATATCAATTAAAGTACGCTCTATATAGTTGGCGCATTAAGAAAAAATAATCGAAAACGGTTAGAAAATCGATAGATTTTTTGGGAGTTTTCATTAAGATTTAAGGTAAATAGTTATTTTTTGTCCTTAATGGAGCAGTTTCTTATTCTATTTTCTTAGCAGCAGGCTAAAAAAGCAAACAAAAATCAGTTTAAGTAACTGTGACCACATATCGACCCAAATTTAAATGGTTTTTCTGACCAGTTTTTGGAATTTTAATTTTTTCCCTAAGACCAGCCGCGGGGTCTCAAAATTTCATTTTGGAAAAAGTCCTAGACCAAATTTACTTCTTTCTAAATCCTTTACAAGATCCACAATACCCATTTGGAATACAAAAAAAAAAAATATTCCGATGCCCCTAAAGGTTTCCAGAATTTGTAGATGCATTTGAATATATATATAAAAAAAAAACAGTAGTAAAATCAAAATTGAAAAAAATATGCCAAACTGGATCGGACGAACTTTCTTACTGTGTAAATTTTTGTCTTGCAAAAAATGTGTTGGAGGAATGTCCAAAGAACGTTAAAATCGAAGCGAAAAGAAGACTGACCCAGCCGATTAGCCTATTGCATTCCAAAAGATTGGAAAAAAAAAAAATTATGAAACCCACTTTTTTCGTCTTCCCTATCATCGTTGACCGTTATGTCAAGTTTGATCAAAAAGATGCAGATTAACTAAATAAGGCACCTTCATCAACTATCACAGTTAAGAACCCAGTTTTTAAATATATGAACATCCACCACAGTACCTACATACAGGTTCTAGGTATATGTATGTATATGCTTTTCAATTTCATTTCATCACCCTCATCATCACGAACTTGGCGGCCAAATGAAGCGTTTATTATCTAAAGAGAAAGAATCATCTCCGACATTTTCTTATAGACTTTCTTCATGTACCAACTGAACTCGTATATTTCAGCCACGTTCCAGAGATATGATTCAATTTACTCAATCACACCGACCAAACCTAGGAAACAGACTACCAGGATACTCTCTTCTCTCTATGTTCTCAAGCCAACTCATGTATGAGATAATTTAAGGATTCTCTGTGGTCATCACAAAACGTTCATCTTAAGTGGCAATTACTGCTTTTCTGTTTCTGTCCCCTTATCCATTCCTCAGTCGAAAAATATGCAACGACAGGAAAATATTGAAAATTTCCCACCGTCATAGTCACCGTCATCATCGTCAGTCGGTCTTTGAAGTCAGGTACCTATGACCACGGTTACGTTGTCGACGACTTCGTCCCATCGTCAAGGAAGGACCTATACCTATACGAACCAATAATAAAAAAAAAGTTTCAAAATCAATTTAGGTCCACTTCTCTCAGATACAATTGATCTTTCAAACAACCAAGGGCGTCTGTGGCCAACCGGAAGAGTCTGTAGATAAATATTGTTGCCTTCTCAACCTGAACTAATAAGCTATTTGATTTAGTTCTCACAGGACCTCGATTCGTTCTCATTCCCGCCCCAAGCTCCCTAGTTCCCTCGCATCCTGTTTCCAGCACGTTTCGGAAATTTTCATTTCATTTCCATCGAATATACGACGACAACGACAACGACAACGACGGACGTCGATGACGATGTCGATGCGATGATGATAGCCAGCAATGGGATTGCAATTGGAAATTGCAGTTGACCGTCCAGACCAGACCAAAAGCAGCAGGACCAGCGAATTGAAAGGAACAAAAACTAAAATAAAAAAAATGAAACAAAAAAAAAATGAGGAAATTCTCCAAAATGTGCTGAAAGAAAACTTTGAAGCCACAAAGAGTGCAGGGAACGCATCCGTTGACCACCATCTGAGAACGTTTCTGGAATAATTTCCTCCCAAGTTTCCGTTTCACTTGACCAAGTGATTGTAAATTTTAATGTCTATGCGCTCCTATAGGAAGTTATATCCTCTCTATATTCCTCGTATATCCTACAACTAGCTTTCGGTTATTTCTGCTCTGTAGAGTCAGCAAAATTAATTCCAGGTGCGGTTTTTTTTTGCTTTCTGATCTTCTCACACACAGGTTTTTCCGGGTTTCTTGTGTTTGAGTTGCATTACATCTTTGAATCTTGTGAAGTCTTTGTCGTCAAATCGAAGAAGCTAGAAAATGATGAAGACATAGACGATATTGCTGACTTTGTTCAAGTCAGGGGTGGCTATGGGGCGGATGTGTATGCGGGAATGGGATTCTTTTCAATGAAAATTTTATCCTTCCTGGTGGAATGAGGTTTGACAGAGGTTCTCTTTGAAATGTTAAACAAGTGAATTAAGATTATATAAAGTTGGTTCACCAGAGTCTTGAGCAGATGTCTATTAATGTCACGAATTTTCAATATATACAAATACAGGCATTTAAAGTTCTGTGTGCTGAAGTTGACAGTTCGACAAACCAAGCTGAGTTTGTTTATATTAGAACTCAGTCCAATGGCAATTTTTTGATTGGAAATTCTTAGTTCGCCTGGGAAATCAATACGTAAGTAGATACAACGTATAAATATGAAAAAAGCTAAATAGGAAGCCATGGCCTATTGAAAATGTTAAAAATAAAATGCATGACTGAGTCGGGCAAAGCTACCTGCTCTTTGCTCTTATGTTCAAATATCTTTGAATTTTGAAAATTTTATAAATGAAAACATGTGCGTGAAGTTAGCACAGCCATTTTTGATTTTCAAAAAAAAGGCTGGCTAGGCTTGTGTCGTTAATATTTTTAAAAAATTCGCAAATTTGCAAAATTTTACGAATGAATTTTTTTTCGAAATTTCAAAGTTTCCTCAAAAAATAATTGTGCTGCTTGATGCTCAAAAAATGCTACCAAGAACTGAAAAGAAAAATAAAACAAATCGCTTAATTTCAACTTTTATGGCTAAAACAAAACTTTGCGAAGGGCTGTAACGTGAAGTTGGAACTGCCATTTTGGATTGCCAAAAAAAAGTTGTGCTGCATTGTGCTCAACCGCACAAGCCTTGTGCCGTAAATGTTAAAAAAAATTGCTTATTTTACGAATGATTTTTTTTTTTAATAATTTAGTAATAATTACTTAAAAGTGAAAGTTATGCTGTCTTGTGCGCAGTTTGTGTTGAAATATTCAGAATAACCAAAAAAACCGCATATTTGTAACTTTTGTGCCAACAGTTAATTTTTGATTTTTTTTCTTAAGTTTTACATTTTTCTTAAAAACTTACATTCCGAAGAGATAAAAATAGCATATTTGTAACTTTTACGGCTAAAAAACAGTTTCTTAAAGAGTGCAATAAGCACCGCTATTTATGATTTTCAAAAAAAAATCGTTTTGTATTGCCCTATTCCGAAAAGATATAAAAGAAAATTCGCATGTATGTAACTTTTGCGGCCAGAAAACTGTTTGCGAAGCGTGAAGTTAGCACCGCCACAATTTTAGAAAAAAAAAATAGTTATGCTGTATTGTGCTCAACTTGTGCCGCCTTGTGCCATAAATATTTTTTAAAAAAATTTCACAAATTTGCTAATTTTACAAATGAACTTTTTTAAAATTTTGTAATTTTGTAAGAAATTAAAGTTGTACTGTTTGTACTTTGTACTGGTACTGGTATATTCCGAAAAGTTTAAAAAATTGCATGTTTGTAATTTTTGCGGCCAAAAAACTGCGAAGAAATTTTGTGCCCAATTTGTGTTGCCATTAAATTTACAATTTTGTGTGTCAATCAGTCTGTCTGTTTGTTCGGAGCATAGACGGCTGGATCGATTTTCTTAAAATTTTGTACATAGAGGTTTTTGGTAACTATGCACACACGTTTACCTTCGATTAATTTTTTATTAGCAATTTGACAAAACCTTTTTTTTCTCAGAAACGGCTTTAAAAGATTTCCTTAACAAAATTCAATAAATTTCGTTCAATAAAGGCTGGCTTTGGTTGGGAAACCACTTTCAAAAACTGGTTTACATGGTACCTCCGAAAGAACCATATTTTTATTTTCGATTTACTTCAAAACCATTTCCATTTCTGCCAACAACACGCACACAGGAATGGTTGAGAGTTGTTAGTCACTAGGGCTTGGTTCTCCATGAGCTGTTGCGCCACAAAATTAAATTAATTAATTACTTCAAAACCGTAATTCTGATTTCAATATTTTTTTTAATACAGAAGCATCTAAACAATAAAAATAGTTGTTTTTTACCAAAATTTTCTAAAATATATTTTTTTTAATTTTTAGAAAATTTGTAATTTTTTTCGAAAATTGAATATTTTGATTTTAATAAAACTCAGTATTTAAGAGGTTTTCTTACGCTTTTTAAAGTATGCTAAGAAAAAATTTTACTTTAATGAAAAAATAACGGTCACTTCCACAAAAATGCCAAAAATCCGTTGAGGAAAAAATTTTTTTCTTAAAAACGGCTCCTACGATTTGTGTTAAATTTTGTATCTTTAAATTAATTAAAATTTAAAATAGCAACTATTAATAGTACCTCCAATAGAAGGTTTCTTAAAATAAATTTCTTATATACACATTTCCAATAAGATTTATAAATACTGCATATGAAAATTGTCAAAAATAAGTTTTTGGTATTTAAAAAAGGTTAAATTTTTATTTTTGAAAATTCGATAACCGATAAATTTTTCATCTCAGATTCTGAAATAAGTTGTTTTAGCTAATTAAAATAACGTATTTTTTATTTATAAAAATTTTTCTCTCATAATTTGAATGTCTTTAAATATATTTTTCTTAAGCCTTCAGCGGGTTGAACATGAGATCAAGTACGTGAGCTGTGCATTTCTTTTTTTTTTTTAATTTTATAGTAGACTATTTTAATTTTAAAGAAACAAATTCCTTCTGTTTAAATCGTTGTTGTAGTTTTCAAGAAAAATTAAAGTTTTGATAGCGTTAAAAAAAAACTATTTAATACCAAGTTTAAAAAAATCAGATTGGTTGTTTTAAAAATATATTGAGTTTTCAAAAAAAAGAACAAAATTTAATATTAGTTTTTTTTTTTTTTAATCCAAAAACTTCTCTTTCACCCTTCTTGAGGTAGTTCAAATTTTCCTCAAAAGTTGTTGACCAAAAAATATATTTATTTTTTTTCAAAATTGGAAGAAAAATTTTTAGTGAGTTAGCCTGTAAATAGAGATACAGACAGAAATACGGACATAATTGCGGGAATCAGTGTTTTTGTGACCTCTATCATCGTAATGTCAAGTTTGATTCAGATTTCGAGATTTTTTACACTGGAACCTCTCAAAGAACCATTTTTATATTTTATATTTCTTCCAAAACAGTAAAATTGATTTAATCATTTTTCTGTTTTTGGATGATAAGGTTATTCATGTAAAGACTTAAAGTATAAATGATTTGGAAGCATAGCTATTTCAAAACATTGAAGTTGAAATTTAACTAGAAGAGTCATACACTCCCGTTCATTTGAATAGGTACAACATTTTTGAGTGCGATTAACCGTTATAACTCCGAACTGAGTGAAAAAAATTAATTTTTGTAAATGGCATTAAAGAAAGCATCCAATTCAGCAGAAAAAGAGAAAACGCATAATCATAAACCCACCATCATTACACGTTTTATTAGGGTCGGGGTCAAAATCCCGAAAACCAAAATCAGGAAAATCCTGAAAATACAAAATCCCAAAAATCCAGAATCCCGAAAACCCAAAATCCCAAAAACCCAAAATTCCCAAAACCCAAAATCCAGAAAATCCAGAATCTGAATTTTGGGTTTTCAAGATTCTTGATTTTCGGGATTCTGGATTTTTGGGATTCCCAAAACCCAAAATCCAGAAAATCCAGAATCTGGATTTTGGGTTTTCAGGATTCTGGGTTTTCGGGATTCTGGGTTTTCGGGATTCTGGATTTTCAGGATTTTGGGTTTTCTGGATTCAAAATTTCGGGATTCTGTCCGTTTCCCGTCTAACTATCATTTCCTTAAATTCATGATGAAATCGTAGCGCTTTTTTTCGTTCATTTGAATAGGTACACAGTCTTTATCATCATTTTTTCTTTGAAATAGTTGAATGTTAGACCTTTTAAAGCTATTTTCCAGTGAAATATCAAAGTTCTTTTGATATGACACAAAAAAAAAATGAAGAAAGGTGGAGAATGGGTGGCGGAAAAGCTCTTGGCGCGGTTGAGTACGCGTGAATTTATAGTTTTCATGATAAAGGACTTACGGAACATCAAATTTCGGAAAAAATAAACAGAATTGCTTCTTTGATTTATAATTATTTGAGGCATAAACAAAAAGTTGGTTAAAATCTGAATGGATTAAAAAATTGTCTACCTCCACAAGTGATAGACGAAAGAAATTCTGATGGTTGTGTCTAGTTTATCGGTTTAAATGGCTAAAGTAAGAAAATAAGCTAGGTTTAGAGCCAGTATTTCTACAGTGAAGAGTTTAATTAAAAGTTCTGCATACCCAAGCAGAAGAAAGTAAAAAAAAAACCACTTCGCTTCAATGATTAACGTCGACGAACAGATAAACAGGCGGAATTTCGAAACCCTATTGCTGTCTGTTCTCTATCATCTATGAATTCTAGAACTTGACTATAATCTCTTCTTTTTTCACGAATCCAAATTTTGCATTATAGAAGGTACCTTCAATATTATTTTCCAAGTCAATTACATATTACCTTTTTTTTCATACAAAAAAATATTATTCTTTAAAAATCAAAACCCGCTCTGAATTTGTATACACGTGTATATCACATCAGTAAATTTCCACCCTATTAGCAAATTGCTCTCAAGCTAATTGAAAAGGGATCAAATCAAATCTATAAATGTATATATTTTTTTTTTAAATTATCAATATTTAGAACAGAAATAAAACAACAACAATAAACAAAACACAAAAAAAAATAAAACTATTCGCACATTTGTCATGCACTCTGTGTGTCGAATGTCCTTCTTGCATGACTTATACCACACGGTTATTTTCACACTGATATGGAAAACATTGTACCGCCAGAGTGCCATAACATAATCGGGCCAAATGTAGGTTGTACTGAAGGTATAGGTAGTCCCACAAGCCCATTTGTCGCATATCATCCAACCACGCTTCCAAATGGCAGAACCAAGTTGGCCTCACTTTACCACGACTTAATGTCCTGCTGCTCCTGCTCCTACCATTTGTTTGTTTGTCATTTTCTATTAAAAAATAAACCATTTTTGTTTATTTTTATTTTGTTGAAAATAAATAGAAAAAAAAATTAACGACGACATTTCCAAACGAACATAATATAGAAGAGCAAAACATACTCATGTTTACCAACGATAGTACCTACCGATAAAGAGCATAAATAATGTCAGGATTCAAGCTCCATAATACACCAACACATCGACTGTTTGCGGTACTTCTATGTACCATAACATCCTATTGCCAACTCCTAACCCAAACCAACATCGATGCTGAATGTATTGCCCACAACAAACGGTCTGGAGCCCATGAACTGCAAGCATATCTGCAGCTGACATTGCCTGCTGTTACAATGACGGTTTTGTCCTTGCCATTGCCACCCAGATGTAATGGCCATTACTATTGGCTATCGTTTAGTGTATATAGTCGCCGCCGTCGTCGAAAGTATTGGCGTTCGCGACCCACCCCCCCCCCCCTCCATCAATTTGTGTAACTATACTTGATCGCTGTGAGCTGGTAGCTGGTCGCCTGTCAACTGGAACAATAACAGTGACAATGTTTTCGGTTAAGTCCAGGACCCTGATTTGACGTGAGTGCCAGAGTGCCAGTGCCAGTGTGATGGTGATGCTTGAAAACGGAAACAGTTTATTTAGCATTTGATTCCTATCTATAATTGCAACAGGAAATCAAATGAAAACGGTCCTGCGATATGGCTACAACGGCACCAGACTCAAAATCACTCTTCACTCTACCTACAGTTGTAGCTAGAGTTGTTTTGCTGTTGTCGTTATTGTTACTTGACGATGAACAGAGAGGGGTTTTTGGTTCAGATGACATGGCCCATGGACGAATTTTAGATTGGAAGGAGTTTTGACTAACTATTGAGAACTCCAATAACCTTGTATGAATGGTTGGTAAGGTTGCTGGTACTGATGATGGTAGATGGGAGGTTAACCATAATTTTGATTTAATGTGAAACGGAGATTGGAGGTATCTGCATGTACGAAGGTACAGGTATGATCATAAGATGCGGTTAATGGCCTCAGTATCACAATCTGTTTAAACAAATTTTATATAAATTTGTTAAAATGGAGTATTTATGGTAAGTTGTATAGGATTGGGGACTTTACTTTAAGTTAAAGCTAACCTTCAAGTTTGTCCAGCGCGCAATTCACTTAAAAGCTTTATCATAAAATCCTCTGTTAAGACTTCACCTGGTAGTATAATTCAACTGTCCGCCATTACCTACTATAAACCAATAAACTTCACCCCATACATGACAGAAATATAAAAAAAAAAATATAAAAAGAACAAAAAAATTGTTTTGCAAAAAATAAATAAAAGAACACAAAAGTAATAACACAAAAGTGGCAACAAAAAATTGCTTATACTACTCTTCATGGCCAATTTGCGTTAATGGAAAGCGTTTTAGCATATTACAACCATAAAACATAATCGAAACTGATCCGAATAAAACTTTTATTCCGAATAAATTAAAATAACATTCATAGAGCCCAATGGCTCTAAGCCAGAGATACGATTGCGAGTCGTGCAGAGCCATACACATATTATGAAAAGTAATAAAATAAGAGAAAGGGGGTTTCAATAAAAAGTGCCAATATTCCTAAAAGGGGAGTAAAATTCTGGATACCAATATAATAATAAAGGGTGAACGGACCACACTGAAGGGTCTTTAAATATATGTACCACCTTGGCTATTCGGGGAATCCCTTAAGGATAATCTTATGATGACATGACGGACGGACGCGACGTGTTGTTCAATACTAAACGAAACAATTTAGATTATTAGATTTAATTTTTATTGTTTTTTTTTTTTTATTGTCTAGCAGGTACATTTTTTTTCACTATCGTCGTCTTCAAATTATGATTGTCTAATAATTCTTGTTTAATTTCCTATACGCACACTATCCCACTAACTATTAACACGTGTCAAAAGGTGTGAACAAATAATGAATAATAGTATGGAAAGAATGGGCCTTATGAATTTAATAATGTTCAAGCTGTTTTTGGAAGAAGCTAGAGCCAGCTAGTCATAGCTTTTACTAGTAGGTTAAGCTATTTTTGGGTCATTTTGATCTAATTTTTTTTATAAAAAATAAAAAAAAAAACATGTTCAGAAAAATTAAATTTATCTCACAGTCTTAGGAACAGAATGCGTCAATTAAATTTCTCTGTTTTATTGTCAAATACAGATAAAAAATAGGAATTTACTTGCTCCCCTTTTTAAGAACAAAATATGTGAAAACTCATTTCCCTGAAAATAATTTTCCTGTACTTTTTACACTAATATCCATTTTTACATTTTGGCCTCGAACGCACTAGAATTGAAGAGAATTCTTTGAAATAAAAACTAGTCAAAGGTTTCTTGTCAGGAGTCCAGGAATCTTGATATTTTTGTAGCTTTTACTACTTATAATATTCTAGCTTAAGCTATTTTTAATCACAAAAATTGAGACTTAAGCTGGAAAAACAAGCTAAAGCAACATGAATTCAGCTTTGGCTATTATAAAATAGCAGTTGCTAGAAGACATCTTTTATTTTCTAGCTAAAGCTTCTTTTTATTCACACAAAACCAAGATTTTACTAAAAAATCGAAGTTTTAGCTTTAGCTTTTTTTATTTACCGGACTCAATGAGTGAAGAAAAACCTGTTGGTACTGCTGTTGAGTACGTACGAATTAGGGTTTAAGGGTTAGCCACGATACCAAACCAAACTATACTTTTGTAAGTATCAAAATCGAAAAATTTCAGTATCGTCTCGGTATCGGTCTCGTTCTCGTATAACTCAGTCTCGTTTGGTCTCGTATAAAAAAGTCTGGTCTCGGTATCGGTCTCGGTATCGTCTGGTTTCGGTCTGGCCTGAGTCGCAAGCCAGAATAAAATGCATGACTTGGTTACATGTCCTTAATCTAGTAGTTGACTTACTTGATGGTATTTTTAGGATTTAAGACAAACATTATTATTATAAAAGACAATTTTGCTTACTTTAGTTTTTTTTTTTGGACTTAACAATTTTTTAATTGCTTGTTTCACAATGTCTAAGTAAAGTTCCGATTAGGAATTCAACATACAAATTTTGGCGCGGGGTCATAAGCTTACAGCAAAACAATGCACACAAATAATTTATGGATTTCACTTAACTCACTTTCTCACTAAAAAGAACCAAATCTGAAAATTGCATACAAGTCGTTGGTTTGAGAGAATGCCAGAAAATGGTAAATGGGCGTGGCAGTAGGCAGTTGTTATTAAAATTATTGCCTTAACCTTCTCCCTGCTAGGGAGAAAAGCTCTGAAAATGTCATTTAAATCATTGGAGCCTTTTCCAAAAAAACCAATTACAAAAATTGTTTGTTTGTAATACATAAATTAATAATAATATTCAAACATCTATATTTAAAAAAAAAAATTTTAGATTTTTTATTTTCATCCCTTAAAGTCGCTGTTGGAGTTAGTTAAATTTTCCTTATTTTGCATACCATGGGTTTCCCCTAGAATGTGTTAAAAAATTTAAACTCCTAAGTTTGCAAGAAGACAATGAAAGAACTGATGAGGGGGTTTAAATTACCCACCGCATGGACAGGAGGAGAAATTTTATTATAAAAATTACATTAAATAGAAATAAATTATGTTATTTAAGACAAATCGGCAACACTTACATTATTGCTTGGTAGTTTTTTGGAAAGCCAAAGCGCCATCTGAGTACTTAAATGCCCCATATCGAAAAAAAACTATTCCCCGGAAAAAGAATTTTAAATTTTAAAAAATATATTCTTAACTTTCTTGAGAAATATGTAGTTTGAGTTTTTATAAACGGGTGATGATTCTACAAAAAATGGAATAAAATGATTATAATTTTGACATAACATTTGTGGAAGCAAAAAGTCGTAAGACCTAACTATACATGAACTTTAGAACGTCCTTTCACATAATTGAAAATTGCCAGTCCAAAAAATTGAAAACAACGATCTTATAGCTTTTTTTTGAAAACAGGTTTTCCAAAGAACTGAACATTTTTGTAACTTTTTATTATTTTAAGACAATTTTTTAAGAAAATCATACCCCTCATCTCAATGGGGAGAAATATACCCCCCCCCCCCAACACAATTTTTTTTTGTTTCGACTGAAGCTGTGCCCTCTAGCACTTCTATACAATTTATGCAAAACACCCTTGTACAAATTATCTTTAAATTTCTTAACCACTTGAAAATAAAAGTAAGTTGCTTTTTATTTTACATGTACTTAAGAAGAAAATCAGAATTTTGTGAGCATTTTTGGGGCCTCAAGAAATAAAATCAGTAATTAAAGGTCAGGGGACTGAGGCCAGGGGACTCAGTATTTTCATAGCATCACTGTTTCACGCTGCTAGACCTGAAACATGGATAGTTTTTAAAGTTAAGGATATTTTGGACTATTTCAATCGGTCAGGGGACTGATTAGAAATCCGGGGGCAAAGTTCAATCATTTTGTTTGAAATATAATATATTGGTACTAAATATTCATTTATAAATATCATTGAAAGATATATTATCCAACGTCAATAATTGAAGGTTTATGATGGTTTTGGAACTTAAATAAGAGAACTGTAAGAATGTTTCCCTTCAAAAACTAGCAGGGGACACGTCTGGGTACTGAGAATTAGACTCTTTGAAGATTTTTTTGAGTAATGAAAATATGTTTTATATTAATAATTTTGTCTGGCCATGGAGACATCAATTAGATTTATAGTTCTAAGAAAACAACAGATAGAATACCTGAGCAGTTATTTAAATATCAACGGAGCCGTCAAATATTCCATAATTTGTAGAATCACCCACATTATTTGAAAATGTCTTTGTGATACTTTGAAGAAATGAAGTCAAAAACAGTTACGGTTATTTTTCTTAAAATAAAAGTATGACCAAAGTCAGAAATGGATACGGGTTATTTTTTAGCTGGTTTGGTTTTGGCAACACTGGTTTTGACAGCTGACGTGTGTTTAGTACCTTGTGTCACTGTCAAACAGCTTCAGTTTGGTTTGCAATTTAACCATAAATCGTCTTACAAATGAACAACGCTTGCAAATTATTGAATTTTACTATCAAAATTCGTGCTCGATTCGAAATGTTCATCGCACGCTGCTTCCATTTTATGGTCGGCATTCTCGACCTTCTGGGCAGTCTATTCGGAAGATTGTGACCAAATTTTGCACCAAATTTACTTTGTTGGACATTAAACCACCAACACGTTTACGTACTGTGCGTAGTGAAGAAAATATTGCGGCCGTATCAGGCTAGTGCGACAGAAGACCGCGAAATGTCGATTCGGCGCCGTTCCCAGCAGTTAGGCCTTTGTTACAGCACTACGTGGAAAATTTTGCGGAAGGATTTGGGCGTAAAGCCTTTTAAGATACAGCTGGTGCAAGAACTAAAGCCAGCCGACCTACCACAACGCCGAATTTTTGGTGAATGGGCTCTTGGAAAGCTGGCCGAGGATCCGCTTTTTTATCGAAAAATTGTGTTCAGCGATGAGGCTCATTTTTGGTTGAATGGGTACGTAAATAAGCATAATTGCCGCATTTGGAGTGAAGATCAGCCAGAAGCATTGCATCCCGAAAAAGCCACTGTTTGGTGCGGTTTATGGGCCGGCGGCATTATTGGGCCATATTTCTTCAAAGATGATGCGAATCGCAGCGTTACTGTCAATGGTGAACGCTACCGAGCGATGATAACAAACTTTTTTTTGCCCGAAATGGAAGTTCTTGACTTGCATGATATGTGGTTTCAACAAGACGGTGCCACATGCCACACAGCACGCGAAACAATGGCGCAATTGCGAGGCGAGTTTGGTGAACAGTTAATTTCACGTTTCGGGCCGGTCAATTGGCCGCCTAGATCGTGCGATTTGACACCATTAGATTATTTTTTGTGGCGGTATGTCAAGGCTAATGTCTATAGGGACAAGCCCGCTTCGATTGACGCACTGGAAGCCAACATCCATGCATTCATTCGTGAGATATCGGCCGATATGTGTGAAAGAGTATGCCAAAATTGGACTCAGCGGATGGGCTACCTGAGACGCAGCCGCGGTCAACATTTGCATGAAATTATCTTTAAACATTAAATTGCAAGGTTCAAGCTATCGATTCAAATAAATATTTCATTAATTTTTTCGAATTTTTTGTGTGTTTTTTTTTTAAAGTTCTGAACCTCTTAAAAAATCACCCGTTATAACTGCATTATTAACTCAATTTACCAAAAAAGTGGTCTATGGGGCATTTAAGTACTCAGGCGTCGAAAGGGCAATTCTTATGGTTTATTTTCAAATTTAGTTCTTTAAACAGATAAGAAAATTGTTTATAAATGAAATAAAAAATTGATTTTTTTTTCAAAATGTGAAGTTGAAAACAAGTGTTGTTCAAAAAAAAAAAAAATTAAAATAAACCATTGCAATGGACTTTTGGCTTTTCAAAAAGCTGAAATGCAAAGCTGTAAGTGTTTTTGTATCTTTTTAATTAACCTTTTAGAAATTGAAACAAAAAAATATTTACGAATGGTTGTTGAGAAGCCATGTTCTGTGCTTCGTAGCTGTCCACAAATATTAATGAAGAAACAAATAAAAATACATAGTTCAAATTCGAGTTACTATAATGAACTTACTGAACTTGAATCTATCCTTCTGGTGGCATCTACTTTTTGGTAAATTAACAACTTCTAACCAAATCTGAAAATTAAAAATAATAATAAATAATAATGGTTTATTTATACTCAAGTTGAATATTTTTATTTTTTGTAAGAACTAAAACGAAAAATTAAAAAGCCATAAAAAATAATAATTAAATTGTTAAATTGTTAAAATACTCACTACTTAAAAAATCGAAGGTGGTGTTGCTTGTTGTTGTCAAATCAATTCTGAAACATAAAAAATTTACAGGGTGGCGCACGAATCGTGATACAAAAATAAAACGTAATAACTTTTTTTCTGTGTGAGTAATCGGCTTATTTTTTTTTTTATTTTGTAGGTTACTATTTAGATTTACAAAAATGGATGCTTAGGATACGGAGAAAAGAATTTGGATAGTGCAACGGTACCATGCTTTGCAGTTCGTCATTTCCGTCCAAAGGGAATTTAGGCGGGAGTTTGGCGGTAATCCCCCGAGTAGACCATTATGAGGTTTGTAAACATGTTTGCCGAATCTGGAAGCATCGCACGAAGGCCGTACCATCGAGATGCCAATGTTCGGGTTCAGGATACAATCGCAGCAGTAGCATCTGCAATACAGGCCAATCCGAGCGTTTCGACCCGAAACTTATCGGGGCAAATTGCAGTTAGTAGACGGTCATTACAACGGATACTTCATGACGATTTAAACTTGTTTCCGTACAAAGTCCAAATTAATGGCAAGTTAAACCCTCAGGATTTGCCTGTTCGCCTGGAATTTTGCCAAAAAATGATATCAATGGCCGAAGAAGACTTCTTTTTATGGGGTTATGTCAAGCAAGAGGTGTATAAAACGAAGCCCAGGAATTTAACTGAATTAAAACAGTCCATAACGACAATAATTGAGGCGATCCCAACTTCAACTCTTCAGGCCGCAATGAATATTTTTTTGATCAGGTGCCACATATGCGTGGGAGAGCGTGGAGGTCATTTGCGGTCTATAATCTTTAAAAACAACTAACTATTTAAAATAAAATTTAATTTTCTAACCAATAAAAAAAAAAATAAATGAAATACATCGATTAAAAAAAAGTTATTTGAATGTCTTATTGTAGCACAATTGGTGCGCCACCCTGCACATAAAGTATGTTATCTCAAGAAATCAGTCACAGACTAAAAAGAAAACATATATCTCACCTAATTTGAACTATAAAACCTCAGAAAAGTCATGCAAAGGTGCATCATCTTCGAGGTCATTCAGTGAGGGTTCAGTGAAATTTAAGGTTTTGAAGTACACACTTTGCAAAGTTTTGATATCTCTCTCTATATCGCTCACTCACCAACTTTGGAGGAATCACCTTGGTGAAACTGAGGTTTTGATAGAATATAAAATATTTTTTAAATAAGATTATTTAGAGGATTTGTGTGCTCTGGACCTTTTGCATCCCGACACCGTAGAACCTTGAAATTTCACACAATGGAAGATTTTGTGGTGCATACAAAGAAAATTTACAATTTTCTATTCAAAGGGCATGACATCCACCCACTTTCTTAAAAATTCAATTTATGTTTGCTTTTTTTGACCAATCCTATGCCCTCTAGCGCTTTTCTACAATTTATGCAAAACACCCGGTGTAAATTGTCTTTAAATTTCTAAGCCACTTAAAAACAAGAGTAAGTTCGTACGACCGAGTCGTGATTTTTGTTTGCAAATAGTTAAGAAGAAATTGAGGATTTATTGGACATTTCTTCATATTTTTGTTTTGGAACATATTTTACCATTCTTGAATGTTTATTAAAATTCCAGCGGAGCCGACAAAAATTCCTTCGTTGTAGAAGCACCCAATACACCGAAAGGTAAAGCCACTTTCTTTTTCTGTTTATAAAACTATACTAGCCAAGTGATTTTATCAATGGTCTCATATCTTATATGCCATTATTTCCCGGCACTAGGAACTTATATTGCAAGTTAACATTTAAAATCAATTTATTTTGATAGGAGAATATCAAAACGAACATGCGTTAAATGAAACATTTAAAAGAGAATTTATGAGCAATTAAAGGTCAGATTCATTTAAAGTTCACTACATAGGCTTATAATACTAGCATTTACAAATGGTTGCCAAGTCTTAATGGTATTGCAAAAAATAGTTATCTACCACAAAATACATATAGTAGCTGGTCTCTAAAATGTCATTTTCAAAAATTACTTCAACTTCCGCATTTGAATGCTCTCTTCATGCAAATAGGGCAATTTCAAGAATTCTATTCGTTCTAGTGAGTGCACTTGGCGCACAAATCTAATTCAATTGAGGTTCTCAAAGGGCAAAAAAAAAAAAAAAGATTCAAACAGAAATCCGCAGGAGGCTTCCTTTATTTCCATTTAATTCACTCACCCAAAAAATAACCATTAAAACTGTGTATAATCTCCAAAAGAAGAGATAGTTAAGTTTGCATACAAGCCTACATATATCTATAGATATACTGGCACACATGTACCCATCTAAAAATTGATTAATAGAAAATTGAGTTGGTATATCAGCCGTTGTTGGTTCTATACAATATAAACCAAAGCGCACATCCAACTACGATACTACTAAACTACTGACGGCATAATTTATGGATGGAACGTTTTTGACCCAAAACTACACACAATTCAAATAACGAAGGACCTAATACTCGCTTGCTGGGACTGTCATGTTATGTAGAAACGGATATGGAAGTGGATTAAGCTACTCGTTTTACTGTCATTCGCCATTTCTCTCGATTCCCGTCCTCGTCTCGATGATCGTATATAGTCGTGGGAAAAAGCTTTTTATCAGATTTGAATAAATCGTTCTAAACAGAACTGTGTCCATCAAAAACACCCTATCCTACTCCCACCTACACACCACCAAACATACACACACACACACACACACTATGCATATATTGAGACCCATACTTTGTAAATGTCCTTTGTGAATTTGTCGGGCGTGAATTTCAATAATACCGCTGTGAATTGCAGAACACCCGTAAGGGTATCCAAACAACATTAACAATGCCAGGGAATGGACCAAAATTCTATGGCAATAGCAATGCGATTGAAAATAATAATAAAAAAAAAAAAAATAACTGAATCCCCGAATCTCGAACACTAAGTGAATTTTTCAAATCAAACAGCGAAAGAATACGGAGACTGACACAGATGGAATAAGAGTAGTAGCTTTGCCTAAGTTCTGTTCATTTTTAATATGATGATGACAATGGGAATGGAATTGAATTTTCTACAAGGAGTCTTAGAATTGACAAGAGCTGTGCTAGAAAAAGGATTTAAATAAAAAAGACGCACACACATACTTCTGGATGATATTTTATCTTTTTTTTTTTAAATTATTTTAAGAGATCAAAAGCCCTGAGGGTACAAAAATATTCTTATCAATTTAAAAAATATCTTTCCCTGAATTTGGTTCAATGGGAATAAGCAAAAAATTATGCCTGCAATTTTTGAATCATTGCTTTTCAAATAATCGGCTGGTGAGTACCTTTACCTTAATAAGGAATAATTGAACCGAAAATCCTACTTAATTCATTATTGCGAGAATTTATTATATCGGGCTTTTCAATAAGAGCGCTACAAAAGTTTTTTAAATAAAACAAAAACGGTTTTGGATATCAATGAAATTCTTTATTCCCGTGAAAGTACGTTTGATGCCATTATGTACGGAACTCGATTTCTTTTGCCATGGCCACCACGGGCACGCTTGCAGAAGTCCAGACGCTGAACCCAATTTTCGACCGTTTTAAAGCATAAATTGGCCGATACTGCTGCAATCGATATTCGTACGCAGTTCATCAATTGTCGCTGGCTTGTTGGCATAGACCATAGACTTGACGTATCCCCACAGGAAATAGTCTAACGGCGTCAAATCGCACGACCGAGGCGGCCAAGCGACTGGACCATTTCGTGAGATAACACGTTCTCCAAACTTGGTTTCCAATAAATTGATTGTGACATACGCTGTGTGGATTGTGGTGCCGTCCTGTTGGAACCACATGTCCTCCTAGTCCATATCATCCAATTGGGGCCAAAAATATTCGGCTTTCATTGAACGGTAGCGATCCCCATTCATAGTACCGTGCCGGTCTTGATCATCACGGAAGAAGTACGTCCCAATGACGCCGCCGGCCCATAAACCACACCAAACCGAAATTTTTTCGGGATGCAATGATGACTCATGGAGTACGTGTGGATTGCTGCCTGACCAATACCGCATATTTTGTTTATTGACGAAGCTATTCGGCCAGAAATGAGCCTCATCTCTGAAGATGATTTTTCGAAGAAAATCCTAATTATTTTCAAGTTGTTGCTCAGCCCAATTTACGAACGTACGAAGCTTCTGGTGGTCAAGCGGCTTCAGTTCTTGCGTCAATTTAATCTTGTAGGGATGTAGGCCAAGATCTTTACGCAAAATTCGCCACAACGACATCACAGAGATGTCCAACGCTTGAGAACGACGTGTGAGAGACACATTTGTGCTTTCTGCAACTGAAGCCTCAGCGGCAGCGATATTCTCGACACTACGGCAAGGGAACATTTTGCACTGTGCCTGTGGATTCAAATTTTTCCACTAGACGCTCAATTGTTGATCTACTAGGATGATTATGACGACCAGAAATTGGACGTAGCGTTCTTAACGTTGAGGCCACTGACTCCGAATTTCGGTAATAAATTTTAATAATTTTGACTCGTTGTTGGCTCGTATATCTTTCCATCATGAAATGGCAAACCTTACTAAATTTTGGTGGGGGCAAAATCCCAATTTATTCGGCTTAATACGAGCTAATTTTTAAGCTAACTTAAAACTAAGAACTTAAGCTAAGGTACGTGTGGAGGAGAGCGATTCAGAAGACGGAGTTTTAGGGATGGAGTACTAAGGTTAAAGTCAAAGGAGTTCATGTTCATATTAACACTTCGCAGCATTCGAGAGATAGGTTCGTTTGAGCCATAGGAGGTCCTGTGGGTGGGAAGATAAAAAAAACGAGGATTTCGAGATCGAGGGTTAATGTTAAAAGAGATAGAGTTGTAGAGTGAAATGAAATCAACGGAACCAGAAAATAATTGATGAATGAAGAGAATGTCTGATATATCTCTACGTTCTTTAAAAGAATTCAAGTTGACTAGTTTAAGGCGGTCTAGATAGGGAGGCAGTATCAGGGTAAGATTGGTCCAGTCAAGGCCTCGAAGAGCAAAGCGAAGAAAGCGACGCTGGACGCTCTTGATTCTGGAAGTGTGTATAAGTTAATAAGGGGAACAAACTTGATAAGCGTATTCGAAGAGTGAGCGAACAAACGATATGTATAGGGATCAAGTCACATAAGGGTTAGAGAATCCCTTTGACCATCTTTTGACGAAGCCAAGGGCTGAATTTGCCTTGAGAATGATATCATCTACATGGGAGAGAAAATTAAGTTCCGGGTCAAATATTATGCCAAGATCACGAATAAATTCAACGGTGGGTATAGGTTGATCATGAAGAAGGTAAAGACGGGGAGGAGATTTAATACGTTTACATGAAAAGTGTTTGATTGGCATTTGGCAACGTTGAGCTTCAAGCAATTTTTAAGGCACCAAATTGAAAAACTGTCAAGGTCCTGTTGAAAAAGGGAAGAGTCATGTGTTGACGAAATGATCTTGAAAAACTTGGTATCATCAGCGTACAGTGAAATACAAGAGTGTTTGATGAACTTTTCAATATCTTTCATAGCAAGAATGAACAAAAGTGGGCCTAGGTGGCTGCCTTGGGGAGCACCGGAGGTAGCTAAGAAAGAGCAAGAGGTGGCGGTTCTAAAACGAATGCTGTAATAACGATTATCTAGGTAAGAGGAGATCCATTTTAACAAAGAACGAAGCCAAGAGAGGACAATTTGAAAAGTATTAGCTTATGGGAAATTTAATCAAAGGCCTTACTAAAATCGGTTCAGATAACATCGACTTCGTAACCTTTCTCCATGGCTGATAGCGTGAAAGACACAAATTCAACAAGGTTAGTGGTTGTAGATCTGCATTAGAGAAAGCCATGTTGTCTGGGGGAGATGAGAGATTAGCAGTGGAAGCTAAGCGTTCCATACAAAATACTTTCAAAGAGTTTGGGTATGTGAGAAAGCTTGGCAATTGGACGATAATTGTTAGTATCACCCTTCGAACCTTTTTTGTGTATTGGGATAATAAAAGATGATTTCCATATCTGAGGAAATTCACCAAGATTTAGGGAAAGGCTAAAAGTTTTTGAGAGAGGAAGAGAAAGGGTGGAAGAACATTTTTTTAGAAGTATGGCAGGGAGACCATCGGGACCGAGATTAAATTCATCGTTTAGTTGGTTTAATTTAGTTTCGATGAGATACGGATCGACAGTGCGAGGGAAGGCGGTCAAAAGAACGGCAAGAAATATGGCGTCGTTTGCTGTCCCTGTCGCTCTACTTTTGTAGCATCCCTGTTGAAAAACCCTTAAATTTTAATTATTGAGGGAATGGTTACACTGGACTTATTTCAATATCTTTAGAATGACTCGGAAATAAAGATAAATTAGACAATTTTACACCTATACCCTTTTGTTCGAGTTTAAAGAAATACACATTTTTTAAATATTTTTATTTTTTTATTATCAATGATAAATTAAAAGTTCTTGCACTGATTACTTAAGGTAACTGTTAGATTTTTAATAACAACTATAAAGTTTGTTTCGAATGGTAAATAAAAAAAAATGGGTTAGGCTATTTTAGAATTCCCTAAAATCACTTTTGATGTAAGGATATGGTGGGTTAGGCTATTTTTCTGCAATTAAGAAAGAAGTGTTTATGATAATTTTCTTATCTGTGTCTGCTTTAGGAGTATAGGGAATGTTTTGAAAGGAGGTACTGATTTAGTTCTGATTTTCAGAATATTACAACGGAAAGGAAAAAAAAGATGGGAAGGATACCGCTCAAAAAAGGCTCTCTGAACTTTACAGTACGTCTGAATTTGGGCTAAAGATTAAAACGAGGAGCACTCCTAGAAATACCCGGTGAAATTGAAAGAAATTGAAGGGGAAAAATGCAACAGGCCTTTCACTAGAATTTTGTTTGTAAACATAACGATAAAATAATGAATGACATGAAACATTTCAGCGGTGTTCGTAATAGCAAATGCTACCATTATGTTTATTTCGCCTGTTCTAATTAAAGCTCTCTTTTGAATTCTTTCAAAAAGACTCAAGTGGGCCTAACGAGCACCTGGCCAGATATAAAAACCTTACTAGAGTTTCGGACAAATAAAGGCTTCATAAGTTACAGTTAAACCACAATAAGGGGAATACAACTCTGCATCGTCGGAGACAAGCTAAACATCTAGAAACGTTTTGCGGTTTTTTATTCCCCATTTTAAAATGCCTTCGAGATAAAAATTAAATGGGCTTATCATACTCTGCCGTCCAAGTTTCACATCTGAAGAAGAGGGAAATAAATCTTGAAACGAATATGAAGTTCTGAGGGTACTGTCATCAGCAAACGAATTTAATGGATTCCAAGTTTAAGACAGTAGATCGTTGGAAAATATAGGGAAGAGAATCGGAGACAAGACAGAGCCCTGGGGCACACCAGTATTTATTTTGTGAATCTTAGACTCAAAATCGTCCGATATAACTTGAATGGAGTGGATTTGTAATCCATCGAAGAAGATATTCAAATCCACTCATTTTTGATAGGAGACCTTGATGTCAAATGCTTTTAAAAAAATTTCCCTTAATTACTTGAACATCTCGTAAGGATATTTACTTGCACTTATACAACGTGGCACAAAATTAATCATCCTATCAGAGGATGCCATAAATTCTGCAAATGACGATATTCGTCAATCATTTTTGAAATTTGTAAAATAGAAAGAATAGAATGTAGAATATTTTTGGAAAAACAATAAACCGCTATATTCCCCAAGAGCGTGGAATAATTGCGTCTATTTTCTTACTCCAAATCATTCAGTAGTAATTTCCCGATTTGGTAATTTGACATGGCCAACAAAATTGCCAGATTTAACCATCCCAGACATATCCATTAACCAAAATCAATTTTTTTATTTAGGTAAGACGCAATTCAAAAATAAAATTGGGTGACTCATTTTGCGCCACCTTGTATGATTCACTTCGTGAAAATGAAATGATGATAACAGTGTGACAACATCTAAATTTTTCTAATGTTTACGTATTTTTCATGTGAGGCTTGTCTTTTCTCCTTTCACTAAATCTCGATAGAAACCAATCCCATGTTGCATTTTTAATATGTGTTAAAAGATAACTTCGATCCCTGACCCCAATATAGATGAGCTATAAGGGCTTCTTAGGCAGCAGTTTTTTCATTCGACAGTTGACTTTGTGCGCTTTGAAAATTTAAACATCATTTAAGGAGCAACACCCGTTGCCGTTTGGCCGTTTAAGCACTGAGCGCCTCATTTATAGCCATTCAAACTTTTCCTTTATAATTTATTCGATAGGCTTTTGATGTGCAAGCAGTTTGAACCACAATTTTTGACTTTAAAAAAATGTGCTGTACTATTCTCAACTTCCGTCGTAAATATTAAATATGGCTTTGGCAGCACAAACTGAGCACAAAGCTGCTTAACATGTATATTTACCAAAATTCAAAATATCCAAAAATTTTCATCCGTAAAATTAGCAAATTTGAATTTTTGAATTTTTTTGAATTTTCGGCGGAAGACAGCACATGTTGAACATAATAGCAGGGTTTTGTGGAAAACTATACAGAGCCGGACATAAGCTTTTTACAAAACTGCGGAAAAAAATTCGTTAATAAAGCTTTTTTTGCATGAGTATTTTATAGCTCGAAACTGTTCCAAAGCACTCTCGGTTAGTCATATTTGACTGCAGAAAAAAAGGAAAAGTTATCAGCAGTTTGTGATTGTTGTTGCACTAAGTGAAAAATTTGAACTGGCTGGGCTACAAATTCTCAACAAAACACGGCTAATATAGCGCAACTATTTTTGTTTGAAAATTTTTTTTGCTATAAAAAATGCAAAAAAGGGTGTTTTAGACGTGTGGTTTTCAAGAAGAAATAAAATGCATGTAATTTATTGTTATGGCTAAGAATTTGGCTTTATAATAAAAATATGTGTTTGCCAATATGTTTTAAAAATGATTTCGGGCAAGTGGCTGACTTGCAAAAAATTGGGACCACTTTTTGTAGCAATTGGGGCCGTATGTCAGCATTAATATGCCGAATATTCTCTTCCAAAGCGTCAAACGTCTCGGGCTTATCTGCGTAGGCAAGCGAATTCACATAACCCCACAAGAAAATAGTCCAGCAGTGTTAAATCGCACGATTTTGGAAGCCACGCCACAGGCCCACGATGCGAGATAATGCGATCACCAAAAATTTCCTTCAATAAATTTATTGTTTCGCTATGCGTCGCGCGAACGGAAGCACTATTATGTTAATAAATCTGAAATTGTTCAGGAGTAAAAATATTCATTATGAAATGGCAAATCAAACTGAGCATATCAAGCGACATCTGTCAAAATGAGCAACTTAGGAAAAAATATTGCCAGATTTAAAAAAACACCCCTTATGTGAATTTTGTATCCTCTGGCATATGGCGAAACAAACTGAGCATAATCAAGTTTTAGAAGAAATATTAAACTTAATACTACTTTTGCAGATGACAGCACAAACTGAGCATTAAAGAGCACAACTTTAATTTTTAAGAAATTGCGAAATTTAAAAAAAGTCATGCTTCGTTAAATTTGCAAATATTACGAATGATTTTTTTTAAATATTAAAGACACAAGGCGTCAAAAATTGAGTCAGTGCAGTTTAATATTTTTTGAAAATCTCAAATGGCGGTTACAGCCCTTCGCAATAAATATATGTTTATATTTGGTCATAAAAGTTGCAATTATGCGCATTTTTTCCTATTACATTGGCAGCAGCATAATCTAAGCACAAACAAAAACACAATATTCTTTATTAAGAAATGTTGAAATTTCAAAACCGCACTGAACAAAAAACTGCAAAGCTTGCGCTTTTATATTTTCGAAAATAGTTATGCTTTCCTATCTACTTCACGCTTTGCAAAATTGATTTTTTGTCATTAAAGTTGCAAATATGCGAATTTTTTTGGCATAGGACAGGAAAAATTGAGCACAAAATAGCACAAATAAGAAAAATATTGTATTTAATAAAAAAATCTTAAATTAGTTTTTGCCTAAAATTTGAAATCATCCGGATTTGTTTGCTTATCTTCTAAGCGCATCACCTTACAAACTGAGCACAAAACCACAATATTCATTTTTAAAAATTGCAAAATTAAAAGAAAAAACTAATTCATGTCTAACTTTTCGCTCCAGAGCCCTTCGCAAGGTTAAGTTTTTGCTGTTTTGCGTTTGTTTTTGCATCTCTTTATCTCTTAGCAGCATAATACTCGTGTAAACACAAAACAGCACAACTTTTTAAAGAAATATCAAAATCTCAAAATATGTTTTTTCATTAGAAATTTTTTTTAAATTGGGATTTTTGTTTAAATATTTACGGTACAAGGCGGTAAAAGTTGAGCACAGTAAAGTACATTTTTATATTTTTTTGAAATTCGCAAATGGCGTTTCTAACTTCACCCTACAGCCCTTCGCAAAGTTTATATTTGGCCATTAATGTTGCAATAATGAGCGTTTTCTCTTATTACTTTGGCAGCAGCATTATCTAAGCACAAAACAGCACGACTTTTGACAATGAGAAATGTCAAAATTAAAAAAAAAAAAAATTCATTCACCAAATGTGCAAATTGTGGTTTTTAAATATTTACGGAACAAGGCAGCACAAGTTGAGCACAATACAGCATAATTTTTTTTCGAAAATAGAAAATGGTGTAGCCTGGCGCTAGCACATCAGTTTTTATTCAAACCCCTTGCACGTAATAATTCTTCCCTCATTCCCCTTTTCTAGTATATTTCAAAGCTTATAAGATTTGTCGCCTTATATGTTGAAAACTTCCACAACGGTACTGAAACAATATTGACCTACAGACGATAAAGAATAATCGTTAATCAGAAAATATCTTTTTAAATAAATTTTCAACCTTTGATTATAAATCTGGCATCAAAAAGCGAAAAGCAATCAACGGTGTCCTTCATATAGTTCTCATATTTAACTTAGCTCAAACGTTTAGTAGTATTTGTACCATTTCCCTTGTATGTCATCTCGTTTATTTTTTTTTTTTTGTTAAAGCAAATTACAAACATTCACTATTAACTAAAAACACCATTTAACAAATTTGCCAGTCAAACTTCATATATTATTTAATCCTTGAAGGGACAACTCCGCCCAATTTATAGCCACACAGAAATACGATTATTTAGGCAAGCATGTAAAAAGTGTACACTCATCTAGGATGGCAAAGCACCAGGGATATCTGTCGACTCGTGGTAAAAAGAGTTAAAATAAAAAGTAAAACCAGGATTTCTCCTGCTCACTATACATATAGCTGTTATGGAAAGGAGGACAAAAACGAAATCAAATTAAGGAAGAGGATATGCAAATACATGTGTAAAGGATATTGGAGGGAAATTTCATCGTCATCCTTGATTATCGTTCCGTTTTCATTTCAGTATAGTTGAAACTTCCGACTTGCCACCGCACTCATTTCCCAACCGAACCGAACCGAATCCGTACCCCGAATTTACTCCAATTTCTCGTTTTATATGCCCCACAAATATGTATATTCTCAGTACGAATAAGGTGATGCGAGGTTACAGGGAGGAAGGAAACAGGATTCGTACAATTCCAGCGATGGCGATGAGGTAATTAATTCAAGGACTCGTCTGTTTTAAACGACTTAGAAGGGATTACAATTAAATAGAAGAGCTTGTATCTTTTTCTCTAACTCTTCTTCGTGGGTGCTACGACAACGATACGATTGTGTAAGCTGACAGTCGAATATAGAGAATCCTTATAATATATAGTTGGTACCAATAAGAACAAAAAGAGAAAATAGAAAGATAGAATGAAAATAAAGAGGAAACCCAAAAATAGTGCTTCCGCATCAAGGACTTTGCGAATAGTTTAGTTTAGTATCCTTTTTCACTCTGCAATTGTCATTTCGATTGTTCCACAAACTAAAGGACGAACCAAAAAAAAAAAAAAAAAATTAAAACGGATACAAAAATATAAAATAAAAATAAAATAAAGGATTCACGTTTGATTTTGAGAATTTTAATGAAAACTAAGATGAGAATTAGTTTTAGCTGAGTGTTGTTAAAGCACGAGTACCCTAAAAGGATTCCAATCAATGGTTTATTTTTATTCTCAATTGTGGCAAGGAGGAATGTGTTGACATACAAAAAATACCTGCTGACTAGAAGAACAACACTGAAAGCAATTAGCACTGCATTCAAAATATAATGCAGAAATTGCCTGTACACAAGGAAACTACTTATCTTTATTTATTCCATAGGCTAAATACTAACATGTTAAATGTGAGCTTTTTATACAGGGTGATCGGTATAAGGTTTTTTAATTCAAACTAATTCAAAATTTTATGTAATTTAGTATAATTTTTGCTTTAAAATCTCAATGCTCTTATTAGAAGAAAAAAATAGAAAACCAGATGCTAAAAGGTATTTCAGTCTTTGAGAAATGAAATAAAAATGAAAAGTACTTTTTACCAAGAAAAAAAGCTTTAAACACAAATATATTTAACCTAATCACAAATAAATACTAATAGACATTTGGGCATATTCATTTATGTTGTTAAGGCTGTTGCTAGCAAAACTGGAGTAAATCTAATGGAAATTTCATCACGTAAGCTCCAGATTTGTGAAGCAACAGCTTAAACAACTTATATGAATATGTCCAGGGCTGGCCTGATATAAATTAGCGCCCTGTGCAATCTTCATCATTAGCGCCTTCAATTGCGGTTATTGGTAGAAGAATTCATTTCAAAATGTCATTTAACTTTTCGCCTATTGTGATTTTCACCCAAAAAACGAAAACTTTTGTGTGATAACTAATTTCAGAAATGTTTCGCAATTAAGAGCTTAAATTGTCACTCATTTTTTTAACGAAAAAAGTAAGAAAAACAGATAGTTTGGTGCCCTTTGCAAAAGTTTTGTTTATTTTAGGCCAAGAGAAGCTTAAGCGAAATTTAGAATAGCTTTTAAAATTCCGCGGGAACAAACATTTTCGGTTGAAATATTTTCCATGTGAAACTCACAATAAGACTGAATAATATAAAAATAAATAATTACCTCATTGATATAGTGGATTTTCTGAAGCTTGCTTAAGGCGCCCATTGGGTTCAGCGCCCTGGACATTTGCACCACTTGCACGTTTAGCTTATCCGGCCCTGAATATGCCCCATTATGTTTTAAACTCATTTCTAAATTGCATGTCAAATCATCAACACAAAGCGAAGGCAAGTTTTTTTCGAGAAGAATTGACAGATATGTGCACTATTGCTACGGCTAAGCGGATGGTTCCCCAATAGGAGATGTTCACAATCGTCTTCGGAAGTGCTGGAGACTCGAAGGAGAGAGAGGTCATCTGGTGGATCAATACACACACATAAACAGATTTTGGATTTACTGACTACGTGACGTTATCACACGCTTAACGCTTAACACTCAACTAGAGATCTTGCCACCTGTGCAAGAGTTGACATCAAATGACGAGATATTGAGGACTGAATTATATTTTATCTGTTATCTGTTTTTTGACCTGAATGTTTCAATTGCTGAGAACCCTTTTGCTAGATGTATTTAGATGTATTAGAAAATTTCCCATTGGCTTTGACAGACAATTCGATATACCAACAAGATGGAAATCCAGCACATTTAAGCCTGGTTGTGAGAACTGGCTTGTTTTGTTCAAAGTAATAATTTTTTTTTTTGTATGAGTAGACATTTATTTTCACTTTTATAAATATAGATTTAGTAATTAATTAAAATAATTAATAATAAGTAAATTAATAAATTACCTAATCCTAATTATTTTACTTTGAAACTAGTTAAAAGTTGCCAATCAACTTGAGCCCAACAAATGATAAAATTTTTGTTTGTTTGTCTGTTTGCCTATTGTCTGTTTGTAGGCTACAGTCCAAACGGTTGGATTGATTTTCATTAAACTTTGTACCTAGCTTTTTAAAATCAAAAATATTGGTAGAGGTAGTAGGTACCTGCCATACAATGTTGTTTTTATCCAAAAAAAAGTCAGTTGGACCAGATAGGATATCCAATTTTGTTCTAAAAAGGCTTTCACAAACGATAATGGTGTTTTTAGCTATCATTTTTAGCAACTGCATCAACAACAGTTACTTTCCCGAAAAGTGGAAAACTGCCAAAATCGTGGCGATTCCCAAGAAAGGTGAAAGGAACATGATCACCAACTACAGGCCAATATTTCTCCTCAGCAATCTAAGTAAGCTCTTGGAAGACCTGTTACTAAGGAAGTTCAAAAAGTTCTGCAGCGAAAAAAACATCATCCCGGACATACAGTTCGGTTTCCGGGAAAAACATTCCACCCTAAATCCGCTCCTGGAGTTACAACATGACATCACCCTGCATCCACTCTTGAAGTTTCAACATGACATCACCACAGCTGTAAACAACAATCAAGTTACTGTCGGATGCTTCCTGGATGTCAAGAAAGCATTCGACAGTTTATGAATTGAAGCCCTTATCCATAAACTCCACATCCTTGGCTTTCTTTTAGCACTAATCAAAATTATATTCTCTTTTTTTTCCAGGAGATTTTTCGTGCAACTGGAGAACTGCAAATCGACAGTGAAGAGCATCATTGCTGGAGTTGCCCATGGGTCGATCAATCAATTTCAGGCGAATGCGAGAACATTCTCTTCACTAACATATTGCTCATCATTCTCTCGATTGATAGCTGTCGGAGAAGTCGAGGCACACATCCGCAAACTGTTTCAGTTTTACATCAAATAGGGTATCCAGATATAAACTCGTCGAAATCAGAGCTTGTTTGCTTCAGAAACGCGTTCGCTCGGTTGGAAGCTGCAGAAGCTTCACCAAAGCACTCCCAGATGGTTCCAGATTACCAACCAAACGCAGCGCTAAGTACCTAGGCATGAACTTCAACGAGCTTCTGAGATTCAACCCACATTCACGTTCTGTACTCAAAAAGGCCAACTTTGCTTTCCACCGCCTCTACTCGCTGATGAAAAAAAGAACTGGGCTAAGCCAGCAGACAAAAGTTGTAATCTACAAGCAACTTCTGAAGCTTGTTATCAGTTACAGCGTCCCAGTTTGGTTCGGCATCTCCAAAACAGCTATAAAGAAACTGCAAATATTCGAAAGAAAAATCCTGGGGATCTGCACTAGACTTTATTTCGATCGTCAACCGCGAAAGCACTTCAAAAACGAGCAACATTACTCTGATGCCAAAGCAGTCCCCCTAAATAAGTACTTAATGCTTTCTGCAGATAAGCTGGTAAGGAACATAGCCAACCACCCTAATCAACTGACGAGAACGATGATAAACCAACAACTACATCCGGAACCAAGGTACCTAGCAGCTAAGGCAATCTGGGATATAACAACAAAAATCAACAATGAAGCAGGACACTTCTACACTGATCCAGGGTCAGCCCATTATCGTGACTAAACGTCAATCCTATCCCAACTCTAAACCAATACTACCACTTGACAACCGGGACTGAACAACCCGAGGACGACAAAGTCAACCCGACTTTTATATTAAGTTTCAAAAATTATGAATCTAATTTGTATTTTAAATTCTTTCAATGTAAAACCCTAGGCTCCCTATGTGCCAACAAAATCCTTCCATTTATCAATGTATCTTATAGTTATAAATTGTTTTTGACCCAATTGTAAATAGAAATTTTCAATTAAGCAAAAATGTTGTTTTTACCAATTTAAAAAAATCATATCTGTCTACAAAATATTTAGCTCCTCCCCAAATAACAATATTAAGTAAATTAGTTTCAATAAATACCACATTTGGCTGAGAAACCATTTTTCAAAAAAATGGTAACTTAAAAATCGCACCAACTTCAAAAAGGATAATTTCTTTGATTATCAATTTTCTTGAAAATTGTAACTGATTTTGATCATATTAACTATGCAAAAGCTCTCAGATAGCATTATTTACCAATTTTTTTTTATTTGTAGGAAAATGTTTTTTTTTTAAACTATTCCCAAGATTTTTTATTGAAAATTGTTACTCTACGATTTTGGAACCGTTTTTAGAATATTTAAAATTGCCAAATTAATGTGCCAAATTAATGTTCTTTTCTATACCTACCTACAAATAAGGCCTGGCACCCACTTGGCAACTTTAAGCTGCTCGCCCTAGCAACTTTTTGTTGCTCCCGATTCAATTACATTGGGTTACATGGGAGACTGCCCACTAGGCAACTTTAGTTTCCGGCAACCTTATCTGTCAAAGACGGTCGTGTTCAACAATAAAATATTACAAATTAATTTTCATCTTTAATTTACAGGTTAAGCCTTAACTACATTCACCACTTTTTGCAAAATTGCACAAGTAAACATATTTTTTTCCCGCTAGAGCAGTATTTTTGTGAAAAGAATATACAAATTTTTTCGTTAACCATAATTTAAGCTTTCTGCATCATTTTTATAAGTTTTCCAGTGAGAAACACTTCCCAAAATGAGTTTAAAAAAGTTCACTTTTTGTCTTATGTAGTTAGAGCTTTAAACATTTCAATAAATTTTACTTTGCATTTATATTTCACTAACGTCAAATTGGGAATCAGACACATAGCAAAATAGTGGCAAAAGTCATCAAAAAAAAAAAAAACACAAAACACAAACACAAACGTTGAATTCCAAAAAGTTGCTCGGAAGTTGCTTGGTGGGCGATGGCAAGCAACTTTAGTTGCTCGGAGTTTCCGGCAACTCTGAGCAACTAAAAGTTGCCGGCAATTAAGTTGTCTAGTGATTTTAAATATTTTTATTTCATTTTAGGTAGATTTTTCACTGCCTCAGGGGGGATGGATAGAATGTTCCCCTTTACAATTTTTTCTAAGAATAAGACCAGAAATCATCTCCCATAACATCAAGCACGAATTTGGAAACACCCAGTCTACACGAACATTAATACAGGGGATTTTCTAACAAAACTTGAGAAAAGTAAATCACTTGAGCACCACCTTCCATTATACCTAGGAACTTGAAATTTTGTGAAGATAACACAATTAAAAAAAAAAAAAAAAATGTCTACGTTTCTATGATACAAAAATTCCTTGTGTAGGAACAAAGAAATTCTAGCAGGGTCAAAATCTTTTTGCAAAATTTTGACAGACATAACTAAAAACTAACTGAATTAAGAAAACAAAATTTTTAATTTTGAAACCAGAATTTCGACTCGCTCCCATATATCTACCTATTTATACAAAAATTATAAAAAAAAACAACACTGAACGAGTTCATGTAAGAGCATGAACGTGCGACCCATCAGTCTTGCATTTCGTTTCTTATAATTCCCCTCTTTTATAACTCTTAACTACTCGTTCCTCTTGTGTAAAATTTTTATATCTAAAACTTTTTACCTAACCAACATAGAAGAGTAGGTAGGTAAAGGTTTCGGTATTTGTCTGACTTTCTAGTTTCTAAAGTATTCTTTCGAAAACAAAAACACTGTAGTCACTTGAAACTGAAACTTCCAGACATTTTTTGGTTTTTCTTTTTTTTTGGTTAATTTATCAAAACAATCTTGTTCTTTTATGCACAAGTATATACCCCTCGTTGGCATTCGGCTTCAAATTCATCTGCCTTGAAGCAATGCGGTTAATTAATACGTGAAGACCTTGTGTACACCTAAAGAGAAAAGAAGCAATTCCCGAAATAATTTAATTACCATCAACAGTCGAGTCGCTCACCATCAGCACTATGTTGTAGAGTGTCTCTGGTCTGCATCAGCAATTCATATAGTAGATATAGATATATAATGTGTGTTTGTGTGTGCTAAGGTGAATATATTAAAATTCTCATCACACACCAACATATACACTGTTGGAAGCTGCAATATCCTGCTGCATGAAATATCATCCTTAAAACGTCCTTCTAGGTATATACAAGAGAAACAAGTAAAAAGGGAAGCAGGAAAAAATTCTTCACATCATAATCACCGTCAAAGTTCTAATACGATACAAGTTTGTGTTTCGTGCTTAATATAGTTCAGACTTTTTGTCTGCTGCGATAGGGATACTTAAGCAGTCCGAACAACCATACAATGAAACCTTAAAAAAAACAGGGTTCCTCTGGGAAGTAAATTTAAACGTTAGTTACCGTAAAATACCTAAATTAATTGCATCAATAAAGAGGCCTTAAATATATACTTTTTGTCGATAGTAATATAAAACTTGTTTTGTAGTCCAACTTCTAACAAACTTCCAGTGGTTCACAACCATTTGTATATATCCTCAAATATGCCACATAAAAAAAAGAAGTTGCGATAAAAAAAAAGGATTTGAGAATCTGTACTGTTGTTTTTGTAATAGGTACCAAGTTAGCTATGTTGTTGTGAAATTATTTAACGCGAATTTTTACTTTATGAGGGCGGAACTACAATCCGCGATTTCAATGGATTTCTATTAATCCAGATAAACGAAACAATTGATAAAACAATTAAAACCACCGATCTGCGTGCGCCGCAGAAACAACGAAAACGATGACGATGACGAACTGTCAACCGATGGGTGCGTTTAATAATTCGCACAACTGACAACACATAGAGTGCTGCCACCCAGTAGCTCAGCAATGGGTTGGGTTCAATAATAACGGGTGATTTTTTAAGAGGTTTAGAACTTTAAAAAAAAAAACACAAAAAATTCGAAAAAATGAATGAAATATTTATTTGAATCGATAGTTTGAACTTTGCAATTTAATGTTTAAAGATAATTTCATGCAAATGTTGACCGCGGCTGCGTCTCAGGTAGCCCATCCGCTGAGTCCAATTTTGGCATACTCTTTCACACACATCGGCCGGTATCTCACGAATGAATGCATGGATGTTGGCTTCCAGTGCGTCAATCGAAGCGGGCTTGTCCTTATAGACATTAGCCTTGACATACCCCCACAAAAAATAATCTAATGGTGTCAAATCGCACGATCTAGGCGGCCAATTGACCGGCCCGAAACGTGAAATTAACTGTTCACCAAACTCGCCTCGCAATTGCGCCATTGTTTCGCGTGCTGTGTGGCATGTGGCACCGTCTTGTTGAAACCACATATCATGCAAGTCAAGAACTTCCATTTCGGGCAAAAAAAAGTTTGTTATCATCGCTCGGTAGCGTTCACTATTGACAGTAACGCTGCGATTCGAATCATCTTTGAAGAAATATGGCCCAATAATGCCGCCGGCCCATAAACCGCACCAAACAGTGGCTTTTTCGGGATGCATTGGTAGCTGTTGCAATGCTTCTGGATGATCTTCACTCCAAATGCGGCAATTATGCTTATTTACGTACCCATTCAACCAAAAATGAGCCTCATCGCTGAACACAATTTTTCGATAAAAAAGCGGATCCTCGGCTTTCCAAGAGCCCATTCACCAAAAATTCGGCGTTGTGGTAGGTCGGCTGGCTTTAGTTCTTGCACCAGCTGTATCTTAAAAGGCTTTACGCCCAAATCCTTTCGCAAAATTTTCCACGTAGTGCTGTAACAAAGGCCTAACTGCTGGGAACGGCGCCGAATCGACATTTCGCGGTCTTCTGTCACACTAGCTGATACGGCCGCAATATTTTCTTCACTACGCACAGTACGTAAACGTGTTGGTGGTTTAATGTCCAACAAAGTAAATTTGGTGCGAAATTTGGTCACAATCTTCCGAATAGACTGCTCAGAAGGTCGAGAATGCCGACCATAAAATGGAAGCAGCGCGCGATGAACATTTCGAACCGAGCACGAATTTTGATAGTAAAATTCAATAATTTGCAAGCGTTGTTCATTTGTAAGACGATCCATGGTTAAATTGCAAACCAAACTGAAGCTGTTTGACAGTGACACAAGGTACTAAACACACGTCAGCTGTCAAAACCAGTGTTGCCAAAACCAAACCAGCTAAAAAATCACCCGTTAAAAATGATTTTATTAATCGGATACGATTAATAAAATGAACTAAAAAGAAAATTGATAAAATGTTAAGTATAAGTACAGGGTGTACTTGTACTTAAAGTGGGCGCCGGGAATTCTTTTACGAACTAAGAATTAGTGAATTCCAAAACTAATTTTAAATGACCAAAGCAAATAAACAAAAGCAAGTAAAAGAACTTAAAATAAAACACAAGTTTTTATATGCCCAGATGGGGACTTCAACTGTTTTTATTTGGGAAACCTTTGAGCCGAAACCCAGGGATTAAAACCCAAAATTTTTTCGAAAATATAGATTTTTTACAGGATTTTTAAAGAGGCTTACGGAGAAACGTAAAGCCACTAGCAAACACAAAGAAACTGGGCCGTTAACAAAAAAAAAAATACCGTGTCCCACAAATAACTTGGACAAAATTCAAATTAAGCCAAAAAAAAGAAACGATCAACAAAAGAAAACTATACGAATCGACACACAAAGGATTAAATCAACAAGAACCACTCTACTTATCTTTTTTTCTGTCTGCGGATCACCTATCCGCCTCCTTTCCTCTATCACCTCGATTTCCTCTTTTTCCTTAAACTGCTTCGCACCTCGAAACACTAATTTTTCATCGAAAACTTTTTCCACTTTTCTCAAATTACTTTTCCTCGATTTTTTTTTCCTTCTTTTAAATTCTCCTCAACTTGCAACTCAAAAACAATCTTTTCGCTTGAAAAGTTCTCCAAAGAGTGAACTTTCCATGCTAAATCTATTGTCTACCTCGGCCATTCCAGTCTCTCACACATCCTGGAAAGCTACGTGCTCTCCTCGAAAACCTCCGTTCCTCCGTTGTCGAATCTCATCGAAACTTTACTCTCACACACACATTCAAGACGTCCAGCAAGTTGTTGGACGTCTTTCCAAAACTTGCCGAATCCAAATGGCCGAGTTCAGAACCCTTTCAACTAAATATTTCGAGAAACTTTAAAAGAACTAAAATCGAGAAAAAGTTTCTTCTAGGCATTCTCCTAGTTACCCTAAAACAATCGCGAGTGATTCGAAACGCGAAGCAACTTTCTAAAACCAATCCCTCGAGGTGAGAGAGGACTACATCTTTTTAAATGCTGAGATATACTCAGTTCTTTTCGCGTGTCAATTCCTATAGTTCTATTTCCTTACTATTTAAAAGAAGTTAAGTTTAAGAATTATAAATCACGTTAACAACCCATTTTTCTGACAACAATGTAAAACTACGTTACGTTAAGTTAAATATATAATTATGTTGGTTATTTAGATAAAAGTAAGAGTCCGCCTGACTCGCTTACTTCTTCAGCTCATCCGCTGGTACCTCGACAAGAGACCGCACGTCTTCTTGGTAATTTGAGTTCGGGGATTTTGGAACCAACTGTTCCACTCAAATCGCAAATCGATCGAAACCTGTTTTTGTTACTTTTCCAAAATACTTTAAGAGTAGGTCTCTGGCTGATGGACGCCAGGTATCTACTGACTCTACAAATATTTTGGAGCCGCAACGAAAAAAGGAAAGGCTAAAAATGGATAATGATTAAGAATAGGCAGGTGAAACTTGTTGTGGTAAATTTTACCGCAACAATGTCTTGAACTGCTTTCGGTAGCACAATTTGAGAAATTTTGTAACCCAAAATCGGAGCCAAAAAATTAGCAAAATTAGTAGCCCAATATCAACATCTTTTTTTTTGTACTGTAACTGAATAATATTATTAAAATGAAGATAATTGCGGTTGGTTTGAAATGTCAAAACCAATGAGTATGTTCACTGAATAAAAACTGGTGCTAAATTGTGGAATGTTCTAAAGATAGGATTAGGAGAAAAGAAGTTTTTTAAAATGATTTATTTAAATGAAAAAAATAGCGACCAAGATTAGATCTAGTCTATTTATAGCCCAATTATACGGAAATAAATCTTGGATTAGATTACGAAAAATGAGCTGCAAATTACGAAAAATGAATCCCAATACCTTGGCTTGGGATTTCGTAATTTGCGACAGTTTGTTTGTAATTTGCGAAACTGAGCAAACGAAGATATTTTAAACGAAGAGAATTTAAGAAAATTATATGTAAGTATATTTACATTATGAGAGAAAAATGTTTAAAAGCATGAAATACGATATTTAAATTACTTAAAAAACATCGTTGGGAGTTTGAGATGAAAAACAAGAATGCCATCAATTAATTCTTTATCGAACATGATTATAAAGCAAACAAAAATTTAATTCGTTGGTGCGGTTTTCTTTTTAAACTAATTTTTTATGTATAACATTCTTAAAATACTTTTAGGAAAACTTTAAGGATGTAAATCTTAAATCTTTATTTAAGTACATATAAAAATAAAATTTTAAAAGATTTGTCAACCCGTTTTTTATATATCAAAATTTCAAAACAAAAATTAGGAAATTCTTTTTTAAAAATTCAAACATTTTTTTTTTAGTTTTGTAATGCAATATTATTTAATCTTATCTGAAATTTGTATATACGAAAATGAATCTAAATCCTTTTAGCCGATAATGAGAAAATTCAAAATAACAAAACATGTTCTATGATAAGAACTGATAGGAACTGTTAATAGTTGCTAAGTGCCAAAATTTATAATTTTTATAAATAGATCGTATTCATTTTAGTACAGGGTTTTTCAACAGGGACGCTACAAAAGAAGAGCGACAGGGACAGCAAACAACGCCATATTTCTTGCCGCTTTTTTGACATTTCTCTTTAGTAAGGTTTGCTATTTCATGATGGAAAGATATACGAGCCAACAACGAGTCGAAATTATTAAAATATTCTACCGCGTCTAGTGGAAAAATTTGAATTCACAGGCACAGTACAAAATGTTCCCGTGCCAGTGAGACAAAGAAGTGCCCGTAGTGTCGAGAATATTGCTGCCGCTGAGGCTTCAGTTGCAGAAAGCCCAAATGTGTCTCTCACACGTTAGTTAGTTAGACTTTATTGAACGGAAATAGATATTTACAATTTGTTCTTAATTCTATTTTATATAATTATTATATTGATACTTTAATTTGTTTTGGCACATTAGGGGCCTAATTTTATACATTGTTTTTATTTTTATACAAAATTATTTAAAAGATTGTGATTGATGGTTATATTTTATACTATGTAGATGATTCATCTCGGGTTGTTCAAATCCGGTTGTCTTTTTGGGAGGATGTGGGGTGGCTTCTAGCCACGGTGGTAGTTCGACGCTGCATCTTCGTAAAACTGAATTGCCTCGTCTTCATTGATAGGAATGATTCCTTCGTCCAGTAGTGCTGTTACATCAAGGTATCGTGGATCGGTGTGTCTCTCTTCACTTGTGATGGTTCTCACTAGAGGGTTTGGGTGATTGCTAAGGTTGCTCGTCAGTATTTTGGCAGCACTGATCATGTATTTGTCAAGGGGTGTTATTCCGGATGCCTCATAGAGTCGCGTGTTGCTGAAATGTTTTCGTCGCCGTTGGTCAAAGTGGAGTCCCGTGCAGATCCGCAAGATCTTCCTCTCGAACACTCCCAGTTTTTTCATGCTGGTTTTGGAAATAGTAAACCAGACAGGAAAGCAGTATGTTATGATCGGTCTGAGAAGTTGCTTATAAAGAAGCAACTTCGTCCTTTGGCTGAGTCCATTCCTTTTCCGCATTAGGGGGTGGATGCGGTGGAAAGCGTAGTTTGCTTTCTTCAGAGTAGCTGTTACATGCGGATTGAAGCGTAACCTCTCCTCAAAGTTGACACCCAGATATTTCACCGATGGTTTGGTTTTCAGTTGTGATCCGTCAGGCAGATTGATAATAATGCTGCGGCAGCTTTTAGCTGAGGGTGTACTTCGCTGTCCCGCTGGTCTTCTGAAACAAGCCAATTCAGATTTGGCTGAGTTGACTTTGATGCCCCATGTTGTGTAGAACTCCCACAGCCGTCTCACGTGTTCTTCAACTCTTTGGGCTGCAATGACTGGTGAAAAAGATTTGGCGTATGTTAGTGAATCGTCTGCATAGAGCAAATTTATAGCGTTGTTGGGTTGAGGTTGGTCTGATGTGAAGATGTTGTAGAGGAACGGTCCCAGCTTTGATCCTTGAGCAACTCCTGCTCTGATGTTTTTGGTTGTTGACTGGCTGTTTTCAATCTGGACGAAAAACGATCTGGAATTGAGAAAACTGAAAATTATTTTTATTAATGTACCTGGAAAATTAAAGGTGGTTAGCTTATAAATTAGCCCCTGTATCCAGATGCTGTCGAATGCTTTCTCTATATCCAGAAAGCATCCAACAACAACCTGACAGTTATTGAGGGTGCTAACAACGTCGTTATGGAATCGCAAGAGCGGATGTAAAGTAGAGTGTTTCTCTCGAAATCCAAACTGCATGTCCGGAACGATGTGGTTAGTAGTGCAAAACGCCTTCAATCTACGAAGAATAAGTCCTTCAAGAATTTTGCTGGTGTTGTTAAGAAGAGATATGGGACGATATCCGGAAACGGAACCTCTGTCGGCTTTCTTCGGTATAGGTACTATTTTAGCTGTCTTCCATCTATTCGGAAAGTAGCAATTGTTGACGCAGTTGTTGAACAGGATCGTGAGAAACAGCACCATGACTTGGGGAAACTTCTTTATGATGTAGCTGGAAATCATATCTGGTCCAGATGATTTCTTAGGTCGCCCACTTTGGATTAGCTCAGCTACTTCTTCGGGGTTGGTGAAGCCTCCAGTCAGCTCGGGATCACTAGCAGGATTTTCATTGTTAAAAATGATAATTTCAGCGTCCGTTTGCTGCAGCTGCTCAATTGTTGACTCAACTTCCTCTAAGAGTGAAGGATCGCTGGATGGGTTTGGCCCGAAATTTCCTTCAAAATATTCGGCAAATGCTTCCGCTTTATCCTGAGCCGTCGTAACTTCCCCTTGCCTGGAGCTGATTTTGTCTGGCATTTGTTGTCTTTTGCCGATGATCTTGTTTATTTCCTTGAATGCATCGGGTCCTGGTTTGATGGATTGTAGCCTTTTTTGGAACTGGTTGTTGTTGAAATGTTGAAGAGCATTCCTCAACATAATTTGCGTACATTGAAGTTCACTCTTCACCAATTGATAGTTTCCGTTGGCCGTGTTCCAATCCCTTTGTTGGATCCTTTGCAGTCGCTTCCGCAATCGCTGTCGATGATCATATAGTCGAACAATTCCTTCTGGTAGATGCAGGTATCTGTCCCTTGAGGTCTTCCATCTCTTCTGCTCGTACAGGGCGTTGTTTACAGTGAGCTCCATGGCTTCGATGGCTTCTTCGATTTCATTGTTGGAAAGGTTTCTGTTGGCATCCGGCATCACTATGGTTTCCTCGATTTTTCTTTGGAATCGTTCGATATCCAGTTGGTTGTAGTTGATGTATTCCTCATTTTCTGCATCTGTTGTAAGGATTGGTTGGCCCAGTTTGATGTGAAGTTCCACTGGCTCGTGGTCCGCATCTCCCGTAAGGGTCCGGCATGTGTAATTCCGCAGCTCGGGAACGATGTTGATGAAGTTTGAGGAAACCAGGTAGAAGTCCAGCCAGGATGGTGTTCTTGGGAACGTTGGCTTTGGTTGAGATACCACCAGGAATGAATGATGCTCGAAATTTTCATCCAACCAGTTCACCAAGAAGTTTCCAGCGTCAGATGAAGTTGTGTCGTACCATCGTGGGTGACGTGCATTGAAATCTCCTCCAATCAGTCCATAGGTGTGTTGGGCGGCTATGTTGCTGAAAATAAAAAGATCGTGATTAATATCAGTTTGTCGGGCACTGCATTTGTTGTATATGCTGAATATAATTAGTGTTGCTCCAACTTCGACTTCTATGACAACGGCCGTGGCTTCAAACGATTTAAGACTGGGGATCAATACTTGAGAGGCTTTTATGTTCTTCTTAACGAAGAGCGCTGTGCCCCTTTTACCTTGATCCTTGTCTGTTCGGAAGGTGTTGTATCCCTTGAAATCTATGTTGTTTCGCTTGGTGACGTTGGTTTCACTTATTAGAGCTATATCCGGTGAGTGCTTCTTCAGGAAGAGGTGGAATGTCGTTCTTTTCAAAACGCTGTACAATGAATTAACATTGTATGCGATTATCTTTAACCGATTTATGCGCATTATGCGCTGCATAAATCAAAAATAAAGGTGGCTAAGGCCACGGACTTCTTTTCCTTACACAATGAAGCGTAATTGCTTGGCACTGCAGATCGAGCTTTCCTTATTGCTGATAACAGATCGGTTCCGAAGTGTTCCTTCATTTCCTCATCCAGGTTAAGCTTATTAGAGGTTACTGGTTCGTTACTCCTTGGTTTTTGTTTCCTTGATGGAAGAACTGTTGTTGGCTGCTGGGGTTTTGGAATTGGCTTCTGAAATTGTTGAGGCTTGGCTGCGTTCCCCATCTTGGCCATAGCTGCAAAGCTGACTGAGGGGCCAGTCATAGTGCAGACTGATTTAGCCTTGAAGTCTTGTTGAGCCTTCTTCTGGCATTCCGCCTTTTTCTTTTCTTCCTTCTTCGCCAACAGAACCTTACATCCAAGGTAGTTTGCCGGATGACCAAACTCTTTGCAGTTGGCGCAGTATACTCCTTGGTCCTTTTCCTTTCGCTTACACTCTCCTGGGATGTGGTCTTCGTTGCACTTTACACAGACATACTTCATGCCGCAATTAGTTGCCACGTGACCAAATCTTTGACAGTTCTTACACTGAACAATATCCGTGTTTTTGAGGCGTTCCCAATGCACCTTCTGGTTGAGGATTTGTTGTTTCGTGTATATATCGGCAACATCACACGATTTGCTGACTTCCACCACGAAAGAGTTGTAACTTTTGTTCTTCGCTTTCCTTGATCTGAAGAGTGTGACGTTGATGGCAGGTACTCCTTCGATCTGAAGTTCATCCTTGACTTCTATAGCTGAATATGTGTGGTGAATTCCTTTAAGAAGGAGAAGAATCTTCCTGTCCTCACGGATGGTATACGTATGATTCTCAATCTTCTTGGATTTGAGGTAGTCCCTTATTGTCATCGAAAAATCATCTTCAGTGATGAGGCTCATTTCTGGCTGATTGCTCCGTCAATAAAAAAAATATGCGGTATTGGTCAGGCAGCAATCCACACGTACTCCATGAGTCATCATTGCATTCCGAAAAAATTACGGTTTGGTGTGGTTTATGGGCCGGTGGCGTCAGTGGGCCGTACTTCTTCCGTGATGATCAAGACCGGCACATTACTGTGAATGGGGATCGCTACCGTTCAATGATAACCGAATATTTTTGGCCCCAATTGGATGATATGGACTTGGAGGACATGAGGTTCTAACAGTATGGTACCGGCGCCACAAGCCACACAGCAAATGTCACAATCAATTTATTGAAAACCATGTTTGGAGGACGTGTTATCTCAAGAAATGGTCCAGTCGCTTGGCCGCCTCGGTCGTTCGATTTGACGCCGGTAGACTATTTCCTGTGGGGCTACGTTAAGCCTGTGGACGACTGATGAACTCGTACGAATATCGAACGTGAAATTGCAGCAGTATCGGCCGATTTATGCTTGAAAACCGTCGAAAATTGGGTTCAGCGTCTGGACTTCTGCAAGCGTGCCCGTGGTGGCCATGCAAAAGAAATCGAGTTCCATACATAATGGCATCAAACGTACTTTCACAGGAATAAAGAATTTCATTGATATCCAAAACCGTTTTTGTTTTATTTAAAAAAACTTTTGTAGCGCTCTTATTGAAAAATCCGATATATGGAAGAAGTTTAATCAAAATCGTAGTAGCCGTTTTTGAGAAAGTAAAGTATTTTCCTTTTCGGTTTTTTGACTTTTGTATGGAAGGTACTGTTATTTTTTCTTATATCTCCATATATAGATTTTTTTCTAAGAACAATTTAGAAAGTTCTAAAAAACTCTTAATATCGAGTTTCAAGAAAATTAATCATAATTTTTTTGAAATATTAGATTTTCATAAACAAATTTTGAAACTTGCTTTAAAAATCCAAAAAATGTTTTTTTTTTTTTAATTTAAGTACACACAAATATTTATAGTTATTAGAAGCCCTTGCATAAAAAAAATATTAAAAACCAGTCAAACCGTTTTTAAGAAAATCGAAATTAAAAAATGGTTTTTAGGGAGGTGCTATTAATAATAATTTTTTTGGAAAAAGGTTTTCCACCTAAAGGAAGCCTTTACTTAAAGTAATTTTTTGATTTTTTTCTTAAAAAAGTTGTTGAGTCGTTTTTGAGAAAAATACGATTATGTAAAATTGCTAAAAAATATTGTATGGCAGGTACTGTTATTTTTGGTTCTTAAAACAAAATGAAAAAAACATGTAGGCATAATCACAAAATCCACTATGTACCAAGTTTGAAGAAAATTGATCGGGCCGTTCGGGCTATAGACGAACAGACAGCAAGACAGAAATGTGCAACCCACTTTTTTGGTGTTCTCTTTCATCGTAACGTCATGTTTGATTGTTATCTTCACTTTTTTTTTGCACGAATCCAAAACTTGCCTTATAGTACCTATATCGCAAGTAAAAACTGCAAATCAGTGACTGTGTGTTGTTAATTACAAAATATTTATCGCAAATCAATATTTTTAAATGATGTTTATGAAATAATTCTTTAGGAGAGTAAATTACGCAAAAAAAAGTTGTATTTTGCTATGAAAAGTACAAGCTTGAATCATGAACCTTAAATGCAATTCACGAAAAGCCAAATTTTGTGATTTGGTACGTTTTGAAAGTTAAATTGCCAATTTTTATTTTAATTTGGCATCAAAATGCCTTGATTTATGAATAAAACTTTATTCGGAAATTGCAAGAGCAAATTTTTCAATTGGTGATTTTTCAATTCTTTGCGTGTAGGATTATTGATCTTGAAGCATTTTTGATTTAGAACTGTAAATGGACAAATAACAGTTTTTTTTTAATATCTCAGCAACTTACTTGGAATTTCAAACGCCATTAAATTACTCTTACTACCAACAAGCTTCGTCTAACTTCTCCACTTTATGCCAATCTCTCTACCGCTCATACCTTGATAAAATGCAATTTTGTCTTATCTCGGCACCAAAGCGTTTCTATCAGTTCATAAACGAGAAAACAAATATCGGATGATCTACCTCCTACGTTCAATTTCCACAGCACATCTTCCTCAGATCCAAAAGTAATAGTTAACCTCTTTGCTACCTTCTTTAACCAAACCTATAGCAATTCTATAAATGAACCTGACCTTGAATACCACAGCTTTCTGTCAAATAGCCCTTACACGTCTCTCTCAACTCTAAACATTAGTTCCCTTACCATCTGTGAGAAGTTCAACTTACTGATGGACTACTTTTCACCAAGCCCCGATGGCATCCCAGCAATTTTCCAAAAAAAATGTGCTAATGCACTCAGCGAACCCCTTACTATTCTTTTTCAACTTTCGGTCTCACAAGCAGTTTTCCCCTCTCTATGGAAAGTATCCTTTATTTTTCCAATATTTAAAAAGGGGTGTAAGAACCAAATTTTCTATTATCGACAAATTGCTAAACTCTCTGCAGTCCCCAAGCTCTTTGAGAGCATAATATACGACAGTCTTTATTTCCACTGCAAATCAATTTTCTCACCACTACAGTACGGTTTCTTAAAGGGTAGGTCCACCACGACTAATTTAAGCCAACTCGTCACCATGACACTCTTGGCATTCGAAAGAGGCTGCGATGTCGATATTATTACGACAGACTTCAATAAGGCATTTGATAAGATCAGTCACCAAATAATCTACGTGAATCTCAAAGCCTTTGGTTTTCCACCATTATTTATCCAATGGGTAAAATCTTACCTTAAAAACCGTATATAAAGTGTTGTTTTCAGAAGTGCAGGCAGTGTCGAATCCAATCTATGCCACTTGAGGCGTTCCTCAGGGCAGCCATCTTGGCCCACTCCTATTTGTGCTTGCAATCAATGACGTGAGTAGTATACATACTTTCATTCTCTGATCTGTCTATTTATGCAGACGATATTAAAATAATTAAGTTGATCACGTCCTTTCACGACTCTTCCCTTCTCCAATCCGGACTCAATACCTTTCTAATTTGGTTCAAAAATAACTTCCTGGAACTAAATGTAATTAAATGTCAATCAACGACATTCTCCAGCAAACGCCTACCTTCAGCCCCTCGAACCTATTACTTCAGCAATATGTACCTGTCCCTATTGTTTCCTCTATTCTTGGTCTTCGGATGTTATGTGAAAGAGAATTAAACTTTCGGTCTCACATACATCATATTATTGCAATAGCAAGTTCTTTCCTTGAGTTTATTCAACAGTGGTCTAGGGAATTTTTCAGTCCATATGTTACCAAATCTCTATACACAACATACGTTAGGTCTTTCTTAGAATATGCTAGTAAGGTTTGGTCTCCTTTCCATATCACTGAATCAGCTAGAATTGAAGCAGTTCAACGAAGATTTCTTCGTTTCGCTTTGCGTAACTTGTCTTGGTCCGATCCCTTTATTTTACCCCCTTATGAAGACTGTTTACAGTTAATAGACCTACATACCCTTTTTCATCGTCGCGCTGTTCCTGGCATATTATCACTGGTACCATTGATTCTCTAGCGTTGCTTCAGCTAGTTAACATAAACACCAATCTCAGTAGCTTAAGATCTGCTACCTTCTTCCACCTCCCCACTCACGGAACTAACTACGTCCATCTTAACCCCATGTCCAGAATGTAACGTTTAGGAACTACCGTACAACATATCCTTGATCTCTTCCACAGCTCTCCCTCCCTCAGACAAACTTTCCTCTTATATTTTTCGAGAAATTAATAAAAGATTGAATTTTACCCCCTTTACCCCCCCCCCTACAAAATTAAAGCCCGTCCCAGATCTACGGAACTTTTCAGGAAATGCCTATGATGTCAAAACAAATCTCTCCAACAAAATTCAGCTTTGTCGGATTTTTTTTTATAGTTTTCCAATTTGTTTGTCTAATTTTCCTGGGCTACATGAACTTTATCCGAACTTTTTGTTACTTCATTGAAAAAAAGTAAATCGATAACTGGTGAACCAATTATATCAACGATTCGTGTTTAACCCTTGCAATGCATTTCTACATATTTCTATGAAGTAATTGAATTCATTTGATTTGAAAATCATCTAATCAGATTAACACAAAAGGGACAATAATGAATAGTTTGACTGTTTAATTGCATTGTCATTGCTTCAAGCATGAAATAATGAGATGACGCGGCGACAGCGGGGGTAACTAAGACCCTCTTAATATGGTACTTATATTATAAATATACCCCCATAACCCTAACCCCTTATAACTAAACTATGCCGCTGTCATTGCACAGTAAAGTGCATTGACATTAGTGTTGGGGATTGAGAGTTAATTACCTATGTGTAGTGAATGTCCCTTAGGAATCCAGCACACAATACCAACTCTCTCTCGCTCTCTCTAACACAAGACATACCAACCATGCAATTATTTTTGCTTCACCAGCAACTGTATAATTGGCCATAATTATTAAAGGAACTGCTAAAGGTGCAAATAATATCCTCCGATCAGGATTAAGACTTTATGCCATGCTGACAGTCTGTGATGGTCTTGACAATAATGCGAGGGTGGTTTATTTTCTTCCTCCGTCTTCTTCTTGATGATATTCTGTTATCCTGTTAATCCTTTGTTCACGTTTGGCGATTATGAATTTGATCGGAGAAAATAATCCCTCGAATCCACCCCACTAACCAACCAACCCACCATCAGCAACCATCTCTCAATTCCATCATCATATTGCTCCCTCTTTTGGTAAAAAGATTGTTGAAAGAATATAAATGATGGTGGAGGTGGTGGAGAATTGTAGATGGATGATGTGGTGCGATGCCATTCAACTTTTATCTGATCCTTGTTCGATGGGGATTTTCTTTTTCTATATATGAAAAGGAGTAGGTATAGCTACCTATGCTATATATTTAAGTTCCTTCTTTCATAAAAATATTCTTGAATTGGAATTGCATAAAAGGCGGAAAATATGCGCGCAAAGGCAAACTAAACTAAGCAAACAAATAAATTGCATTAGTTGAGCATGAATAAATTTCTTATTCTTTGATTGAAATTTTCGTTTTTTTTTTTTTTTAAACGTTCAACTGATGAATGACAGGTTACAAAAAAATTTGCGGTTCTCTGACAGACTAATCGGTTTTCTAAATCAATAAAATCAATGGCAAACAAAATTTATTTCAGGAACAATAAACCATGTGAAAAGGTTTTCAACAAAAGGAATTGGTGCTTTTTTGGAATTCTATTCTGATTTCTGCATAATGAGAACACACGTGCAATTATTTTTGCGAGGTTCTTATAGTAAAAGTAAAACTCGAAAAATGAGAAACATTATAGATATGAAAGATAAAAAGTTATTATACGAGAATACATTGGCATATTCATATTTCGGCCTTTTTGATAAGCAATCCGGAGAACCAATACGATAATCTAAAAAAAAAACTAAAAATGTTTATTAAGTTTGACATTGCATTTGCATAAAAAGGAAATCTTGAAATTCGTATACAGAATTTCGGCTAAAACCTTAGAAACGCTATTTATTTTAAACTTATCACCGTTTAAACTACATATTTTCCGTTTTTTTCAACACCAAAAACAATGCAACCAGTGAATTCTAAATACAAACATTTTTAGTTGTTAAAAAAAAATTAATTTATTTCAAAAACCGTTCCACAGGACTAAAGAAAACAAATATTCTTGAAGGAATACTATACTTAGGCCAATGTCGAGGTTAAACCTGAGTTAACTCCAGTAACGAGTTTTTTCACTAAATTGAAATTAATGGTTAGTTAACTCACCTACTTTGGTGAGTTAACTCAGGGACCAAATTCAGTTTTCAGTTGTGGTGCCATCTTGATTTCGATAGGGAAAGTTGTTGTCAGTTCAATTTTGTTGTGGGGCTATCTCTGTTCCGATGCGTGAAAGGCATGGAGGGATGTATCCGTAAGTGTCACACAGCGATGGCCTTAAATGTTTGACAACTGAAAGATAAAGTTAATCCTCAACTAAGAAACTGTTTCTGAGTTAACTCAGGGTTAATTTTTTTATTTAGGATTAGCTATCTCTGATTTAACTCAAAGTTTAACCCTGAACTGAAAAACTAGCCCTTACTTTATTTCTCTATTATTAACGGTAGTTCTCATAACACGGTTTTTTTATGTCCGATTTTCTTGAAAACGGTTTTCCTCAGGTAAAAATTAATGCATCTAAATAATGTACTCATTGCATAAATTAAAAAAAATTGAACATTTTTTAAGCCGAATAAGCACTTTAATTTTAAGAAATATCATGTTTATCCTTGCACTGGTCCCTGTTTAAGAAATCAAAAATTCAAACACTTGTTCCATGTTGTTCTAGGCACTACACTCAGAGAGAAAAGTCAGGCAAATAATTAACCTGGGCCCTGTTAAATTAACAAGGTGCATAATCCCATATAAAGTTACAGACATTTTAGAGATTTGCCTGATTTTAATAACCTTATATTAAGTGTTTTATTAGCCTTGTGGCGTATATTACCATATTCAAGTTGATTTATAAAGATGAACTGTTATTTTAACATTGAATTCTGGTAAACAAGAAATTTTGACAAGTATATAGCTCTAATTTTACCTGAGATCGGGTTTTTCTAACACTGCTTCTAATGAATTTCTATTTCACCACAAATCAGGTTGAAGTAACATTTTATATGGTTATTTTAACAATGTTTACCTGTTGAATTTAACCTCATCTGCCAGTTAATTTCAACCTGACACCAGTGTTAAAACACACACACAAGCCATCCAAACAAGGTCAGTGTCAACTTATTGATATTTGGCATAAGTTTTTTATGCAGCGAAGTGGCCCAGAGGATGCGTACTAACACCATATTTTTAAAATAAAATAATATAAACAGTAATAAATTTCTATACTTTCAGGATAATGCAAAATGAATTGGACGAAAAGCAGCGTTAGAGATGAGACCTACAAGCATGGATCCAAAACATAATAATTAACGGGTGATTTTTTAGCTGGTTTGGTTTTGGCAACACTGACAGCTGACGTGTGTTTAGTACCTTGTGTCACTGTCAAACAGCTTCAGTTTAGTTTGCAATTTAACCATGGATCGTCTTACAAATGAACAACGCTTGCAAATTTTTGAATTTTACTATCAAAATTCGTGCTCGGAGGATCCGCTTTTTTATCGAAAAATTGTGTTCAGCGATGAGGCTCATTTTTGGTTGAATGGGTACGTAAATGAGCATAATTGCCGCATTTGGAATGAAGATCAGCCAGAAGCATTGCAACAGCTACCAATGCATCCCGAAAAAGCCACTGTTTGGTGCGGTTTATGGGCCGGCGGCATTATTGGGCCATATATCTTCAAAGATGATGCGAATCGCAGCGTTACTGTCAATGGTGAACGCTACCGAGCGATGATAACAAACTTTTTTTTGCCCGAAATGGAAGTTCTTGACTTGCATGATATGTGGTTTCAACAAGACCACCAATCAGGTTTCGATTGACGCACTGGAAGCCAACATCCATGCGTTCATTCGTGAGATACCGGCCGATATGTGTGAAAGAGTATGCCAAAATTGGACTCAGCGGATGGGCTACCTGAGACGCAGCCGCGGTCAACATTTGCATGAAATTATCTTTAAACATTAAATTGCAAGGTTCAAACTATCGATTCAAATAAATATTTCATTTATTTTTTCGAATTTTTTATGTTTTTTTTTTTTTTTAAGTTCTAAACCTCTTAAAAAATCACCCGTTGTCATGATTGAAAAAAACTACTACGATAGAAAAAAACTATCAGGGTAGAAAAAAACTTTCATGATTGAAAAACCTGTCATGATAGAAAAAAATATCATGATAGGAAAAACTATAGTGATTGAAAAACTATCACAATAGAAAAAAAACTATCATGATAGAGAAAACTATCAACTATCATTATATTTTGAAAAAAACTATCATGATACATGAAACTAAGTTAGTGGAAATGCGTTAGCAACTACAGCCTAGGGAAATCAAAGCGAAATGCGGTAGTATTGCGATCAAGAAATAGGCCGCTGCCACTAATCGCTTAGATTTGCTTGAGGCTTGAAGTTGCTTCACAATGCTTGCACTTAAAACTTGATCGCAACTTAGTTGGCTAGTATATATGCTAAGTCTGTCAAGTAAGTCAAGTAAGAATTACCATTTTATAATTTTGAGAATCAATTGATTGCATTTACTTTCACATAATCTTGTCGTGAACGAAAAAATGTATTGCCCTTGTATTTATAAGAAAATAACCCCTGGCAATGCTAACTTCACAGTTAAGTTAGGCACAACCACACCATCAAAATAGGGAAAAATTAATTGAAAAAAGAAATGGGAATATGTGAGAATTTATCGTAGGTAAATACATCGTGAAAGAAAAAATTTTTCACACTTGTTTCTAAAAAATAACGCCTGGTAATTCTAACTTGATACTCAAACTCAAATTACCACCACCACTTAGTTAGTATCAGAAATCGTCGCTGAAAAATGTCTAAGGGAGTTGTGATTTCAAGAGAAAAAGTAAAAAAAAAATTATTTTTAAAATGAAACTTGTATGAAGAATAATTTTGCAACAAAAACTAAAATTGTATTAGTAATTGTCCTTAAGAGATTCAACAAAATATTAACATTGATAAGAAAAATTTGCTTAAAAAAAAAAAAAAAAAAACAATATTCATATTAAAGAAGGCATTTCAGAAACGATGCCATTTTTAACTTTTTCTCATACACTTCGTGTGTGCAAGTGAAACAACCTCTTTTTGTATGTCCAGGCATGTGAGGCAAACTCAGTTTAATTATAATGTCCCTTAAATATCCCTTTTCTAAATTGGTGAAACTGAAAATTTTTAAATGTCTAATAAAATTTGGAAGGAGTGTTTTTTAGTGATTGTTTATAAAATTTGCCATAAGAGAATTAAATTTTATAATTACGGCTGATATTCTTGTCCGTGACCGTTCAAGGGAGTGTCCACTTTAAGGAACATAAAATGTATGGGAATATAAATCCAAGATCCACGGTCGTGAGAATTTATCCGCTTAAGAGATCTGTCCGCTTAAGAGAGCCGTACTTTATAGGAGTATTCACAAATTGGGTACATTTTTTTCTAGATAATTTACCATTCCACAGTAGGAGTGTATTCTATGATTTATACACTTCCTTTTAGACATTATTTTTAATTAAAAAACCCTCAGCTCTCAGTAGTATTCCTTTTAGCAGTGATTTCAAAGGTTTTTTCCTTTAAAATTATATGAGGCAATTATTTGTTTTTTTTTTCTTAATCTTATCTTTCTCTTATCCTATGCCATTAATTAAAAAGGAACCGCTAGAAGCATTCAGAAGGCGTTTCCTTGGCACTTAGTTTTTTTTTTTTTCAGAAACATCAATTTAATTCCTCTCACCACCGCCACCACCAACTATCGGCTAAAGTCTTCATTCCCGCGGTTTTCGATTCACCCGAATTACAGAACAAACACCACTTCCGTTTACATTTTGTTTATAATTGAGACTACACCTACATTGTTATTTAATCTCTCGATTTAATACTCGTTTAAGTTAGGTGTTTGAGTATTGCGGCTTTGTAAATGTACACATTACAGTCACACAGTGCAAATATACGAGTATATGTATGTTCTTCCTTTATCACCCGAGATCATCAAAAGCCCCACCCCCACCCCTCTTTGTGTTTTGGGGATTAATGTAGAATCATTAATTAATCCACAGTTAAAATAAGGATGAAGGACCTTAAACACACAAGGCCATTTAATTTGCATCGCTAATCGTTACTAGAAATATCATCCTGATTGATGCCTTAATAGTAATCCAACAATAGATACAGGGCAGGGCGGTGGAAATTTCTCTCGAAACTTCCAACCCCACCACCACCATCGTCATCGCCTCGTGCCGTTTCGTCAACCCTCTTGTCTCATTGATTTCTCGTCACAATCATGGAAATGGTTAAGCATTTCTATTTAAATCTTACAATAAGCCATGAACGATTGTTTTGGTATAGAAATCATATTTCGGTAGGGAATTTAATTTAAAAAGGACACAAACCTATTTTCGTGTCCCTTTCGTAGTCTAAGTGGGGATCAAAAATAAAAAAAAAGTTAGCTGACACTTTGGGGCATATTTTTCTATACCTAAGTTCCATGCTTGGATTTTCTTTCATTTTTAAGAGTTTATACTTTCACAAAACACTTGCATACGGATTCCCTGATGTCCTCGAAAAGCAAGAATGCAAATTTTATCCTCGCCTCCGTTTTGTCGTCGTCGTACTAATATATAGTTTTCAAGAAGGACTCTGTGGCATAACTATGTATATAGTTTGTGGAGGGAGAAAGTAGCATTATGACATTGTCTTTTGATAAATGATCACAATTTTTCCATTTTATTTTCACTATTTTTTGGTCCTTGGTCCTTGCGTTTTTTTTTTATTTTTTTATTTTTAGTGTATTATGTATACTTTTGTGTGTGTAGGTATGGTTATTTTTTTTCTTTTTTATGTTTAGTCCTTTTTGGCATATCTATTCCAATTTGAATCTCTGTCATGATAGTGTGTGTTCGTTGTTCGTCTTTTGCAGATAATTCTTGTCCTGTCACTGTGATCTGCGCCAGGGTCTGCATTATCTCCAGGAAATGGTCGGTTTTTTTTTTTTTAGCAATTTTTCTGTTTTAGTGGGTCTTTTTTTTTTAAGTACGAAAAACATAGAGACACAAAAAAAGTGGAACGAACACAGGAGATTGGGTGAATAATTCATGTTAGTTGGGCTGTTTTTGCAGGTGCGTCTTGTGTCTCGAGTAAAGGGATTTTCATTTCTTATTATTTTTTTTTTTTTTTTTGGCTATGGGATATTTTTTATTTTTCTCATTTTTTTGTACGTACAGTCTTTTGGAACAGTTTGTCAGACAGGATTATGTTAATTTTGTGTTTTCATCGTTCTATCCTTGGGAGATGCGTTTTCAAGATGAAAATCTGGGTGCCTAATGAAGAGGACCAAATCGAGGTAATACATAAATTACATTGCTTGTCGGTATTATCGTTTCATTTTTTTTTTCGTTTATTTGGGTTAAACAAGATAAATTGGGTTTGATTTATGGGTAGAAGAGAGAAAATATGATATAAAATAAAATTCAAAATCCCTTTTAAAGTGAGCAGACGAATAAATTGAAGCTTATAGGTACTACTTATGATAACCTTTATAAATGTAATTAATTAATAAGGAAATAGCAGATGGTTTTATTTATGATGTGCTAAAAGGCGCCCAAAAATGGAAATACAATTTTGTTAACTTAGGTCTAAATGTATTTTTAAAAAATATAAATAAAGAAGTAAATTATACGAGTACCTATAATCAGGCAAAAGCTCATTGTAATATTTAAGGATATTTAAGGTGTAAGTAGGTACAGGTACATCATGCATACAGTAGAATCTTCCAGAGGTTTTTGCTTTTTAAAAGTGGAAATAACAACTTTTTTTTATATAATGAACCCTAAGGACGATGAAGAAGTCTTAGGCCAAGTTTTTTACAGTAAAAATCCAGATGGCTGATTTACTATCAAAACGTTAATTGACTTAGGACAAAGACCAACACGGTCTATAAAAATTTAGATATACTTTCTCACTATGTCATGGCACTGACTGAAACTTGGCTGAACGGCTCTTTTTTACATAGTGAGTTCTTCGATATAACCTATCAAATCTTCAGACGCGACTGACCCCACTCAAATAACTCGGACAGAGTTGGGGAAGGAATCATTTTAGGAATTATAGATTCAATTATATGCACTTTGGTTGATCCGTTTCTGTCATTTGACGTCGAAATTATCTGCGTTAAAATTAAAATGGAAAATGCTCATCTTTACATTATAGTTGTATAAGTAATGAGATTCGTTAAAATTCAATTTTATTATTATTCTTTTATTGAGACTTGTAAAAGACTGCCTAACTTATTACAAACTTAATATCTAAAACCCTCAAACATGCAATGCTTTGGATACCTTGCAGCTCGTGCCAGATATCGCATTTCATCCTTCTCGTCGTCGGTTCTTGACACCAGTCTGTCTCGTTTATAGAATCAGCTGTGTCAGCATGGTTCTTATTGATGACGACGATGTGTGGCTCGGCGGATGTTAGGCGATCGTGTTAACTCCTCCCTCACTTAGATGAAGGCCGTCCTCGGGCTTCTTGAGAGCTTTGATGACTTTTTGAAGGTCGACATTTTGGCGCTGCTTCTTCTGGCATTGCTTTAGTTTAATGATGGTATAAAAAACTGTAATGAGTGCAAGTGTCGTGAGGCAAGCTATAAGTGGATGGGTCGTCAATTTTGTCTCCATCTCACCAATGTAATGCAAATTGTCCATGTTCATTCTGTGAAGGTATGGTAGGCTCAATATCTCTCTATGACCGGTGATATTAAGGAGCGAAGATGTTGCACTACCGGGTTGCTTTTTCTGGACATTATTTCGATTGATAAACTTGGACCCATTGATCCACACAGCATCATCAAAAGTCAGCAAATACGTCCCGTTGATGTCCGTCTCAAAATCATTCTCCCTTATTCTGGCATTTCTGTTGTTTATTATAACTATGCCATCATCAATAACCAACACGGATTCCCGATGGTCCGGCTGTGTGTTGCAATGAGCCATGCCTCCAGAGTGTAATTGTTGAGCACATGTCTTGGTCGGTAATTCCTTGCAAAATGTTAACGTTGTTGCTACGTTGCAGTCCTCAACAGCTAGCACTTGTCTTCCACATTCCGCCACCACATCATCTCCATTGAAGAATAAAATATTGCCGTTATGAGCAACAGGGTAGATTATTACTTTCTTACAAACTAACTTAGGTCTAGGATAATTAATTATGAAATGTAAAATATAATCATTTTGCAGAACCTTTACATTTGCAACTTCCATAAGTTCTGTAACACTAACATTAAAAAATTGTTCATTTATTATGACTTTTAAGTCATCATCATCTAAAATTACTGGGTTTATGACCCTGAGCTTTGCAAGTGTTATAGAGAACATTAAATTTTGAATTTCTGAAATGAGCATTCTATTTCTTGCTAACAAGATTTCATAAACATGGACAGTGTCGATTTCTGATTTTTTTGAATAAGCCAGAATATTATTTACGGTGTCTGTTAATCTATTAATTTGCTCCTGAGATTTTGTGTTTATTACAGATTGTCTATTGTTGGAATCGATCAATTGGGCTTGATTAAATTTAATTTTTTCGAAGTCGTCGAAGTCAGGGGTGCCAGCCACAATTTTCAAACCTGTGCCTAAGAAATTTAAACTCCTTGCGTTTCTATGGTGGATACTTATACTCTTGAAGAGTGTTTCTAAGTGCTTAAGGTCTATTTCCACAATCTTTCGCATATGAGACTGTGGAGGGAACAGCTCGCTCATGTTTTTTGATTCGTTTATTATTTGCTTAAAGGCAGTCAAATTTGTTGTGTGGCGTAAGTATCCGTTACCCTCCCAGACAATGACATCCCCGTCTAGTATTGGAATATAGTTAGAGCTGGTGTAGTCTGTTAATTTAGCCACGACTGTTGTCATCATAAATAATAGAAGAATCCTGAAAGATTAATTGCAAGAATAGAAAATAATTAAGGTTCTATTTTAGATTGTCTTTATGGACCACCCTCCCTTTAATTAAAACCGTTGTTCCTAAATCGGCTTCCACTTTTTCTTCAACGTATAATGGAGTTAGCTTATTACCTAATCGTCTATTTGTTTTTACTAATACCTTTTCTCCTACTCTGAAAATTCTGTTCTGCCTTGTTTCATTTTCCCTTAGCAACTGTAATTCTTGGGCCTTTTGAACTTTATTTTTAATTTTTTCTCTAAAATCTGTCGGGGAGGAGTGTATTACATCAATTGGTCTTTGGTTTGTAACAGAATGAACGGTCCTATTGTATTCTACTGTTGCTAATAGTATCAATTCTACTGTTTCTTCGACTTTTCTGTCAAGTTTTAGACATCTTGCAATTTCTAATAGAGTGCTGTGAAATCTTTCTACCTGACCGTTGGATGAACTGTGTAAGGGTGGAGCATTTACTATGTCAACATTAAAATGATTGAGCAAAATTGACCTAATTGTCTCGGATTTTAAAGAAGCCTCATTGTCACAAAAGATTTGTTTGGTATTTGGGAAGATGTTCATTATCTCCAGGATTGGAACTTTTACGTCTATTATTGTACGCGATGGTATTGGCATCACAACCGTAAATTTGGAAAACTTGTCAATGCAAGTTAAAAAATATTTTTTATCCGTGGAGAATATGTCAATGTGAAGCATTTCTCCAGCATACGAGGGAACTGGTGTCTCGCCAATCAATTGTTTTTTTGGATGCCGATCGTACTTCGACTTTGAACATATTTTACAGTTGGCCACAATCTCGTTTGCCTGTTTCGTCATTTTTGGAAAGAAATAGTCACATAGGATTTGCTTAACGTTTTCCTGAGCCGCTCTATGTGCTCGGTTGTGTTCAGTAATTAAAATTTCTTTTTGTTCATTCGGGTCGAATATATCTAACACAAATTTATTCGTATGCCAAAACTTAGTTGATGGAAATAACTCGACTAAATTGTGTTGGACAAAAGCTAGAACTGGCAGGTCACAATGAATTACGTTGACGACATCTATTTTAATCACATTTCTTAAAGTGTTTATCAATGTATTCCTGTCTGAAAAATTAATGAAATGTCTAGATTTTTTACCAAATATTATAAATGTACGAGTTGAAGCAATTGGGTCTTCCTCTATAACTATTTGATTTCTGAAGCAGTTTAAAGGTTTATCTGTTGTTTCGATTACATAAGTCAAGGATAACTCGCTGTGAATTGTAGCGGCATCAGAAGATGCCTCATTCTCCAGTGCATGAATATTTTGTCGCGAAAGTGCATCAGCGACATAATTCTCCTTTCCTGGCTTGTAAAATATTTGAGCATTATGCTCGTCTACATAAGCTTTCCAGCGCTTAATTTTTGCATTTGTATTTTTATCCGAAACTGAAAATGAAAGAGGTTGATGATCTGTAAAAATATTTAGAGTTTTCACTCCATAGAGATAGTTACGTAGATTCTTTAATGACCACACAATGGCCAACAGTTCTCTTTCATTTGTTGCAAATTGCAACTCTTTACCTTTGAGTGTTCTTGAAATCATTGTTATAGGCTTTCCGTTTTGTGATAAAACAGCTCCAAGACCATGTGATGAAGCGTCCGTCGTAAGATCGAAAGGCTTCGTGTAGTCTGGATATAAAAATGTGACGTCTTCTGACGCCAAAATTTCTTTTAGTTTATTGAATGCTTGGAGTTCTTTTTCTTTTAATTCTATTTTAATTTTTTTTGATTGATTACCACTTATTTTGCCATTCTCACCCTTTAATAAATTAGTAAGTGGTTTAGCTATTGATGCAAAATCTTTAATAAAGCATCTATAATAACTAGCTAGACCTAGAAAGGATCTTATTCCAAAGAGTGTAGAAGGTTGTGAATAATTTTTAATCGCCTCCACTTTAGCAGGGCAAGTTTGTATACCATCCCTCGACACTATAAAGCCTAGGTACTCTACATCCGTCTTAAAAAAATTTGATTTTTCTCGCGAAACCCTCATATTCGCTTCATACAATTTTTTTAAAACCGAATCAATATCTTTGTCATGTTCATTCTCAGTTTCTGAAAAAACAATTACGTCATCGACGTAAACATAGCAATTTTTTCCAATTTGTTCACGAAGGACGTCATCTATAGCCCGTTGGAAAATACTGGGGGCGTTTTTCAACCCAAACGGAAGGCGACAAAATTCGTATTGTCCACCGTTAACGGAAAAAGCAGTTTTTTCCCGATCCCTTTCCGCTAATTCAATTTGGTGAAACCCTGATTTTAAGTCTAGAGTTGTAAAAAATCGTGCTTTGCCTAAATTTGACAAAATCGTTGTAATATTTGGGATAGGATATTTATCGTCTATGGTTTTTTGGTTGAGCTTTCGAAAGTCCATTACTAAACGTTTCTTTTTATTGCCCAACTCATCTGTTCCCTTTTTATCAACTACCCAAATGGGATTATTGTAAGGTGACCTTGACGGTCTAACAATGCCATTCTTTAGAAGATCCTTAATTTCATTATTTACGAAATCTGTCACACCCATAGGATATGGGTAAAATTTTGAGTAAATGGGGTCTTCACTTACTGTACGAATTGTGGCAACGATGTTAGTGTTATACGGCAAAGATTCATTTGAATCTGCAAATGTTTTTATTCTATTACGTATCATATTTCTAAAATCTACGCTTACGGATGATGGAACCTTAATGTCCTCTACTTTCGTAAAGTTCACATTGTCACATTTATGGAAGAGAATAGTTTCTAACCCTGAATCGAAGCGAATTGAATTTTCTTTTAAGCAAATTGTGGCGTTAACTTGTGTTAACAGGTCAAGACCAATAATTCCGTCAAAAGTTGACAGATTGGGTAAAATAAAAAAAGTGCTATTTCTCCCAAAAATATTTATAAAACATTTGAGTTCAATATTGTTAAAACCATGAATTGATTTTACTAAAAAAGATGCGTCTACTGGCACTAAGCCTTTTATCTCTTGTAATGGCCTGATGTAATTTTTCGAGGCACCTGTGTCAATTAAAAACTTTACTAACCTCCCTCCTACTGTTTTTTGAATAAACGGTAGTTGGAAGCTTCCCCTAAAAAATTAACATAGTCAAAATCATGTACCTCAGCTTCCACTTCATCTACCTGCAACGCAGCTGTGGCTTCATAGTCACCTTCATTATTCCGTGGAGGATTTTCCTGCAAATAATTTACTCTTTGGCGACGCTGTCCCGATTGTCTTTGAAAGCTACTTGGTCTTTTATTCCTTTGTTCTTGCCCTTGATCATAGGTATCGTTACTATTTTGGTGTTGATAGCTATTAAATTGGCGTAAACGTGATGATGTCGGATCGACATCCATTTTTTCACGACTGCTGGGGACTTTAGAACTGTTAAGTTCCAATTGTTTGTCATTTTCATAACTTTGCCTTTTGTTAAAATAGGGATTTTTGCCTTGCTTATTAATTTGGCTGTTATAATTGAAGTTATTATTATTATTATTGTTTTGGTAACGGTTCGGCGATCGTTTGATCTCGGACCTTAGAGATTTTTCTTCAGAATTTTTCGCATAACTTGCCGCAAACAGATACCTTTCATTGTTTGCTTCAACTTCTTGAGCTAAAGCCAAAGCAGTAGGCATATCAGACGGACGCGCCGAAAACAATACATCACTTAATGGTTTTTTTAACCCAGATATAAAAACTCTAAGGGCGTCTCTTCTGTACTTTTCGTTAAATGCAATGGCTAATGCACTGTCATATGACATATTGGCTTTGTTTGTAAGGAGGGTAAGTTTTTTTTCAATCTCGTCATAATATTCTAGAACGGTAAGGTTTCCTTGCCGCAATGTACTGAGCTCTTGCTCAATTAAATAAATTGGACGTACATCGGCGTACGTAAAGTCTAACCTAGCTATGATAGCTTTAAAATTTAAAACTGTATTGAATGAAGCCAGAACAGCATCGGCTGGGCCTCTTATTTTATTTCTTATTATTCCAACTGCCTGGTAATGTCTAGAACTACCATCGTATTTTTCGAAAACTTTGTAGGCAGAGTGAACCGCTTGACGCCAAGAGACATAAGTGCCCTGTTTGCCCTCAAATTCCGGGAGAGATTTAACTATGTCGAGACACTCTTCACACCTATGACCTTCCACAATTTCAATTTCTTTAAAAATTTCAACTTCAGGTTTATTTTGTGTCACTGTTAAATTTTTCACTGCATCACTTAACTTTCGTTCAAAATCCAATTTTTGTGCTTCAAGGGCACCACTGACTGCGGATTCTACTAACACTTTTAAATCTGTAGCATTCATTTTTGTTTCTATTTTTTTTCCTATTTGTAGGTAATTAAACTTTTCTAATAGTGTTTCAATATTCTCAGGTTCACTCATTAACGGTAGATAATATTTATATGCAGTTTAATTAATTTCAATATCAAAAAAAACTCACAAACAACAAAAAAATAACACTTGCAAGCTTTACAAATAAAAATATTCAAAGTATAGAAAAATTCTTACATTTTTACATAAAAGAAAATAATTCTTAATGCTCGTAACCGATGAATGATGATTTTTTTTTTTCAGTTGGTTGATTCCGGTTGATATTGTTTAGTATTCCAAAAGTTCTTTCAAGTTGGGCGCCAGTAATGAGATTCGTTAAAATTCAATTTTATTATTATTCTTTTATTGAGACTTGTAAAAGACTGCCTAACTTATTACAAACTTAATATCTAAAACCCTCAAACATGCAATGCTTTGGATACCTTGCAGCTCGTGCCAGATATCGCATTTCATCCTTCTCGTCGTCGGTTCTTGACACCAGTCTGTCTCGTTTATAGAATCAGCTGTGTCAGCATGGTTCTTATTGATGACGACGATGTGTGGCTCGGCGGATGTTAGGCGATCGTGTTAACTTATACGTTCCTCCTAGTCCTAGCTCTAACAATACTGTTTACAAAAACTGTATTCAATGCATGGAGAGTACTCATGAAAAATTGGAACCATGTGACGAAATCATGATATTGGGTGACTTTGACCTTTCTAACTTCCACTGATCAAAATCTACTGACTATAATCACTTTTTACCTGTTAATCCATCAAGTGCTAACGAGGTCTCAACCATCATGGATGGAATGACTTCCTGTGGACTAAGTCAATTCAATGGAATCAATAACCATTTCAACAAAATATTGGATCTTGTTGTTTTCTCCGACACAGTAAACACTGACGCAGCTGTAGTGCCATCTGACTGATACTGTACTGGTAGAAGAAGATCGTCATCATCCAGCATTAGATATTTGTCTGAACTTAAACTTTTTTACAATTTTCGAAAACTCTAGCGAAAAACTTGAATTTAAATTAAAAAAATTGTAATATGATAAAATTTGTAAAATTGTAATGCTAAACGGGATCAACCCTTTCTTCAATGTAGTGTTAAAGTTATGTGTTTCAAGTTTTATAATATACAATTTGGCTATATCTATAAATCTGTCACATCACAAAAATTATTCAGTAAAGTCAATACACCACCATGGTTTGAAACATAGCTAAGAAATTTAAAAAATAAAGCACATCCACATCCACCCGGTAGTTATACTATTTTGTTTGTTTATAATTTTTGTTTAAATGAAAGAGAATGGATCTTATATTGATAAATGTTTTATTTAATGTCGACAATTATGTATAGACGTCAATATCAGTTAAATGTCCGCCTCTGATAGTCTCAGAAATGCGAGCCCTTTTGAGCACATTTTTCATTAAATTCTCACACATTTCCCGTAGTATTTCATTAATTTTATTAATTTCATTACGAATATTTTGTTTGAGTTACTCAAGCGTTTCTGGTTTGTTTGCATAAACCTTGCTTTTCAGATATCCCCACAAAAAGAAGTCCGGAGCATTCAAATCAGGTGACCGTGGAGGCCAATCAACACCACCATTTCTTGAAATAACTTACAGTGGAAAGAGGTAATAAGGCCCAAAGCATGCAGTTGTGGCGTTAAAAAGTTTTCAATCATATCACGACATCGCTCCCTATTCACAGTTACCGTTACGCCATTTTTATTTGAGGTTGATGGATTGTTTTGAACACTTCCTTGAGCATCAGTAATGCTTTCAGTCGATCTTGAAGTACGTTGTGGTCTATGCTTTCCTCGCAAGAGGCAGTACCTCGGGAAAAACTTTTCTGTTCTTTAGGTGGCAGCGGCTGGAAATCGAACCCAGACCTTCGGCATGACAGTCCAACGCACTAACCATCATGCCATGAGGTACTACCCTTTAAAAATATTACAAGCCAAAATTCAGAGGGAACTTCTAATATGTTTGCAACTTTTTTCAAAGAGGCTTTTATAGAATCCAATTATAATGAGCCGTTATCTTTACCAACTTCCTCACAAAAGTACTCAAACCTCAGTTCAATCAATTTTGCCATTTCTGAGAATTGTATCGTAGAAAACATTCTAAATCTCGACGAATGTTTGTGTCCTGGTCCTGATGGCATTCCGTCCTGTGTGTTAAGGAAGTGTGCATCCCTTTTGTCATACCCTTTATATATGTTCTTTTTAATAATTCACTCAGTTCTTTAATTTTTCCTATGATGTGGAAAAATGCTTTTATAACTTCAGTTCACAAAAAAGGATATAAAAATGATACAATAAACTGGCGTCCTATTGCCAAACTTTCAGTTATTCCAAAACTATTTGAGTGTATTTTATATGTAACGTCCTGTCTTTTAACTACAGTTCTATTATTTGTGACAATCAGCATGGTTTCGTTTTTGTTTTTTTTTTTTTTTTTATCCAATGGAAATCTTCAAAAGACACTCGGTAAGAATCGGTACCAAGTAGTGTGGGACTCTTACCGCACTAAAACCACCGGTGAATCAGGACCAATCTATGAAAGATCGACAAATGATTTTTCTTTCTTAATTTATCAGTCGCATTGTGGGAAGTTTATAAGTTATAACACTTTCCCATAGCTTTTAGACCATCAGCACATGAGGCTTGGTTCTTCTTAATCTCCGAACATTGTCTCGTTCATTTAAGACGGTCTCCATTTCGGAGTTGGTACGACTTTGCAGTCGCTGATTGTGTAATAGAGCGTTTTTTTTAACCACTTCTGTTACCATTTCAATTTGAAATTTCTTATATACCAAGGGGCATTTATTATCCGCGAAGGACCTTGCCTTGGAATTTTTGGATGGGTTCAGCATTTGTTTTCTTTGTACAGCCCCATAGTTGGATGCCATATGTCCAAACGGGTTTCAGTACTTGCTTATATAACATTAGCTTGTTCTGGATAGATAGGTCAGAGTTCTTTCCTAGTAACCAGTACATTTTTCTGTACTTCAAGTTTAGTTCGTCTTTTTTCTTTTTGATGTGCTCTTTCCATTTAAGCTTTGCATCCAAAGTCATTCCAAGGTATTTGGCAGTATTGGAGTAAGGTACTGTTGTACTGTTTATAAGAATTGGAAAATTGTTTATTTTTTTGTTTGTAAAGTTTATATGCGTCGATTTTGTTTCATTTAGTTTGATTCGCCATTTTTGCGTCCAATCACTAACTTTATCGACTGCATTTTGCAGTTTTTGTGTAGCCTTCGTAACGGATTTATCTGGCACCAATATTGCAGTATCATCAGCAAAGGTGGCCATGATAGCGTTGATGACCACTGGAATATCCCTTGTATATAACAGATACAGGGTTGGTCCTAGGACACTTCCTTGTGGTACACCGGCTTCAATTTTCTTTAGTTCCGAGTAATTTTGGTCGTACCGTACTCTAAAGAGTCGGTTCGTAACGTTCAGTATTTCGAAGTACTGCCTGGGAAGATCCATATGCAGTTTGTACTCAAGTTCCAAGTGCCAAACCTTGTCAAAGGCTTGAGCAACATCTAAGAATATAGCCGAGCATACTTGTTTTTCTTCAAGTGCCTTTTCCACAACATCCGTAATCCGATGCACTTGGTCTATCGTGGAATGCCTATTTCTAAATCCAAACTGATGGCTCGGAATAAGTCTTCTTTCTTCTATTATTTTGCTTAGTCTTTTTAGAAGCAGTTTTTCGAAAACTTTTGCCATGATTGGTATAAGCGAAATAGGTCTGTAAGATGTTACTTCTGTTGGTGGCTTACCTTGTTTAGGTATAACAATGACTTCTGCAATTTTCCAATGATGTGGCACATATCTTAGTTTAAGGCATGCATTTATTATAAATTGGAGTTTTTTTGAAGGCTTTTGAAGGTATTTCTTTCAAAACCTGAGCAGTTATTGGATCGCACCCTGGTGATTTCTTGTTAGACAACTTACGTTGACACATACTTCTTACTTCTTTGAGCGTGACAAAAAGAGTTTCACCTTCGACGTTTCTATCAACAAACTGTAAGGGATCTGTAGTTGTGCTTGCTGGAAATGGCTTAAAAACATTCGCGAGATGTTCAGCGAAGAGATCAGCCTTTTGTTTTGGGTTTCCGATCCATTTACCATCTTGAGATTTTACTGGCGGGTTTTGTGCCTGTGGGCTTTTTAGGCGCTTAGCTGCTTTCCATAAGGAGTATTCCGTAGAAGCATCCGCCGTCAGACTATTCAGGAATCTACTAAGTGAATCACTTTTAAATTCACAGATTCTTTTCTTTAGTTTATTGTTAAGACGGTAAAAAACTGCCTTATCACCTGGAAATCTCGTAGCTTGCCATTTTCTTCGAGCTCTTCTTTTCTCCAAGATCAGCTCCTTGATTTCGACAGGATATTTTATTTCTTTTTCTCTTGAGTTCGAAATTGTTGGAGTACTTTCTTCTACAGCCTGTTGCACATCAGCAATAAATTGTTCTACTTCATGATCAATCTGTTTAATTGTTTGCAAAGGAGATCTTAGTTTTATAAAACTTTCAAGTTTGTCTCTGAATTCGTTCCAGTTTGTTCTTTTGTTCACGAGCTTAGGATTACTTTTTTCTATTACTTTTGCTTCGCTCAGTGATAATATTACTGGAGAGCATGGTTTCGTGAAAAAAAAATCAACTGTTACAAATTTATTCCATTTCACATCCTTTTGCTTGGATGCTGTTGAAGAACAAAAATAAGTTAACTGTGTGTTTCTGTTTACTGATTTTATTGAAGCTTTTGACAAGTTTTGTCACAAAACTTTAATTTCCAAATTAAAAAATCTGGGATTTAATGAATAATTTTTAATGTGGATGTCTTCATATTTAGAAAATAGAAAATGCTGTGTTACTTTTCGTAACGAATGTCCCAAAGATTTTAATGTAAGCTCTGGTGTTCCTCAGGGAAGCCATCTAGGCCTTATATTGTTTATACTATTTATTAATGACCTAACTTTGGTCTTTCAAAATTCCTCGGCTCTTATATATGCTGATAAGTAAATAACTTCTATTGATGATTGTTTGATTCTGCAAAAAGATTTGAATAGGTTTAAGGAATGGTTCAATATTAACTATCTCTTATAGAATATGGACAAATGTAAAACTATGTGCTTACATGCAAGAAAATTTGTTTAAATTTAAATTATACGCTTGATTCTTCTCCTCTTTGTTGGTTGTCCGTGTTCTCCGATCTCTAAATTGACATTTACTGAACATTTACTGGTCATTAAAAAAGCTAACAAAATTCTTGGATTCATTAAGCGATTCCCTCAAGACATCAAAGATCCGTATGTCCTTAAAATTCTTTTTATATCTTTTGTGAGACCAGTTCTTGAATATGGGTGTGTCGTATCTCGTATGGGCGCCATATTACTCTGTACACGTCAATAGACTGGAGACGGTTCAGAATAGGTTTATGTGTTTTTGTCTTCGTTTTCTTCCATGGTCCCAAAGCACGCCTATGTTCACACAGTAAAGTTGATTAACCTGCCATCGCTCTCGAAACATAGATAGTACCTACAGCTATGTAACATTATTGGTATAGTTAACGGTTCAATAATATCTTCATCAGCTCTGTGTAGTTTAAATTTCAGCTATAGTCAAGTAAGCATAAGAAGGCGGATCCGTATATCGTCGGCTTAGAGTGTAAAGCAGCTAACTCACATTTTGCATTTCTTACAAACAAATATTTTGAACAAAGTGTTTGCATTATTTGAATAAAACCAAAATTACATTAAATATTTTTCAACACTCGTGATTGCCAAATTCAATAAAATTGAAAAGATTTGATAGACTTTTGTATTTTTTTTAGCAATTTTTGAAGTGGTCTATAATAGTAAAAAAATATGTGGAGTTAGCCGCCTTACACTCTAAGCCGACGATATGTCGTTCATTCAGTAGATCAAACTATGGTGTTAATAGTCCTCTTAATCAATTGATATCAGTTTTCAATAAATATTACTTTTTGATTTCATCAATCAGTGACAATTTTTAATGTATAAAATTTAAAGAATCCTCTTTTAATATAACTTTATAGTACAATTTTTATATAAAACGTTAGTATTTAAAGGATTGATAAATAAATAAATTAGACAATCTAAATCTTAATGGCAAACGTCAAAAGGTCGTGTGTCAGGTTCAATATAGAATGTCGCACGGATTTATACTACGAAAAAATATGTGATGCAATGCCGTGTGAACTAAGCTTTACTTAAAGCTTTTCGTAACACCTTTCGCATGCTTTGAAAGAAATATTAATTCATTAATATTAACCTATTACAAGGACATTGATTTATTGATACAAAAAATTAAAGCACTTTCTTGCCTCTTTTTTGAAATCGTAAGTAGAAATTATTGTTGTTTTTTTTTTCTATATATAAATCTTGAAAGAATTATGATTTATACCCTCACAATTTATACTGAATGACAAAAACTGGCAATAAGTTCATCGATTAAATCTTTAATTGTTTGAACTTTGAAAAGCCCATACATATTGATTTATCGATGACAACATCAAAATGTGTTCCCTCTGTTATGTGGTGGGTATATGGATCTATAAAGGAAGATAAATAATTCTTAATACAGAAAAAAATGTGCTTGTTAGTAAAAAAGGAATCACGTTTGACCTTAATCCCGTGCACATAAAACTTGTTGCCTTTGAAAAACACTTAGGCCTAAAATATTATACTTATATACCACTTGCCCGATTCTGCCATATTAACATAGGGACCTGGAGGGGGGAGCCAGAGGGGGACTTGTCTCCCTGGCTCTGGGCAATACAATGCTACTCACTTGATTTTTATTATAAATTTTAACAAACTTCTCTTTTTTACTGTCGGAGTCCATGATTTGCTGACCTATGGTTCTGGACTAAGCTGAATGTATCTCTTAGAATATGGTTATTTTCTTGACAATTTTCTACGTTCACGGTTTACCCTCCCTTGGCATTTTCCAATAAAAAAGAAACTTAAACTTATAGATAATTAATATTTTCTAATTTTCGAAGCAACGCAAATATGTATGAGAGGGATAGGCATTCTTGCTTAAGAAAATGGACCGATAAATCCTGGTATCAAATCAAGAACCATTTCTTGCGGTTGAGAACTTATGCGCTAGGCTACCTAGCTGTACCTCAAACAAAATCTGATACCTGTTTCGTTAGTATAAGCTCTTTTTTCCATAAGGGATTACAACAACACAAACCTATTTATAAACTCATCGTCATGGCGAGCGTAGGTACAAAACATAGTCTAAACAATATTTTCATATTGGAAACAATTAAGGGTGAAGATTTTTTAAATTTAAGTAGGCAAGGTGCTTACCTCAATTCAAAAGAATACGTTTGATTATTTTGAATTTCCAAATAATTTAATATTTTTCTCGAAATCCAATTCCGTTCTAAATCTTAGCATATTTTCATTATCTACTTAGATAGGTTAATCTTTCTTTTCCCGCATACAAATTAAAATAAATATTTCGTTCGATTTATTTTTACTTGCTAGGACGTAAAAAGTAAAAAGTAAAAAGTGGGGTGGAACCCCACAAAGCTGTCTGTCTGACTGTTCAGATACAACTTAAACGCCTGCTTTGATTTTCTTAAAACTTGGTAAATTGTGGTTTTTGGTGATTGTGGTAAATTTATTTCAGTACAGGCAACCTTTGGGTGCGAAATCACTTTTTGAAAAATGGTTATTAAAGGTACCTACCAAATAACCATTTTTTTTCGATTTTATTTATAACGGTAGTTCTCATTCCAAAATTTTGTTTTATATAGAAGCTTTTAAGCAATATACATAGATTTTTTTACCAAAAATTTCAAATGTTTTGAAAACTATCGATTTATCGATTTTTATAAAACTTGGTACTTGATGGTTTTTAGAAGTTGAAGGTTTTTAAGAAAATATTCTACTTTTATGAAAAAATAACGTTTCTTTCCATACAAATGTTAAAAAACCGTTTAGGAAAATATTTTTTGTTTTCTTAAAAACGACCCTTATGATTTTGATAAGACTTTGTGTGTATGCTTAAATTAGTGCTATTAACTACTACTATTTAAAGTACTTCTTATAGTGTTTTTTTTTTAGTTTTAATTTTCTCATCATCGGCTGATCGGATTAAAATATTTTTTTTATATTTTAATTTTAAATAAGACCAAAATCAATATATTCAAAAAAAATTTTTTTGAATTTTTTGAAAAAAGTTTCGAATTATTTTGTTGAAAATTCGAAATTTCAAAAATGGGTTGTTAATTTTTTTTGGATTTAAAATTTTATTTGTATATGCAGGTAAACAAAAACATAACATTGCATAAGTACAGGGTGGCGCACCAATTGTGCTACAATAAGAAATTCAAATAACTTTTTTTTTAAGCGAGGTATTTCATTTATTTTGTTTTATTGGTTAGAAAATTAAATTTTATTTTAAATAGTTAGTTGTTTTTAAAGATTATAGACCGCAAATGACCTCCACGCTCTCCCACGCATATGCGGCACCTGATCAAAAAATTATTCATTGCGGCCTGAAGAGTTGAAGTTGGGATCGCCTCAATTATTGTCGTTATGGACTGCTTTAATTCAGTTAAATTCCTGGGCTTCGTTTTATACACCTCCTACTTGACATAACCCCATAAAAAGAAGTCTGGTGCAGTCAGGTCAGGTGACCTTGGGGGCCAGCGAAGAGTGGAGTTCCTAGAAATTAATTTGTTTGCGAATTTTTTGTTTAGCTCCGCCATAACTGGTCTGGCTATATGTGCAGTTGCTCCATCTTGCTGAAACCAAACGCTGTTGAATGGTATACGTCTTCGGCGCAGTTCTGGGTAAAAAAACTCCTTCAACATCTTTAAATAACGGTCCCCATTGACAGTAACGGTTACACCGTTTTCTTCAAAGAAGTACGGCCCGACAATACACCTTGATGAAACTGCGCACCACACAGTGACTCGTTCTGGGTGCAGTTCCGTCTCATGGAGCATTTCTGGATTAGACTCATTCCATATACGGCAGTTTTGCTTGTTTACATTGACGTTAAGATCAAAATGGGCCTCATCAGACATGAACAAACAATTGATCAATGTGTTGTCTTCTTCGGCCATTGATATCATTTTTTGGCAAAATTCCAGGCGAACAGGCAAGTCCTGAGGGTTTAACTTGCTAGTTATTTTGACTTTGTACGGAAACAAGTTTAAATCGTCATGAAGTATCCGTTGTAATGACCGTCTACTAACTCCAATTTGCCCCGATAAGTTTCGGGTCGAAACGCTCGGATTGGCCTGTATTGCAGATGCTACTGCTGCGATTGTATCCTCAACCCGAATATTGGCATCTCGATGGTACGGCCTTCGTGCGATGCTTCCAGATTCGGCAAACATGTTTACAAACCTCATAATGGTCCATCTACTCGGGGGATTACCGCCAAACTCCCGCCTAGATTCCCTTTGGACTGAAATGACGGACTGCAAAGCATGGTACCGTTGCACTATCCAAATTCTTTTCTCCGTATCCCAAGCATCTATTTTTATAAATCTAAATAGTAACCTACAAAATAAAAAAAAAATAAGCCGATTACTCACACAGAAAAAAAGTTTTTACGTTAAATTTTTGTAGCACGATTCGTGCGCCACCCTGTACTAAGAGTTTTCCTTAAAAAATGTTCTAAGAATTTTATATACATATAAGAATTTAAAAAAAAAAAGCAATCAAAATTGGTCCGCAATTGATCATAAAAGGTTGACTAGTCCTAGAAATTGGTAGGTCCCAGATACTTGTAATAAAGGCTTAAAGTTTCTCAAGGTCACTCACGGTCACGCGCGATTTCTGACACCTCATTTAAGGGAAATTTACAAAAAAAGTGTACCATGTGAAAGGTCTCTGGATCGTGATAAAAGGTCAACTATTTACAGTAATCGGTCAACAAAAGTTTTTTTTCTATGAATTTTTAAAATTTGTTCAAGGTCACAAAAAAAAAACTCTTGGCATCTGATTTGAGTCATTCCAAAACACTAAGTATGGCATTTGAAAGGCCACTTCATGGTCATAAAAGGTCAGCTATTATTAGTTATTGGTCAACCATACATATTTTTTTGTGAGTTTTCAGTGAATTTTAAAAAAAAAATGAAGGTCATAGTGATTTTTGGCACCTCATTTAAGGGAAATTTGCAAAAAATTATTACCACCTTTAAGGCCTTAAGGATCTATATGAAAGGACAGCTAGTTTCAGTAATTGGTCAGCTATAGATTCTTTTTAACAATTAAAAAAAAAAAATTTCAAGGTCACGAAGGTTTTTTGGCACAGTGATAAAAATTCATAACAACAAATTTATGGCTGTCCAGTTACTAAAACTAGCTGACCTTTTATAAAGATCTAGAGTTCCTTCAGATGATAAACAATTTTTGCAAATTTTCCCTAGATGAGGTGCCAAAAATTACTAAGACCTTGAATTTTTTTTAAATTCACTAAAAAAAATGTATGGTTGACCAATAACTGAAAATAGTTGACTTTTTATGACCATGAAGTGGCCTTTCAAATGCCATACTTGGTGATAGTGACCCAAATGAGATGCCAAGTGTTTTTTTTTGTGACCTTGAACAAATTTTGAAAATTCATAGAAAAAAAAACTATGGTTGATCAATTACTGTAATAGTTGACCTTTTATCACGATCTAAAGATCTTTCAGATTGTACACTTATTTTGAAAATTTCCTTTAAATGAGGTGCCAGAAATCGCGCGTGACCTTGAAAAACTTTAAGCCATTATTACCTTTTCTGACCAACTGATATAAGAAGGTTTTTTGAATCAATAATTCAACAAGTCCAATCCTTAATGCTAAGTTTTCTACTTGGCTGATTTATTTCAGTAGTATATAGAATTTGTATTATAAAAAAAAAACCTTCATATTTTCCTAAGTGGTTTCTTAACATTAGTATGGAACGGATATTTTTTTTAGAATGAATTTTTTTTCCTAAAACATTCTAAAAAGTGTAAAAACAATCCCTAACTACCGGGTTTTATAAAAATCGACCATATATTTTCAAAATATTAGATTTTTAAATTAAAAAAATTTTGAACATTTTTTAAAAATCAAAAAAAACTTGAAAATTTTAGTTAAGAAACCTATTTGTATTGTTAGGAAGCTTCTATATAAAAAAAATATTGAAAACACAATTATAGTTTTGAAGAAAATTGAAAACCCAAAGATAGCCTTTAATAAAAGAAATGTATTGAATATTTTTTAAAGAAAACCAAAAACCACAGTACCTACTAAGTTTTACCAAATTTGAATGAGTCGCTTAGGCTGTAGCTGAACAGATAGACAGACAAAATTGTGAAACCTAAATTTCAACTTTCCATGCGATATACAAATGTTAAAAAACCTTTAAGGAAAATATTTTTCTTAAAAACGGCTCCTATCATTTTTATAAAACTTTTTCTGTATGCTAAAATTATTGCGATATCCTCACAAAAAAATTATAGAAATTAACAAAAAATTTAAATAGTACCTCTTACAGAACGTTTTTTTTTAAATTTTGAATGTTCTCATTATCAGCTGAACCAATTTTAATTAATTTTATATACAAATTTCTAATAAGATTGAAAAATATTCCATTTCAAAAATCAAAAAAAACAGTGTTTGAATAAAAAAATAATCAAATCTTTTTTGAAAATTTGATATCTCAACAACGGGTTAACAGTTTTTTTGAAATTTAATTTTCATATGCACAAAAATAAATACATATTATCCTTTTACGTGACGTTTTTATAGTGATATGATAAATACCTATTCGAGGCTTAGGTCAGTTTTTAGTTTGGCTTTTAAAGGGTTTTTCAACAAGGACGCATCAAAAGTAGAGCGACAGGGACAGCAAACGACGCCATATTACTTGCGGTTATCTTAACATTTCTCTTCAGTAAGGTTTGCCATTTCATGATGGAATGATATACAAGCCGACAACGAGTCGAAATTATTAAAATTAACTACCGAAATTCGGAGTCAGTGGCCTCAACGTTCAGAGCGCTACGTCCAATTTATGGTTGTCATAATCCTAGCAGATCAACAATTGAGCGTCTAGTGGAAAAAATTGAATCCGCAGGCAAAGTACAAAATGTTCCCGTGCCAGTGAGACAAAGAAGTGCCCGTAGTGCCGAGAATATTGCTGCCGCTGAGGCTTCAGTTGCAGAAAGCCCAAATGTATCTCTCACACGTCGTTCTCAAGCATTGGGCATCTCTGTGACGTCGTTGTGGCGTATTTGCGAAAAGATCTTGGCCCAAGAACTGAAGCCGCTTGACCACCAGAAGCGTCGTATGTCGTATGTTGGTGAATATGCGGTATTAGTCAGGCAGCAATCCACACGTACTTCATGAGTCATCATTGCATCCCGAAAAAATTACTGTTTGGTGTGGTTTATGGGAAGGCGGCGTCATTGGGCCGTACTTCTTCCGTGATGATCAAGACCGGCACGTTACTGTGAATGGGGATCGCTACCGTTCAATGAAAGCCGAATATTTTTGGCCCCAATTGGATGATATGGACTTGGAGGACATGTGGTTCCAACAGGACGGCGCCACAAGCCACACAGCGAATGTCACAATCAATTTATTGGAAACCAAATTTGGAGAACGTATTATCTCACAAAATGGTCCGGTCGCTTGGCCGCCTCGGTCGTGCGATTTGACTCCGTTAGACTATTTCCTGTGGGGCTACGTCAAGTCTATGGTTTATGCCAACAAGCCAGCGACGATTGATGATCTTCGTACGAATATCTAACGGGAAATTGCAGCAGCATCGGCCGATTTATGCTTGAAAACCGTCGAAAATTGTGTTCGGCGTCTGGACTTCTGCAAGCGTGCCCGTGGTGGCCATGCAAAGAAAATCGAATTCCATACATAATGGCATCGAAGGTACTTTCACAGGAATTAAGAATTTCATTGATATCCAAAACCGTTTTTGTTTTATTTAAAAAAAAACTTTTGTAGCGCTCTTATTGAACAACCCTATACATGTTCATTAGAGGTGGTGAAATAAAAATCTGAAAAAAATAGGATATTTTTTTTCTATGTAGAACCATTTGATGCCTATCCATCTCAGAATAAAAAAAAAAACAATGTAAGGACCTTACATCGTAGGTATTAATGAAAAATTAATGAAAAGCAGTATAATTAAAGAATATAAAGAAAATTTGAAAAGAAAATTCTTCAGTTTAAGCGGGGTGAAACGCATTGTGGAGTAGTGAACATTTGAACCTTGAATTTTTTAAATATAATTTTTATAGTTATTTTTAAATTGACTCATTTTGACTAATCGAAGATCTATCGTAGGTGTATGAGGAAGAGGATACAAATATTTACATATTTTCTCCAGAGCTGTCATATGTATTTGTCCCTTTACTGAATTTAGTAAATATAATTTATCATTTGGAAATAAGTTTAGTTTTAAAGTAAGTTAATTTTGCATCTCTGTTAATTCTAGAACTTATATATTTCCATCAACAACATACAAACATAAGTTTCAAAGCTTAATAAATGAACAAAATGACACACATCCTGAGTTTGCAGTTAAAAAAATACAAAAACAATATAAAAATACAAAAATCTAGAAAGCAATATGTTGATACATTTCCATTTCCATTCCACTCAATGCGGTTTCTTAGTGACAGAAACATGGGATTCCATTGAAGATAATGTCGTCGTTCAATTCCATGCCAGAGCATATACATATGTACGGACGCTGGTTTTGTTTCGAAAGGACTTCGTAATGTTTCATTCACTTTTCCCTCCCCTGTCACATAAAGTGCGTCAATTTAATCTGAAATCTGGAAATCGAGAAAATATGAATGAATGACAACGATGAGGATGATGATGGCTGTTCATATAGATAGAAGTGATGGTGATGGCATGCAATTCCATCAGGCGGCATGTAGTAATCGCCTGCCTGCAATCCTATATATAGTGCGAAAGTTTCACTTCATTGAAATGGATAGCTTCAGGCGCTACGAAGTTGTTTAATATAAAAGTTTGCAAGGAGCAATGCACAACATTGAAATTGATTCAGCATCACGCGAAGTTGATTGCTGGAGACGTCAACGAACCACCAGGGAGAACTCCAATGCCATATCGCCACTATTACCAGAACCAGCCAGCTTCAGCATCAGTACCAGCACCAACACCATCAGCGCCACCACAAACCATACACCACCACCACTGCCACGCTTTTGTTGTAAAGTTTAGCATCCTTGGGGCGCAACAGAACTGCGTTGGTTATTTGAACAACGTTTTGTGCAGTGCAATGTTATATGCGGTCCTCCATCTAGAAATGGTTCTGGCTCTGGCTAGCTATTCAAACTGCTCTGTGGCCGTATTTATGCAACGAAGACTTCTCCGTTCTCTCTCCTGCCGAACGGTGGCGTAGAACGAATAATATGGTGACGATTGAAAAGCGAGTTTTCTCTCTAACAATACCATGTCGATCTTCTGTCCTGAGAAATAGCTGGTTAAGGGCTGTAGGATAATAATTGCAAACAGAATGTACAGGGACGAAGGGTATACGATATGAGAAAGTTTCATCGACTCAGAAAAGCAAAAGACAATTGGTTCGATGAATGGATTTGCATGGATTTTAGACGCGAATCAGATGCTTGGAGGTGCCAATGCCATCCCAAGATTCACATCAATTCAAGAATTCAATAACTAAAGGAGCAATGGAAGTTTGTATTGCCTGTGGGGGCTCTTGTGTCGCGAGAAATTCTGACGGGAAAGAAGCAATAAAATCGAAACTGTGTTCAATAGACTTTCAACAATATGAGAATTGAAACACACAAAACAAGAAATGAACAATAGTTTGCTGAATTCTTTGTGGGGTGGTGGATGGAAGAGGGAAGGGGGTAAAGGAGAATGCAATATATCTATTGAAACACTCACCATCAGAGATAGGTCTGGATTGATACTGCAAGTCCCTTCTATTTTGAAGACATTCAAGCATACCTAGAATAGGTTTTGATCAAATTACAAAAATGGCTAGGAGTTTTTAGGCCTTTATCTGAAACTATCAGTGTCCTTGGCGTTATTTTTAGTGCATGACTATAACTCTGGAGGTCTGTGATCTAATCCCAGGCTGTGCTGTTTAAAACTTTTATTCAGAGAAAATATCTCTATGCCCTGGTTCTCCACGAGCATCAAATATCCTGAAATTTTTGTTTAATTCTAACGAAGAGTCGCACGCGATTGTTCACTTTTTGTTTCCGTTTAGAAAAAGGGATGATTTGTTTTCAAATCCTCTGCAAGAAAAGTTTAACCAATTTTATGTGAAACCAAACAAATCAATTTAAGAACAAACAACACAAAACAGCTAGAACAATTTAATCGAATCCTGATAATTGGGCGATACCCTGTAACATCATCAAATAATGCGTAACTAAAGCAATTTCGTTCGTCCTTTATATCAAGTTTCAGTTAAAGGAACGTTAACCCGAACGCATTCATACCGCCCGCCACAGCCACCCCCTTACTCGTTTATGGATTATAGATCGCGCGACAAATTACTGTTTGTCCGGAAATTTAATACCGTTACGCCAATGCTCACATCTATAGCTTTTCACATCAGCACACCAAAATGGGATGAATTTCAAATTAATAATAAATTTTGATGAATGCTTTGAGCGCGGATGGTCTGGTTTCTGGTTCTGGTTGGCTGGTTGGCTGACTGGCGTAAGGCTTTCTCCCGGATATTTCATTTATTATTTCATTTGTTTTTTATTTTTAACTCAGTGATGGTATTGGCAGCAATATTTATATTCTTTGTTGATTTTACGGTACGGGCTAAATTTTTTTAAAAACAAATTTCGTAGGGAATTGATTTAATTTTAGTAACATCGAAGGTGGAATAGAAATAACGGGTGATTTTTTAAGAGGTTTAGAACTTAAAAAAAAAAACACAAGAAATTCGAAAAAATTAATGAAATATTTATTTGAATCGATAGTTTGAACCTTGCAATTTAATGTTTAAAGATAATTTCATGCAAATGTTGACCGCCGCTGCGTCTCAGGTAGCCCATCCGCTGAGTCCAATTTTGGCATACTCTTTCACACATATCGGCCGGTATCTCACGAATGAATGCATGGATGTTGGCTTCCAGTGCGTCAATCGAAGCGGGCTTGTCCCTATAGACATTAGCCTTGACATACCCCTACAAAAAATAATCTAATGGTGTCAAATCGCACGATCTAGGCGGCCAATTGACCGGCCCGAAACGTGAAATTAACTGTTCACCAAACTCGCCTCGCAATTGCGCCATTGTTTCGCGTGCTGTGTGGCATGTGGCACCGTCTTGTTGAAACCACATATCATGCAAGTCAAGAACTTCCATTTCGGGCAAAAAAAAGTTTGTTATCATCGCTCGGTAGCGTTCACCATTGACAGTAACGCTGCGATTCGCATCATCTTTGAAGAAATATGGCCCAATAATGCCGCCGGCCCATAAACCGCACCAAACAGTGGCTTTTTCGGGATGCATTGGTAGCTGTTGCAATGCTTCTGGCTGATCTTCACTCCAAATGCGGCAATTATGCTTATTAACGTACCCATTCAACCAAAAATGAGCCTCATCGCTGAACACAATTTTTCGATAAAAAAGCGGATCCTCGGCCAGCTTTCCAAGAGCCCATTCACCAAAAATTCGGCGTTGTGGTAGGTCGGCTGGCCTTAGTTCTTGCACCAGCTGTATCTTAAAAGGCTTTACGACCAAATCCTTCCGCAAAATTTTCCACGTAGTGCTGTAACAAAGGCCTAACTGCTGGGAACGGCGCCGAATCGACATTTCGCGGTCTTCTGTCACACTAGCTGATACGGCCGCAATATTTTCTTCACTACGCACAGTACGTAAACGTGTTGGTGGTTTAATGTCCAACAAAGTAAATTTGGTGCGAAATTTGGTCACAATCTTCCGAATAGACTGCTCAGAAGGTCGAGAATGCCGACCATTTGTAAGACGATCCATGGTTAAATTGCAAACCAAACTGAAGCTGTTTGACAGTGACACAAGGTACTAAACACACGTCAGCTGTCAAAACCAGTGTTGCCAAAACCAAACCAGCTAAAAAATCACCCGTTAGAATCTGATTTTCATTTGGTAAAGTTATTTTTAGTTTTAAAACCTTAGATAAATAGATAAATAGATAGAAGTGAGGATTAAATAACTTGAGAAGAAGCTTATGATTTATGATGGGTTGAATTAGAAGTTCTTCAGACGATTTAAATGGATGGATGAATTTGATGTGGTATCGGTTTTTTTTACTCGATATGGTATTAAAGTTGTTAAAGTTGTTGGTAGATTCACAATGGACCAACTTATAGTATGAGTGTGTCAGTCTTCACGATGAATAGCCAATTTAACCTCACCTTGGTAGTTAGTTTTGACACCTTATAGCTTTGAGCAAGTAAGCCAGTTATGTCTTTTTTATATTATTTTAATAGAAATTTTCAAGACAAAAAATGAAAAAAAAATGCACAATTGGGTCACATGGACTTGAACCCCCAAAATACCCCCTGAATTTGCATTTGCGTTATGCATGCGATACATTGATAAAAGGGTTGTGAATTCTTTTTCACGAATATGTCATTTTTAAATCAGTTTTAAACTTTTTGATGGAATTATAGAAGCTTTTCTTGTAATTTTTTCCATTTTTTGCAGGAACTGAAACACCGCTTCAGAGCTTAGTTCAACATACTCGTACATTGTGTTTAAAAAAAAATAATATATTGCTCAAAGTTAATAAATAAAATATATTCAATTTTCACTTCATTTAAAGTAAATTAATTTATATAAAAAAAAAATTATAAACAAAGAGAAGTTTTATTATATCCCTTTAAAAAAAAAACACAAAAACACTGGTTTCAAGTTATCAAAGGTTTTGCGCTATACATTCTTCTTGGGCCATTTCATAAATGCTATGATGATGATGGTGCAGAGAAAAGCTTATTATGTCGCCTGTCCGGCATTTTAATTAACGAGATTAATTTCTTATGACGGCATCACAACGCAGAGAGACGAAAAATTGTTGCAGTCGCACTCTCTCCCTGAACTGAATACAAGAGAAAAAGACGACTGGCATGGCTTATATAGTACAGTGTAGGGCGCAGCGATACAGGATAATGCCTTTTAATGGCTTAACAAGGACTTCAATTAAAATAATTTCAGCATTATTCAGAGAACTGACAGTGCGGGATACTATATATTGCCAGCTTTGCTCAGTTGCAAGGGCTAAAAGATGGTCTTATATGGATATATGCATGATGACGTCGTTGTCGTAGATCGTAGTCATAGTCGTTGAGGCACTATGCCAGCCGTGGCGTCTCGCCATACCGCCTGATGAATAATCACTATGCTATTTATTTTCGCCGGAGGTAAAATTTAAATGAATATCCTCAGAGAGTAGTTTACATTTGTATTTCTTAATTTTGACGGAAAATTAATGCAGAACTTCAAAAAATATGAAATTTATTTGAGACAATGAACTTAAGGTGGTGTTCTTAATGGCCAAGAAGATAAAATGAGGAAGCTGAAAGGAAAAACAAAAGAAATTTACTTAGTGGCAAGTGCCTTAGTGGAACTGGACAGCTATGGTCAATAGATTGTGTACGAAATATTACAAATTGAAATTTTGTATTGGAAATCTCGTTCATCAAAATCTCGCAATTTCAAAATCTAGCTTTTAACAACCTCGCAATTCTACAAAATCCGATGAACTTAAAACTCAAAATTTCCTGAGAGATTTGAATTTTTGAGATTTTGATTTATGTAAAAATTTACTTAGCAAATTGACCGGGTGGTTGTTGGCCTTGTTGCAATGCAATTAAATTTTGCGAAATTTCCTAACTTCTGCAAAATAAAACCTGGTTTTACTTTCTCTTAGACTATATTGTTATTTATATTTTTTATTTTTATTTTTTATTTTTATTATAAATTTGAATTGTTGTTAAGAACGAGAAAGAGAACAAAAAAATTGTGTATCCAGTTTTGATGTCTGGTAAATTTTTATCAAAAATACGTTTTAGAAAACAAATTAAAGCATAGAAAACGTTTTTTGTTCGCGAGATTTAAAGTTGCGAAACTTCAGTTGGTGATTTTTTGTTTGCGAGATAGGAGAATGCAAGTTTGACAAGCGATATTATGTAGTTGCAAGATTATGAAAAGCAGAATTATTAATTTATTAGATTTTGTTTTTCAAGATTAAAAAATTGAAATGGACGACTGGGTCACACATACTTGCTCTTATTTTCCAGACGTTGAGGGTTTAAGAACATTATATGTTAGGACTTGGAAATTATGAACGAATGATATTTAAAAGCATGAAATACGATCAATGGCGTATACAATGGGGCTTCACGGAGTCATGACCTCCCCGAAAATCAAAGACCTTCACAAGAAATTATAAAAAAATCAAGAAATATTTGCAATTTCAAAATGTTATTTCAAAAATTTTTTGTTGTAGCTTTGGAATAGACTAATAATATTTTTTTCGATATTATTTTTAACTGGTTTGAATTATTTCGGTTGTTAGAATTTTGTTCGAAATATGAAGGAAATTATTTCCAATAAAAAAATATGTTAAAAATCAATCGGTATATTCCACGTGATCATATTTTGCAACTTGAAATCTTACTGACCTCAAAAAATGTTAAGATTGAATCAAAATTTAACAAAGGATTTCGTGCTTGTCTTAAAACAAATAAATTTTGAAACCAGTAAAAATAAATTGAACTGGTCCCAAAATTGATTTATTTTTTCATTTTCTAGATTTTCAATGTTATCAATTAATTTATCAATTTTATTCAAAAAATATATAAATACATTGGTACCTGGCGGTTTTTTTTCAGAATTATCGCTCCATTTCAAAAATATTTATTTTGTACACTTAAGAACCATGTGAAAGGTAATCTTGAATTCACATACATATTTAACATATTTTTGAACGTTCGAATACTAGCTTTAGGCTGGATTCATGTTTTTTTTTAGTAACGTTTCTTGCTTCGATAAAAAAATGTTTACAAGCTATGAATTTTTTCTAACATTATAGCTTAGCTTATTAAAAAAAAAAAAATAATAAGATTCCCGTCTCGAAAACCTAAATATTTTTTTGGGTGCACACAAGAAAATCCATAAATAAAAGATTTTCAAGAAATTCCATACAAAATATTTTTGGTGCATACCAGGCACGACAACAATTTCACACATGAAATCGGGAGTGGACAAAATCCAGGTTTCAAGATTCAGCTTTTCAAAATGAACATAAATGTCCTCAAGAATTTTGATTCTTTCAGTTCTTTCTGTTAAAATATCTCTTTTTTAAATTCTGTAATTTGAAATTATAAACAATAAAATCTTGTTTTTTCTCTTGTTTATAAATGGAAATAAACAAACAAGAATAATTTTTCAACTCGTTTAAGAAATAATTTTATTTCATTTTTTGAATAAAAATGTTCTTTTTGCATGTTGCAATCCTTCTTTTTATTATTGTCAGAACTGTGTAGGTAAACGCAATTTGGAAATTCAAAATTTAAAAAGTAACATTTTGCAAAAAGAATTTTGACCTTGCCAAAATTTCTACCCTCTTTGAAATCTTAAAAATATATCTCGTAATATTTGTGGCACCCAGCAGAATTTGATTCCCAGAATTTTTTTCTTGGTATTAAGTTCTGCTGGTCCCTCAAATATTAACATTTTTTTTTTTAGATTTCCAATTTTTTTTTATTTTATTAGCTACTGATTTGGGTAATTTTTGTTGTTATGACACCCCCCCCCTCTCCAAGGAGTAAAGCTGTATACGCCACTGAATACGGTATTTAAATTAGCTTAAACAACTTTTTTGAGAAATTGAATTGAAAAAAAGAACACAATCTTAATTCTTGATTGAATATGATTGTATGGAAACAAAATTTAAATCGTTATAGCAATTTTCCTAAAAAAATAATTTTGTATATATCAAATTTGGAAAACATTTTAAGGAAAATTTTTGGTACACAGATCGTTAATGCATAATATATGTGCATATAAAAATAAAATAAAAAATTGTCATCCCGTTTCTGAGATATCGGATTTTCAAAAAAAAATATTTACCTATATTCAAAATATTTATAAATAATTTTTAAACTTTCTATATAAAAAAATTAATTTAAATGTGCTTAGAGGATAATGAGAAAATTCAAATTAAAAAAATGGCTTTGTACTTATGAATAGTGGCTATTTGTAAATTTTTATAGTTTTAGGTAATGTATTACACTAATTTGAGCATACAGAAAAAGTTTTTTAAAAATTGTTCGAGTCGTTTTTAAGAAATAATATTTTGTCCTTAACGGCTTTTTTACATTTGAATGGAAAGCTAAATGTAAAATGCTTTCTTAAAATACTTTAAGGAGTGTAAGAAAACTTTAAATACCGAGTTTTATGAAAATCAACCAAACCTATAGTTTTTTAAAATATTTGATTTTCAAAAAAAAAAAATAAACATTTTTACAAATCCGAAAACATAAAAAATAAAAACATTCCTTAGAAGTTTCTGTATAAAAATTACTATTTTAAAGAATGTGGAAAATAAAAAAAAATATTCCTTAGGAGATACAATTATTAACCATCATATTTTGAAAAAAATTTTCTCATCGAAAGGTTACCAGAAGAAATTTCTTGCTTCTGAAAGGCTTAAAAGTCTTGCTTTAGCCTTTCGCAAAGAAAAACCTTTCAAACTGCAAAAAAATGTCTGAAATTGAATTTGTACATTTTAATTTTAAAAATATAAAAATTAAAACCTCTCAGTATAAAAAAATGCTCCTCTGGATCGCGCGTACCTACTTGATCTTAAGCTTCAAGTTGCTTGGAACTAAAAAACTTTAATAGTATGCAAGTATAGTTTCGTAAAAAATATAAACAAGCTATACCTACAGTACAAACTCGATTTACGCAACTAATAAAAATTGGAGAAGTTGGAATAACCAAGGATGTTGCACTTTCTGAGCTGTTTTTTTGTGATACTCTTACATAATTTATGCAAAAATTAATTTGTGATACATACTTAATATTATAGAGTCAAGACGTTCTACAAATTTTGTGTTGCAAAAATCGAGGAGTTGCACGAATCGAGGGTTGAGTAAATCAAGCTCATACTGTATAAGCAACTCGTAAAATACCATAAGGGTCAAAAAAAAAAAAAAAAAAATGCTTGAAATACAGAAGCACAACTGTATCGCACGTAATTGCTCTCATGTTTAAAGTGCTTGGAACCTAAGAACTTTTTAGTTTGAAAAAAATTCATCAACCCATTATTGATCAAATTTTCAAAAAAAATTTAATATTATTTTAAAAATCTAATATTTTTGTCTTTTTTTTCAAAATTTTTTTACGCAATTTTATTGAAATTTAATTTTTTTTTTGATTTCATTAAAATCACCTAGGTTTAGGACCAAATTCGAAAATATGATTTAAATGATTGGTTTCAGAAAAAAAGAGTAAAAAAAATGGGCTCGGTATCGATCTCGTATAACTCAGTCTCGTTTGGTCTTTATATAATCAAGTCTCGTCTTGGTATCATATCATTATTGTTTCGGGTGCTTTGGAGCTGTTATCGTCTCGGTATCGTTTCGGTTTCCGATACCGAAACTTTTCTGGTATAGTGGCCAGCCCTACTCAGGGATTTTATATAATCGCTAAGAAAATTGTTTGGCAGGCAATATTAAAACAAAAAAAATTATGAAGTAATAACTATAAAATACTATGTACTAGTTTTCAGATAAATCAAACTCAACGGACAACAGATACACGACCAGACAGAATTGTAAACCCAGCTCTCTAAAACTACGCTAAAAACAGCTTTGGAAAAAGAGCCAGCAAAATTTTAGCGTACAAATTTTGGAAAAAACTCCAAAAACGTGGAAATTATGCCAAACTTTTGGAAAACGATCCAGAAAATTAAAATGAAACAACGCCTAAAAACATAAAAAACTTTTTCGTGCAATTTCCAAATAAGTTTTGGAAGTAAAGCCCAAAAAGTATAACTACAGCTTTTTCTGGCCTCATTTCCAAAATGTATTTGGAAACTAAGTCCAAAAGCTGGTAGGCGTACAAACGCGACACGAACGCACCGCCCTCCCCCCCCTCAAGGTTGATTATATCATACTTGTGCATTAGTTTTGTAGAACACATTTAAAACAACACATTTCTTAACTTTGTTTATTTCAATTTGTCAATTTATGCTAACAGAATATAAATTTTTTTATAATGTAGATATTAAATGTAGTCCTACAGGACATCTGCCACAATTTCCCGTCAACACAGACATTTGTAATAATCTTTATAAAATCAAAGAAAAAAGCACTTGTTAATTCAGGACACTCTAAATAATGGAAACACAATTATGCCTTCAAATATACCATTATAGGATTCCAAGTCCGTACATATTCCATCACATACCATTCTATTCAAAACCATAATAGGCGTGTTTTGGTTCCCTTCTGGAAGTTTACTTGCTCCTCCAATGTTGTCTTAATTTTTGTTTAGCTCCCGAAGAACCACCCGTTTCAAAAACGTTGTTTAAATCTTGGCTTTTTAAAAATTTCTCTTCACGAAGGACCTTCACGAACTTGAAGAATTTGCCTTTCTTTTTAATTAAACGACCAGGAACAGCGTTTAAGTCACTGTTTTTTCAAAATAAGCTATAAAGTATTTGAAAAATGTCGTCTTATGCCAACCAATTTCATTTTCTATTTTTTTTTCTTTTACGATTAAGAAGAAAAGCCAGAAAGTTTTTATTTTTAAGATTTGGAAAAAAGCAAGAGAGTATATAGTCCTTGACGTTTTTTTTCTTTTTGGTTTGGAAAAAAGCCATACGCTATTTCTTGGCGTTTTTTCCAAATTACAACATTTTTGCCCTTTTTCATTATTCTAAAAGGAAAAAAGCCCAAGAAAGTTTTGGAAAAAATAACCAAAAATTACGGAATTTACACCAAACTTTTTGGATTCCTTTTCCTAGGAAAAAGAGCCATCACATTGTATGGAGAATTTTGGGTGTTTTTTTAATTTTATTTTTTTGGCGTAGTTTCATATGGCGTAATTTCAAGGAGCCGTAAAGCCCACTTCGTCTTCCCTATCAGTGTAATTACAAGTTTGAATTAAATCACGAGTTCTACATATATAAAATGAATCTTTAAATATAATATCGCAAGTAAAATGCATTCATCGCAGAAGCTTATGCAGCAAAAACATAGTAAACATGTTTAACATTGTATATGTCCTGAGTTGGATGCACGTCTTTATTTTGGCTGCAGTAAGAATCGATTTTTTCAAGTGATTTACCTATATCGCGCACTAGTTTTTTTTTCTATCGCAATTTGGCTAAGTAGGTGCGTGATCTTTCGGTAAATTTAGTCTCTAAGCTCCAAATATTTAAATGTTGATGTTATTAAATAAAATAAATTTGGTGTAAAGGTGCACCACGACGTATGCGTATTTTTTGTAAGCTTCTAGTATAATGGATATTCATATTTTCTTAAACCGTTTTTAAGTAAATTTTTTGTTTTTAAAAATAAATTCGTAAAATAAAAGGTCAAACGGGGTCAGTACTGTCAATTCGTACCAAAGGTTTTTGATAGTGTTTGTACATATATAAGAATATCAAATAACTTTATTACCTAAATAATAATATAGGTACCTAAGCCATTGCCATTACTTTAAACTGTTATCTGACAACAAGGTACGCACTCGTTCATCAAAAACAAAATAACACAAACAGATAAACAAAAATAATTTACATCATTGAATAAAATTCACATATCCATCTTAAAATTTAGAAATGTAAACATTTTTGTAAATTGCCACTGGTGTAATTTCTTCATTGAATCAGTAGATATCCTTTCGATATCGCATATCAATTCAATGTATTAGCCCTTGTATGAAATCATGACAGAAAATACAAAAACAAAAACACATCATCAACAAACAAAATAAAAATAAACCACAACGAAATTGTGTATTTTTCGTCACAAAAGAATTGAAACAACAACAAAGCCCTAAATAAACAAAACCACAATTTACTTACATACCTATGCCATTTGATCAACATACATGATGTCGTTGGGTCCTTTAAGGATTCATAAAAAAAAAATAAAAAAGCATGGACTTTTTCCAGATGTTGTCTCTTTCTCAGACCTAACAATTCAAATTGGAATTTATTTCTTAAAACATGACCCAAAGACAAAGAAATCAAAATAACAAAGAAAAAAAAAAAAAAAACAACCGGACCAAATACCCAACAGATATTTCTTTCAAGACTTCATCGTCGCTCTGAATATGTACCTAAAAGATTTTACATTTTGTTGAGAGCTGAGATGAATTCTGCAATTCACCTCGGTCATGTTACGTATAAGCTGTGGGTTTTTTTTGTTCCTCATAAATAAAACAAAACATTTGCATACAATCAGGACTATTTACTTAATGTCCTGTGTGCCATCTGAGGACATGGACGTGTATGTTTTTAGGTTTTTTGGTTCTTTGCTGTTTTGCAGCTTTGTACTCATGGTTGTCAAATTGTCTTTGGCATGGGTGTTTTTTGTACGTATGTTGTACAGTATATTTATATAGTTCCTTATTCTCGTATGCAAGCGATTTAATTTTTCCAGTAAATCGACAAAGCTTTAAATAAGAAAACAAGAGCTTAATTAATTATAAAATGTTTCTACCAGAATTATTTTTACTTTATTTTAATTTGCACAAGAACATTATCATTTACAGTTGAATAGTTGTTCCAAAGTTAGCTCAAGATTTGATGTATGTCACCATTTTTGTATAGTTGGTAACTTAAAATATAAAGGAGGCTGTTTTCAAAAACTTCAAATCAAGGTCAAGTTGTTCTTCAAATGATTTTCATGTTATACCTGCGATTTATGTAGGTGACATAGTCAAATTTTGGATTCGTGTCAAAAAAATTTGAGATAAAAATCAAACATGACATTACGATGAGAGAGAAAAAAGGAAGTTGGTGCCAAATTTTGTCTGCCTGTCTTGCTGTCTGTCTGTCCGTCCATTCGTCTACAGGGCCCAATCAATTTTCTTCAAACTATGTACAGACTGGGTTTTAGTGATTATGCCCAAACGCTTTTTCATGTTTTTTAAGAACCAAAACTAACGGCACCTGCCATAAAATGTTTTTAGCAATCTTACATAATCGTATTTTTCTCAAAAACGGCTCGACAAATGTTCTTAAAAAAAATCAATAACTTACTTTTAGCAAAGGCTTCCTTTGGGTGGAAAACCATTTTTCAAAAAATGCTTATTAATGGTACCTTCTAAAAAAAAACGATTTTCTTCACAGCGGTATGACTGATTTCAATAATTTTTTTTATACACAGAGGTTTCCAAAAACTTTCAATATTTTTGTGTATACTTAAATTTAAAAGTAAATAGCTCTTGGATTTAAAAAAATAATCCAAATCTTTTTTTAAAAATTAAATATTTCGAAAACAATTTGATCGATTTTTTAAACTTAATACTTAAGAGTTTTTTAATACCTACTCTCTAAAATATTTTTAGAAAAATTTTCATATATATGTAAATATAACGGTACCTTCCATACAAAAGTGACAAGACTGGAAAGGAATTTTTTTTTCTCAAAAACGACTTCTACGGTTTTGATTAAACTTTTTTCATATACTTAAATAAATTATTAAATTAATACCATCTGCTACAAGAAATTATAAAATTTTGCACTTAGCATTTCAGATAAGATTAAATAATATTGCATATCAAAATTTTCAAAAAAAAAAATTGAATTCTTAAGAAAACATATTTTTTTTTTGGAAATTTGATATTTTTAAAATCGGGTTAACAAATTTTGTTCAAATTTTATTTTGGTGTGCACATAAATAAATACTTAAGATTTGCACACCAAACGTTTTCCTTAAAAATGTTTTAAAAGTTTTATATAAAAAAAAATTGAAAACCGCTTCGACGGTCTAAAAATGTTGTTTGTCCATACAATCATATTCAATAAAGAATTAAGATAGCATTCTTTTTTTCATCTCAAGCTCTCAACGAAGTTTTTTTTAGCAAATTTAAAGGCCAGTTTCAAGACTTACGGATAAAGTTTCGGATAGCCTATTCGGAACTTTTTTGGCAGATTAATTTAAACTTTTGGTTTCAAATGTCTCGGTTAGTGATATCCGACTGATAAAGTCTCGGATAGTAGTTATATCCACCGGTTCAAGTGGATGTTAAATATTTTGTCCAGAAGATGTCTAGCTGCTATGAGTTTCCATCGTAATATTTTGAATTTCGCTTTGTATTAATCCGTCGTGGTTCATACTGAATTTAAATATTAAAAACCAGTGTCATTTTAAATTAAAACCATAAGGATTTTTTGTTTTGACAACAAAAATTTAATTTTCAGCATGTTTTTAATGTTTATGTTGTTCTCAAACTGTAAATTTATCCACCGGTTAGTTTATCCGAGACTTTGATGATGAAACAGAAATAAAATGACAGCCACTTTTATCTGCCCGATATCGTTATGTGTCGGAAATATATCCGAAACTTTAACCCGAACATTTGAAACTGGCCCTAAAAATTGTTTTTCATGCTATTAAACCTTTTTCTCTCATTTTCCATGTCCTTACAAGTTATTAAACCTTCAGCATTTTGAATATAAGATCAAGTAAGAGCAAGTATGATCCTGCATTTTATTTTATGTCAGTATTATTGGAGTTTTTAGCGAGAATAATGTTGCGGAAATCTAAACGTCGAATGCATGTTTCGGAATAATAACTTATCTTAAAAGATAAGGCTTAAGTAGACGCACTTTTGAAAAAAATGTGAGCTTCACCCTTTTTTGTGAACATATTTTTATATGGGCGGGACTTTCACTTGCTTGGTTATTTTTAATATTTTGAACATGAAAAAAGTTGCGGAAACGCTTCCGGGTGAAAAACGCGTATTGGAAAAATATTGGTTGACGCCTGTAAAATAAGTATTGTGTACAAGAGCCTTCGATTTGAATATCAGAGTTGCCGGTTTTCGGGAATATACTTTTTTGTCAAAAGGTTAGATTTCACGGTAAAGATACTAAAAAAAATACCAAACAAATTCTACGCTCTGACATAAAAAAATATAAGTTCCTCAAAAGTGAAAACACTGAAATTTTATCCGAAGGTGCGTCTACTGAGCATCGACAATTTTTCTCTATGTTTTCGTAAGCATTTTTTGCTGACTTTAAAGATATCAAATGAAAATTTAGTTTCGCTAATACTGCTAATACCAAATTTCATTTTAAAAAATAATGTTTTTGTTTGGTGTTTCGGACAGTGAATTTTCGCAGTTATTATAACTTCTTTGACGCAAATGACAGTTTCAAAAGTTGCCAAATTTAACAGCTGACTGTGTTGTAGGTTACTGACAGCTGACAGAATAGGGTGAGTATAAATGCAGTATTAGAGAAGAAAACAACTTATTGTTGGCAAAATTAGTTGGTGAAAAATTGGCAGCAAAATTGAACTCGATATTTTTATCAAACTTGTCACTACAATGGTTGGTGTTGTGAAATTTCTGTCAGTCTACACGTCTGAATAAATTTTCTCCATGCTTGGTAGATGGTGGGTTTTGATCGAACCCTGTTTTTAGAACTAAAAATAACGGCACACATACATATTTTCTCAAAAATAGTTTTTAAAGCAAATACAATAAATTACTTTAATTTGAATCTACCTTTAGGTGTGGAAACCAATTTTCAAAAAAAAAGTTATTATTGGTACCTCCCCAAAGAACCATTTGTCTTTCTAACACGTTTTTGTATGTGAGATGCAATATACAATATTATGTTGTCAGATTGTTTGCCTGACAAAACAATGTTGAAAGACTAAAAATTTTAGTTTAGAATGGTAAATTTTTTGCTGCCAATCAATTGGTTGAAACGTCATCTAGGATTGCCAGAGAAATTGATTTTTTTTTTTCGGTGTGAGTGTGAAGTGAACTTAGGAATGACGAGTGTGAAATTAAAAAGAATTTAAACAAAAATGGAACAATAGGTGTTAGGTGTATTGTAAAGTAGATGAATTCATCTTCAACTGCCACAAAAATATCGAGGTAGCTATTTGGACAAGGAATTGAAAGGCACGTCTTCGTCAATAAAATGGATTTTATGCATGGTCTTCAATTTTCCAGTTGAGTAGCCATAGCCAGAATTAAAATTAAAATTCTACTTTTCACCCGTTCTGAGTTCTATCCGAAAAATGAAAATTTCCCTTACTCATTTTAAAACTTTAAAAACAAAAAGCGCACTGGTGCATATAGCACTGAATACCTATATTTTCTTTTTGTTTATCTGCATATAATATGTAGGTATATTATGGTGATTCTTACTATTTTTAATTACAAGCCACCAAATGGTTCGAAGTAGAAAACTAAATTTTCTTATTTTTTCTGATTTTTATTTCACTCCTATCATCTCCGTCTTTCCACTTAAAGGTCTTAATTATGAATTAAGGGTGATTCTTATAGCACAAGAAAAAAAATCGTATCGGGGGCAGAGGGCAGGGTCCATTTGCCATCTTTCAGTTGGGAGGAGTACTTTTCTAAAGATTTTACTTAACACTGACAAAAAAAAATTATTTGAAAAAAGAAAAACGGGAAGCCTTACGCTTATGCTTTTTTTTTAAAAAAGCCACAAATCTAACAAAAAAAACATACTTTGCTAATAAAAAAATGCTTTTCAAACTTAAAATAAAAAAAACTAATAATAATTTTCAAAGTTCTAAAATTATTTTTTCTTAGACCATTTTCAATAAAAACATTATTCAGAAAGTTTATCACAGAATGGATTTGTGGCTTTGGAAAAACCTTTAAAGTATTTCCGTTATTTAAAAAAAAATTATCTGTTTTCAGTGAAATTTTTTGAAAATTACCCTTCCCACCTAAACGAGGGGACTTTTGTCTCGTCTTAATCTAATTTCATTCAACCTTTTCTTGCATGTTCTAAGAATCACCCTTTCCCCATAATAAGTACTCGTACCTTAAATTGAAAAGAGGGAGTCGAAGTAGGTGAAATAAAAATTAGGGGAAATGCTTTTCAATGTTTTCATTCGAATGAGGGCTATCTAAGACTATGTCCAATTTAAGGACCACCGTAATGTACATATTGCTTTTACAAAAATTTCCTACCATTCCATTATTAACGTTAAGAAATAAAGATCTAAAATAGTGGGAAATTCCTTTCAACTAAAATAATTTTTAGAAGGTTTTTTTTTATAATACAAATTCTATACACTACTGAAATAAATCAGCCAAGTAGAAGACTTAGCATTCAAATAATTTATTTAAGTAAGTATTGCCAGATGCCTGATAATTTTATTCAATATGGGCTTACAATGCTTTTTTTGACAATTAATTGTAAGTCTACACGGTTGTTGTAGTACCTCGTGGCATAATGGTTAGTGCGTAGGACCGTCATGCCAAAGGTCTGGGTTCGATTCCCGGGCACTGCCACCTAAAAAAAAAAACAAATGTTTTTTTCCGAGGTACTGCCTCTTGCAAGGGACTGGCAAATCCTCCAAGAGTATACTTGTCATGAATAAGTGCTTCTCATCTAGCTGTTCGGACTCGGCAACAAATTGTAGGTCCCCTCCATTCCTGCCAACAACACGCCCACAGGAATGGTTGAGAGTTGTTAGTCACTAGGCCCTGGTTCTTCATGAGCTGTTGCGCCACTAAATTTATTTCTTTTATTTTTATCAACACGGTTGTTAGATTTTTGGGACAATTTTTCACTGACAGGTCTGAAAATATTCGCAGAATTCTCAGTGAGTTCAAACACTCATCAACGTTCACAGAACGAAAATGTAAATCCAGCTCAATGCTCTACTTTAACTTAGTCAAAGCTGTCAAGTGTCAAAATTGTTTAGGGTTGCCATTACCTCACTATATACACAAAGGGGTGCAAACAGAATTTATAATTTTTACTTAATCTCACACATACCTTATAAATGTTGAATCAGGCTATGTACCTCAAACCTTTTGTTTACAATAAATGGAAGTATTCTTATTTTGTAATTAATATATTGTTAATAAATAAACATAAACTATAAGATTTTAATAAAATTTGACATAACGCTGTCTATAAAAGTGCATCAATTCATTTAAAAGCCTTAAATAAATCCTTTATACACTCTTAACCTTTTACCTTCTGCTTCTGCTTGTGCAATTTCCAAGAAAGAAAATCCTATAAATACTTTTAATTATTATTTATTGCTTTCAATCAACAAGAAACAGATGCAAGTCTTATTTCTGGCATTTGTCTCACTTTAGGTTATGTACAGCATTAAAGGGGCTCAGTTAAACTAAATCCTTTAAACAAGGACACGTACCGCATTATCTGGGATACGGTGTCACCACGTCAATAATTCACTAATCCCACTGAATCTTGTTTGCTGTTAAAGGTATGTACCAGTGTGTACATTATGTGTGTGTATTGGTATGTTTTTAGCACAAAACGAGGTGGAGGTGCAAGGCAATTCAATTTATTGGCTCATTACCTCATACTTCTCGAGCTAACAACCAGAGCAACAGCATATAACAACATAACTGAATCCGATTGTGATCCCAATTCCAAAACTTTAATCGGTACACAAATAATGTGTGCAACATCCTCTAATCGGATTAATCGATCAGCGTTTTCAATATTTTCTATACATCGAGATATCGAAGTAAACAATATACCAAGAGGGTGAATGTAGCGCAGAGAAGGGTGTTACATTGCTGTATGAGGCTTGTTAGTATCGATAAGCTAAGCATTTCGAATAAGCGTGAGCGGGCGGCTGGCGCGGTGCGTGGTGGGTGCCATCGTTTCGTTGGTTTGGTCTGTGGCCAAGCTCACATCTATAGGGTCAACAACGCCACTGCTTTTCCATGATATGCAGAGGCTTATGTTATTCCACCCCCACCACCCAAGCCTGGAATTCCTGAATGCAACCTCAAACCCTTCGGCGCAGTCCAGTAGGAAAGGAATCATCAATTGAATGTACCGAAATGCAGGCTTTCGAGCACAGAATTCTGCGAGGATTTCTATAGAGTCAGCCTGAGCGTAGTAACACCCGTAACTGTAATAAAAAACAACGTCAACAGCAAAACGACATCAACAGAAGAACAATTTATTGTTGTTGTAATTGTTTGTTGGCAGCAGAAGCTGAAGTAGGAGCCGAGGAAGCATCGCAGCGAACAATACCAACACACATACAAATAATAATTTCAGGATAAAGCGGTGGCAGCAGAAGCGGCCGCGGCCGCCGGGAGGAGCGGCATGAACACGAAGCTGTTGTTCATATTTATCTTTGCTGTGCTGCTAAGCAAATAGGAATGATATTTTATTTCCTGATGGTGGGTGCTGGACGGACAGGCTGGCGGTGGTAATGGAAAGGCCGACTGTGTGTGCCCGAGCGAGATTGATATGCGGATTCCAATTAATCGCATTCGATTGGAAACGATTCGCTTTCGAGCAGGACGAGGAGCCAGAAGCCAGGACTATTTTTTTTCTGTTTTCGGTTTACTTTTGTGAAAATACTGTAACTGTAAAGCATTTGAGTGTGTGTGGTTGCGTGAGTATGGTCATGTATGAGTATGTGTTCTTGGATTTTTAGGCCTCGCAGCTATGTAGGTACTCGTAGTTCAGTGGTGCCCTGAATGTTGGCTGCGTTATTGGAAAAGTTTAAACAAATATCACTAGAGGGTGTGAGGCTGAGAAGGATTGGTGGAAATTCTGGCCATTAACGATGATGGTATGTCTGATATGTTTGCATGTTGAATCCATTGCCAGTCCAGGAATGTGCTTTGGCCCTATGGACACACTGGGCACTGTGCTAAGCTGGAATATAATTGATGTTGTCCCGAACTGAGATGATATTTTAAGGCGCTTCATTGTATTCACTTAAAGGAGAGCATTTTGCAGGATTAAAAATTTGGAGAATAGAATTCTACAGCGACAATGTTTTTTTTTTTTCTATTAGAGTAGAACTATAGAAACTGGAACTCATGATTTTCGTACGTGTTTGGATATCTATAGATTTAGTTAGTCGAAGGGAAATTTTCGTATTAACTTCATGATTTACTCAAAATTTCAAGGAAGATAAACGGATGCAAAAAGAATAAAATAATTTGGTAGTTTTAAGTTTGCTGGACCCCTTTAAATCCTTTGACTAAGTGAACCATGACGTTCCTTGTGGTAAAAAGTTGAAGATGATTGGTCATGGCCTAATATCTTTGAAAAGGTATTCCACAGGGCTTTATATTAGGCCCTAGTCTTTTCTGTCTATTTATTAATAAGTTTGTCTTCCTTGTTTGTGAAAACGTCTTCATTCATATTTATTCAAATGATATAAATAAAATTTTTTAACTGAATTAAATCGAATTGAAATTAATTGAATTTAAATTGAATTGAATTGAATTGAATTGAATTGAATTGAATAAAAAATGAGATTTTAAGATTTAGGATGGTGGAATAACAATTCGTAGACTCAAACAACATCAAAAACGAATTATTAGTTAATTGAAAGCACGAAACCGGCGGCGTGCGCCGCGACGATTGAAACTATGAAGATGCGAAATGACAACCTATCAAACCGTGGGTGCGTTGAATAAATTTCACAACCAAAAGCAAATAACAGTGCTGCCACCCGTAGCTCAGCGAATTGGGTGGGTTCAATTATAGATCGTTTTTATTAATCGCGTTCGATTAGTAAAATTATTTCGGATAAAATTGATATCAAAGACGATTGATAGGGAAGAACAGGGTGTACTTAAATAATATGGGTGCCAGGAAGAAAAAGCTGAAAAACAAGAATACCTTCCATAAACAAAAAAAGATGTTTTTTCCTTTATGGAATTTTGAAATGAAAACTTTATAAATATAGAAAAAAGCTCAGAATTTTGTAAACGATAAGAAAAGAAAGTAAGTAAAATTATTTGTTATGAAATTTGCAGAAGGCCAAGTTTCCAAAATGTAAGTATGAAGAAATTGCAAAGATAAAATCACAAAAACAACAATGGAGTGTCATAAAAGACACAAAGAGAAATCACTTAGGAAAAGTTTCCGAACAGACAACGGAACTAGAAAAACGGTCACGAGTCCCACAACACCGGGAGTAAGAAGAAACGTTATAAAGTCCTAACGGGGTGAAATTATGCCACTTTTTAGACCACCAAAATCCAACAATAAATGCAATAATCTCACAAAAATAAGATTAAAACAAAGACACTAAATACCTACTTAGTTTTTCTTTCCCGCTCGGATGCTTGCTCTTCGGATTCCTACCAACCTGGCAAAGTCCCTCCTACTCAGAAACGAACGCCTCCGGCTAAATACCTCTAATTTATTTTTAAGATTTCCAAACTGGGAATTTCTTCAACACAATTTGTTTTCCTCGTTAAAAAATATAAAATTGAAAATAATTTTTGTCGCTTTCTTTTTTTCCAAAAAATACACCACTAAACTCTCTCGAACAAAATTCAAAAGTGATCAAAAATGGCGGACTTAGCTCGTTTATATTGCCACGACCATATGGTCATCCCCTTGTGATCTTTAGTCCGTGGGGATATTCTGTCAAGGTCTAACTGCAACACCCTGCTTTTCGCAGCCATTATTGAGCCCATCCACGCATGTGATCTGTTTCATGTTGGTGATATGAACGAACACCAACAGTGGCTCAGTAAACGAGTTCTGCCCTTCTCCATCAAATTCAATTGGTCTAAAGAGAAGTGAACAATTATTTAACATCACAAACAAAATACCCAGCCCAGACGGGTTCAGACTAAGAAGTTAGAAGAAAATATTTTCCAGATGGGATCACTGTCATTTTCCAACTAAAATGACGAGCTAGAATCCGATGACTTACGCGACTGTCACACACAGCCCATGTCGTTTTGTAAATGTAGGAGTAGTGTGTGAACTACCTGGTTACACACACTTATGCAATTTTGTGAACCGTCCGTCACACAGCATATTTGGATTCTGTTGACTAGCCGTCACACAACTTCCATACGAAAACCTATGTTTGTTGCTTTTCCAAAATACTAGACTAGGTCTCTGGGTGATGGACGCCAGGTATCTACCAAAGTTCGGATATAATGATTACTTTTCGTAATTTATTTCAACTTCCATTTCAATTACATTAATTAATAATTGAACTTTTTTCAATTACAATTACACATAATTGTAATTGAGAAAAACATACATTTCCATTTCTTGTAATTGAAAAAATTTACTTACAAATTATAAGTAATTGAAAATAGTAATGCGTCATTGGAAGTAATTGAAGGAAAGCACAGTGTTAATAACATTTAAGTTAATTAATTCATTAATTACATGTTTTTATTATTTCAACATTAAAATAATAGTTAAAAGTAGAAAAAGATATTTGAACTGCTAAACTGATGTAAATAGATAAAAACGCAAAGAGAAATTTGCCAATTTTATTATACATAAATAATTTTAGTATATTCAAAGACGACAGTCAATAAAAAACCTGATATCAGTAAATAAAATATATGTTAATAAGTTTAAAACAAATGACGTACAGAGATTTCACACAACAGAGAACTATTTATGCAATATCACGGAAAATGTAGTTGACACAAATAAGTAAATTATAACTGAAAAAAGTAATCATTACATATTTTTTGATGATTGCTTTTGTTTTCAATTGTATTTATGTAATTGAATTCCAAGTAATCGACACTTTTCAATTACAATTAATTAGTAATTGAATTTCTTCAATTACATTTAAAAGTAATCGAAAAAGAGTTTGGAGATTTCAATTACAAGTAATTGAAATTGAACTTTTTTCATCATTACTTCCCAACCCTGGAATCTACTGACTCTATAAGAATTTTGAAGCTGTAACTGAAAAGAGAAAGGCTAAAAATGGTTAGTGATAAAGAGTAAACAGGTGAAACTTGTTGTGTTAAATTTTACCGCAACAAGCTCATCCCCTATTTTTTGTCATAAAGGAAATCATATCCTGAGTACATTATGTGAGTAAACATTTTGATGGCCTTGAATACAAATTTGAAATGTTAAACAGTTAGGAGGTTAGGGCTACGTTGACAGGGGATGTGTAGTTTGACGATTTAATTTAAGGAGAGGCACTTCAGTAAAATAAAATAAGTTTGGTAGCACAACAGCTCGTGGAGAACCAAGGCCTAGTGACTTACAACTATCAGCCATTCCTGGGTGCGTATTTTTGGCAGGAATGGAGGGGACCTACAATTTTTTGCCGAGTCCGAACGGCTAGACGAGAAGCACTTATTCATGACAAGTATACTCTTGGAGGATTTTTCAGTTCCTCGCAAGAGGCAGTAACTCGGAAAAAAAAACATTTCTGTTTTTATGTGGCAGCGGCTGTGAATCTAACCCAGACCTTTAGCATGACGGTCCTACGCACTAACCATCATGCCACGCAGGTACTTCGGGGCACTTCAGTGGTCAAATGAAAATAAGCAAAAATAAGGAAATAATATGACACCACGCACTCATAATTGAGCTTTGTGGGATTTCGTCATTTTTGTTTACGGAATTAAGATGCATTTTCGAGTGTATTTTGTTGAAGTAAAACTGAGATTATAGTTTAAATCGGACGGAATACAAAAAAAAATTGAAGATGGAGCACAGAAAGCTACTTTTTCATTAGTCTGTGACACAAGCTACAGAGCTCCTGTGGCAGTAATTGTAAGCCTTATTTTAGAATAACCAAAACCAATTTATTTGTTCAAAAACACGCTGTTTATTTCATTCAGCTGTAATTGTCCACTATCAGTTCTGACGAATGCATACAAAATTAAATTCATTTGGTGAATCTGTTTTGCTGACAAAACAGGTGTGGATTTTGATGAACAAATCTTGTGCGCTGTAAGAATAAAGAACATTGTTCTGAAGTTTATGTCAGAACTATCGTTTGTATGAGTACATGAGCACCCTTCACTGTAACCAAAGCATTTTCCAAAATTTTAAAGCTTCTCTTCTAAAAATATCGGTATATTCTGAGCTCTCAGACTAAGCTCTTATTATTTATATTCGTTTAGTTTTTCAATAAGGTATCAGGTCTATTTTATTTGACAATAAATCTGTTTTATCTGGATTATCTGTAAAATGTGAATACAGACTTTATATTCTCAGTAAACAAAAAATGTTATCATAAATAAAATTTAAAAAATATATTTTAACATAGGTTTGTTACCTTAAATCATTATTTTAATAAATTTTCATAAACTCTGTCTAGTCGAAAAAATAAAACCTAACTTTCCTATGAACCATAAACAAACATATATATAGGAAAAACCATATCTGATAAACTGTTTGTTTTAAGCTTGTTGAAATTGTTTGCCTCTCCGCTCTGTATGATTCACACAAAATGTCATAAATATTTTTCCCTACCAAGTCCGTCGCATAACCATAAAAATTGTTTAATGAACACTTTAGACTTTGCTATCGGTCGACCGCATAAAATAGAAAATAGAAGACCATACCCACGGACCACTATAAAGCATCACCATCATAGGACTATTACGAGGGTCGGCCGGCTGGACGGTCCTCATTGGTTCTCAAATTTATGTAAATTTATGCAAATTCTAACTATCACTCGAGCGTTTTAATGTTCACCACTTTTAACTGCGGTCTGGTATCAATTAAGCTGTGCAATCACCATCAGAAGTTTTCTTTGTGAACTTTTAGGCTACAATGCCATGTATTATTATTATATTCGTAGGTAGGTATAGAGGACACCAATTATAGATGCAACAACCACTGCAATGGCTATTGCGTTTATCTCTCGCATCGCATACATGTGTAGGTATAAATCGTAGAAAATTCGGCAATCAATCGAAAACGTTTCACATAATTTCCAATTAGCGGCGATTCCCACAAATTTCACATCACCGCGCCAGACCTAGACCATATATCAATCAGCACTCTCTGCTCCTGGTTCCACTGCAGCCTCTCCTGAAACTGCGAACCTGAGCCAAACACCACCCTCTCAGTCACAACTTTCAGCTCCATATATACACCATAAATGAAAGGACCAACGAGCATGCTGGCAGGACAGTCAGGAACATGACATTTAATGGCAATTGAAATGTTGAAAGATAACCTGGGACTTGGGTTCCGGTATGAGCATCATAAACCGTATCCCGTACGGAAATAGAGGTCAGTATCTATCTATGAAGTGAAAGCTCTATACCTTTTGCCTCTTATTAAGGAGACCACGTGTATGGTATGCAGATAGTCGTATGAAGGGGAAAAGATGGCCGTCTGATGACTGTCACCATAAGGTCATTCCTTTGAATACAATTAAGGAAGTGTCGGTTGTGTTCTCGGAATCAGGTTATCTCACGCGCCTTTGAGCTGATATGTAAGCCAAATAAACATCCCGAGGAAGTTGAGTTACAGACACGGTAGCTGGATACGGCCTTTGGCCGTTCTATTCCTACTTCAATAAGCTGGACAAAAGATTGAACTTTACTAATGGGGATCTTTGGAAGATATGGATTTCAATTGCTCAAAATACGTTTTGCCATTTTGATAACAACCACTTCCTGCAGGACTAATTCTGAGAAGTAACTAAATATTACTGTCATAATTGATGCTGTAAACAAGGAAAATATTCATAAATAATAAATGCAATAGGTACCGTACCTTTATGATATGAAGGTGGTGTTGTTTAATAAGCAATCCGCTACTCTGTCAGGGAGTGGTCTATTAGCGAGTCCTTAAAGAGATAATTTGTAAAACGTAGATAGCTAGTTGGGTATGCTATAATTTAATGGAAAAACAGTGCGGTAAAAAGAAAAACAAGGTTGGGTTTTAGTCTAGATGGGAATGTTTTTATTTCCCGGAGGATTATTTTTCCGTTTCCGTTAATTAATTCGTTGGAAACAGAAGGCAAGTTTTCTAACCATATTATGCAACAAATTGGTTTGAGTAATTATTTCGATATAATCAATGCTATTTGCAGTTGAAAAATTTAATGAACTTGCAGGATAAGTTGTTAACTCTGATATTACTCGGTACTTTTTTTTTGTGTAGGTGCAAAGCCTTTAAAAGGCTCTATGCAGTCCGAAATATATATAAGTGCTCATAGGAGTGTGAGACTCTTTCAATAGACAAGCTCATGAACGATATACTAAGTCTCCCAGCGACTTAAAGAAGTGATCGAAGCTAAGACTTATTTACTGGAGTCATTTGGGTTCATTCACATTTAAAATCATGGGTGAAGGCTATTATTTGGGAAATAATAATATTGTACTATAGAAAATCGCAAGTGCGTTCTTTGCCTAATAGTAAGTGCGTTAAACTGTCATGTCGAAGGTGTGGGTTCGTATACCAGCTGCTATCGACTATAAGCAAACAAATTTTGTTTCAGTACTGCCTAGGGTTCAAGCCTCAGTAACAAAATTTCGGAGCAGATTCGTTAAAAAAGAGGAGTAAATAAAAATTTTTTGGAATGGATTTCAAAAAAATAGGAAAAACTGCATTTTTAGCAAAACAAAATTTAACAAAAATAAAAAGCTACCTACATATTAGACAAAAAAAAATGGTACCGTTCAGCGTAGACTTTCACATGCAAATATTCAGTTTTTTGAGTAAGAATGGCTTGGAAAATTGAATTAACCAGTGCTGTCATTTAGTTAGTTTAGTGGTTTAGGTATGGAATTTCTAAATGTGAAAAAAGGAGTAGATCTCAAGAAAAAGAAGTGGCGGAGTAGATTTGTTGTCTTCCTTAAAATCGAAGTGAATTATCTCCGATTGGATTAAGGTTAGAACACTGGTACGGCCTTTTGTTAGGAACTAATAATTACAAATCACAAAGAAAGTGCTTTCATTTGTAATTTGGTACATAGTTTCGTTTTACAGCTCATTTGATTTTTGAATTTCAACTGGCTGTTAATCCATTTTTGTTGTTGTTTTTTTTTTCTACTTCTATTGAGCTTTGACGTTTTCATGCAAAACCTTTTCAGAGCTCTTCAAACTGTGACCAATTGGGTGTGTTCAACAGGCGTTGACTTAATTTTCATCCTAATTTCGTGCAAATTTGGTTGAAATTATTTTACTTGGAAATGTGAATTTGTATGGAAAATAAGATATTTTCGTTTCGAATTTGGAAATTTTCAACGAAATCACCTCATTTGGCCCAGCGAAAATGTAGTATAATAAGTCAACCATAAATATTATATACTAAGTAGCTCTCATCTAGCTAATCGGACACGGCAACAAACTGTAGGTCCCCTACATTCCTGCCAAGAAAACGGACACAGAAATGCTTATGAGTTGTAAGCCACTATTTAATTTTGCATTTGTACCTTGAAAATATGTAAATTTAGAAATTTATTTAAAAAAATCTATGTTTATACTGAAACTAATTGAACTTTTGAATTTTCAAGATGGTTTTTAAAATTTGTCACATATACACTAGTTAAAAAGTGTTGTGTCTTTGTGATGAGTGGTCGTGTTGAGTTGAAACAAAAAGTAGTATACAGCCTTATGTTTTTTGTTTCGATATATTTTAACAAATAATTTTCTTGCAGTAATTACCGTTGTCATACCTGGGCTAAACGCAATGGAGTTGAGCTCAATTGAAAACACAATGAATTGCCCTGATAACAGGCTAAAAACAAAAATTGATGCAAAATGTTTCCCCCGCCCACTTTTGGGGCGTTTTTTTTTAACCAAATTTTGTTTTTATTTAATCGTTTCCCCCAAAAAATATAAAAAAAGATAGCTAAAATAAGAAGTTTAAGAAATTTTTCAAAACAACGCCATAGCAATGTTTTCTTACCACGCCCACTTTTAGGTAGTAAGGAGAAAAAATATCTAAGTACTTTAACTAAAAACTCTATATCGTAAACGATAGTCTAGGTTCTAGGGAGTTAAGAAAGTCATAAATTGGATTTTGTATGGTCCCTATATTCTTTAGAAAGTGTATTGAAATAATAAATAACATTCATTAAGGTTTTTATATATGTAACTAAGGGCAAAAATTTGAATAAAAAAAAACATCATTCAAGAATTTTTTATTTTGGTTGGTTTTAAGACAAAAACTCGGTGTTTCTGAAGGTTCACAGCAGAGTTGTAAAGACTGCATTCAGTTCAAGACTACAGTCAGTTGAGTCACAGTCACTTGACTTAAGCCATTGTCATAAATTTAAGCTTTGACTAAGTTCTTTTACTTGCAAGCTACAGTTAACAGCCTTTTTCATAATCCTGACTTGTAAGAAAATAAAGCAGTCCATTGACTGCAGTCCTCTTTGACTTTTTTAAGTCTTGTAAGTCACTTGTAAAGTCAACTCTTTTTTTGTCATGGTATGGTTACAGATTTGCTGCCCCAAACTACGTACCCTAATGTCGTTGAATGGTTATATTTTCCAAACAAAGTCTTCAGAATTGATGCGGTTCTCGATGCTGAGTATCAAATTAACTTACATTCCTTACACCTTACAAATTTTTTTTGTTTCAATGTCTGGTTGGTAAAATATTCACATCCAAACCGACTTTACCTGATTCTAACGGTTTTTGCTTAAAACCACCTACCTTAATGTCTTTGGACGGTGATTTTTCTGAAGCAAAGCCATGAAAAAGGTAAAAATCCGAAAATTTTGTTGAAGTTTTCCAGAGCTTTCGAAAACTGGAAATTAGGACCTTCAAAGATATCTGGTTTGCGAAATATACACATCCAAAGTGATATTTGATTATATGCTTTTAGCATGAAAATGCCTCCGGATATCTATTTTTTCACCGCTAAGCCATGCAAATGAGGTTTCCGTTCTCAAATTCTTTATTATCTTTTCAAAAACTATCTGTTTCAAAAAATTAAAAGCTTCTGCAATGTCTAGTTCATTATAGATATTTGCATCCAATGTAATTCTACTGAGTTTTTACGCAATCAGTTAAATGCGAATATCTAATAAACCAAGCTTTAAAAATTGTTGTGGTTTTCAGCTCCAAAAATGTAAAAATTTAGTCATAGAATTTTTCTTGGACTTCGGAATAAACCATGGACTAACCCCTTGTAACCCCTTTCTTCAAAAAATAACTAACTTTGTTCCAAAAGTTAATGAAATAAATAATGCTGTATGTAAATGGAAAAGTTTATTCAATATGGAGTACCTTTGCTCACATTTTGCTTCAAAATCACTGAAATTTCATTATTATCAACTTTGGACTCCAACATTTTATATTTAGACACTGATTTCATTAAAAAAAAAAACTCATTCCAATGCTTCAACTATTACCTAATCAAGCTAGTTGAACGATGTACTACAAGGACAGACTTGTAGTTTCCCAAGGCTTAAGTAAAGAATGTCATGTAACAAGCTCACAGAAGGGTACACAGCTATCCAAGAGTCATACTAACGAAAGTATGGAAACGCGCTTTAATGTGCTTCTCCAGCAACTCTTAGCTCTTTAAGGTGCAGGTCCGTTTGAAAGTTCTTTTATTACAAAACTCCGAAGAGTGATGACTTTCAGTTAGCTGTGAGCTTATTTCATGATTGTGCCCACTTGCGAGTTTTACTCTCGAGAGCTATGCTAAGTGGACAAAGTCATGAAAGTAGCTTTAACAGGGGGGAAGACAGCTATCCGAGAGTTGAAAAGACAAATTAAGTCTTTCAAGACTCGCAATTATTTTCTGATTTTTCAAATCCATATTCACTGAGTTCAAAAATGGGTGAACTTGTTGATGAAATTTTCAATGTCTAGGAAAAAGTATTTGAGAAAGACAATAGTCGTGGCGTAGACGCTTTGGAAAATTCTACGCTACCAACATATTCTTTTAAATTTTTTTTACTTTGGTTTCTTAACAAATATTTGCTTTTTTTCGGAGTCCAGGATTCCCCCCCCCCCCTCTTGAAAATTTGCAAAATACAAAAGCACAAATTTAAATGCCATGTTTGCCGTGAATCAATAGATTTCATTCTTTTTCAAGTCTTTAAGTAGCACTAGGGTTTCTAACCTTGGTGTTCCACAAGGGTCGGTCCTTGGTCCTTTCCTGTTTCTCGTCTATATAAACTCTGTGTTCAGCCTTCCATTCGTTGGTAAGGTAACGGCTTTTGCTGACGATCTTGGTATAGCTTATGCCTCACCTAGCCCTTTAAGCTTTGTGGCTGATTTAAATTTTGATATCCACCTACTGCGTATCTGGTTTGCAAAACACAAACTTAATGTGAGCAACAAAACTAAATTAATGTATTTCAGTCTAAGAATACAAACGATTCCAGATGTAGATATATTATTCCATGCTCAAAACTGCCAACGTTATAGAATGTTAAGCTGTACATGTAATGGTGGTGGTGCTCTATCGCGATTTGATGAAGGAGAAGTCTGTTGTGGCAATTGTTTTAATGTTGAAATAGTTAATGATTTTAAATACCTAGGTATTTCGATTGATCAAAATATGAGTTGGACAAATCACATTTCAAATTTGAAGCAATATCTACGTTCATCAATCCGTGGTCTTTACCACCTCAAAAAATTTTGTGATCACAAAACCTTAATAACAGCCTATTATGGAATATTCCATTCTAAACTTCAGTATGGGATTAGTTGCTGGGGTGGTGCTTACCTAACTAAAATTCAGCCTCTGGTCATTTTGCAAAAGTGTGCTATCAGAAAAATCTGCGGGGTCAACCGGTTGTATCCTTCTATGGTGCTCTTTAGATCACTGAACATTCTACCTGTGAGACATTTATATTATTTTAAAGTTTCTAAAATATTCTTTATGAGATGTGGATATCTACAGAGTCCAAACTCTGAGGTCCTCAATTTGCGAAGCAACCATGACAGCTATGTATCCGTCCCCTCATTTCGAACGACTCACTTTAGAAACTTCTACTCCATTGTGTCCTACAAGCTCTTTAATATGTTTCCTGAAAATATTCGTTGTATTCGAACCTTAAAATTATACTTGCAAAAAACTAAAATATGGCTTCTTGAAATTGATCATTACCAAATCGAAGTTTTGTTGACCTACATCAATTAGTTTTAAACTTAATTAATTGTCTTATTTATCAAAAATAATGTTTATTTTTTCCTTTTTTAATTCTTGTATCTAATTTTTGTATTTTCGTTATGTTAATCTTTCCTTAATATTGTTCACCCCACATAAGTCATTTATTTATACTGAGTGTCATTTATCACTATTTAAATTGTTAAATATAAAATGTCACTATAACTATTCTTTATTATAATATCTCTTTTAAAATTTGTATAATTATCCTTTGTTACTTTTATAAATGTATTATTATAATAAGAATAATGAAAATAAAAAAAAAAAAAAAAAAAAAAAAAAGTCCTTAACTTACGGCAGTCATATACGTACGAAGTACCTCAGGGCATGATGGTTAGTGTGTTGGACTTTCACACCGAAGGTTTGGATTCGATTCCCAGCAGCTGCCACCTTAAAACAGAAATATTTTTTCCGAGGTAATGCCTCCTGCAAGGAAGGTTTTGTTCTTCGCAGACGGCGTACTAAATTCGACTCGTCAAGAATGTCAATAATCGTTGAATTAGCGTGTTCTAATAGTCGATTTCTATGTTTTCGTGCGAAATTTTCTATTTCCTCCCGGACCGTAGGAATCCCGAGATCCCTGTGAAGATCTTCGTTTCTTATATACCATGGAGCATTTACAAATGACCTAAGCAATTTATTTTCAAATGTTTGTAAGTTATTTAAGTTTGAATCGCAGGTACAACCCCATAGTTGTATACCATAAGTCCAAACAGGTTTAAGAACCTGTCGGTATAAAATCAATTTATTTTCAATACTAAGCTTTGAATATTTACCGAGTAACCAGTTCATATCTCTTAATTTACTTTTTAGTTCTTCGCATTTCATTTTCACGTGTGGCTTCCATTTTAATTTCGCGTCTAGAGTCATTCCCAGATACTTTGCCTCATTCGCAAATGGAACACGAGCGGTATTAAGAAAGACGGGTAATCTATTTATTTTTTTATACGTAAAGTCCACGTGGACTGACTTTTGTTCATTGAGCGCTATTCGCCATGTTTTCGTCCACTCATTAACACCATTAAGAGCATTTTTTTATTTAATTGTAGCTTCGCTAATCGTTTTGCCTACTGCTAGTATTGCAGTATCATCAGCAAACGTGGCTACAATAGTATCTTTGGTTTGAGGTATATCGCGTGTAAATAAAAGGTACAGAACTGGACCTAATACACTTCCTTGTGGTACGCCAGCCACTATTTCTTTGAAATCAGAATAGTCATTTCCGTGTCTTACACGAAAAAGTCTTTCATTTAGATATCCGTTTCGAATGTTGTAAAGTCCTTCAGGCAGAACTTGTCTTAATTTGAATTTGAGGCCTTCGTGCCACACCTTGTCAAACGCCTGCGACACGTCCAAAAAGACAGTCGAACAGATTTTCTTTTCTTCAAGAGCTCTCTCAATAACGTCAGTAATTCTATGCACTTGATCAATTGTCGAATGCTTGCTTCTAAATCCCAACTGATGTTCAGGTATTAATTGTTTCTCTTCTATTATCGGTTGCAGGCGCAGGAGTTTTATTCTTTCAAAAATTTTTGATTTGGAAGAAGCGAAATCAGCCTGTAAGACTTCTTTTCGTGAGATGGTTTGGCTGGCTTCAAAACCATTATGACTTCCACAACTTTCCCTTGGCTCGGAACATATTCTAACCTTAGAGCGGCATTTATTATGTAAAGGAGGTTAATAAACCCTTTACGAGGGAGCATTTTTTAAATCTCTGCCGTTATTTAGTCATATCCTGGAGCTTTGTTGGACTTAAGCTTCTTTATTTCTGTTTTTAATTCGGCAAGTGTAGCTTTCATTAGAGGTAAAATTCATATATGTAAATATTTTCGTTGAGTTCTTGCCCATCAAACGACTTAAATGTTTCCTCTAAGTAATCGGCGAATACCGTCGCTTTTTCTTTGTCACTTTTAGCCCATTCTTTTGGCTTTTTTTAATCGGGGGCACTGGAAGCTTTGGCTTTTTCGTTGTTTTTATAGCTTTCCAAAGTGAGTAGTTGGATTCTTTCCCCGTTGTCAAGCCTTCAAGGTAATTTTCAACTTCAAGGTTTTTGAAATCTGATATCGCCGTTTTTAGCATATTACTCAAGCTCAAGGTTTAAATGAGCTTTGTGTTGAGGAGCTCGGGTTCGCTGCCATTTTGTACGTGATTTTCGTTTCTCTTTCACTAAATCTTTTATTTCTTGCGGATATTTTATATCTTTAAAGCGAGGCATTAGCCTTTGATAAGGTGTGTTATCCCAAGCTGCTTTTTGTATTATATGAACAAAGGTATCTTGTATCTACTGCGTCTTCAAGCTCAAGAGGCATTTGTAATGATACCCTTAACTCAACGTTGTCCTCGATATCTTTCTTAAATCCATCCCAGTTGGTTTTACTGTTTGTTAACCTGGGTGGTTTTTTCAATTTTAACAAGGCTTTCGCTCATAATGAGTACGCAGAATGATCTGAGAAGAGGTCATAGCCCTCTGAAATTTCTATACGGTTAGAGCAGCGGCGTATACAGCTCCATTTCTTGGGGGGGGTCATACCAAAACAAAAACCCAATTCAGTTCTTATAAATTTATTAATTAAAAGACTGATCCATGGTTTCCATTTTTTTCGCGTTTTGTACTTTTTTGGAATTAATTTTTGCTGGTCCCACAAATGTTACCATTTTTTTTTAATTATAAAGAGTTGGGGTCGAAATTTTAGCAAGGTCAAAACTCGTTTTGCAAAACTTTTCTTTCGAAATTTTGTTTCTCAATATTCTCCAAATTCCGTTTTCATAATTTTGGCAAAATAAAGAGAAGTTTGGAAATTGTAAAAAGGGCGTAATTTTTCTTCTTTTTTCAATTACCTTTTAATGATCTTAAAATAAAATACAGTAGACGCTCGTTATAGTAAGGTAATAAAACCAGCCTGTTCACTCTTCCGAGATTGTTTAAAAAAAAGAAACACTTGTTTAGTGTCCTTAAGCAATGTTAAATTCTTTCGGGACATTTTTGTGAAACAAAAAATATGTTTTTATATATAATTTTGTGTGTTCAATAGTTAATTTTTTTAGATTTACTAAATCGAGCGTCTACTGTATTATTATTTGCTGGCAAAGCTTACACATTTTTATATTAAGGATATTTATGCAATTTCGTAAAACCGTAGATAAGTTTACAAATTTGTTAAATTTATCTTTTGGTTAACGAATTGTCAAATTTTGTATGGGAAATGATTCATACAATTTTGTTAAAGTTATCAAGGGATTTTGTTCGTAAAATTAACCAAACTGGTTAAACTTATCCAAACGTCATTGTGACTCTTACTCTGATTGAATTACCTAGCATTTAATCAAATGTATAACAAAGGTCGTTCATGCATACTTTTTACACAATTTGTAAGCTTACGACGTTGCATGAATACCCTTATTATTTTCTGGGTAAAACACAAATTTTGAAGAGCTGAGTTTTGGAAACCAAATTTTGATCCACTCCCGAATTTTAATATGATCTTGAGGTTGTGTACCAAAAATATTTCGTATGGATTTTTTGTGCACGCTAAAAAATATGTAGGCTTTGGAGATGTTAATCATAATATTTTACTTAATATTAATATTTTTTAATATTTTTCTTAATATCTTACGTTTGAAGACAGTTTTAAGCGACAGTTTGCATAAATTTTTTTTTAATCTGATAAGGGGATAGTAATGAGGGGATAATTTTCTCATTTATCAATAAAAAATTGTGGTAGTTAGAACCACTCTTTTATTGGAGACAATTTGTTTTTATTGAAGCCTGAAAATGAACATGTGAAATATTGGCCGCAGATCAGATCTCAATCAAAAAATGTTTTTAGGGTGTATGACAGGGCTGTGTCTAAGGGTGGGGCACTGGAGCAAATCCCCAGGTGCCTTCCTATGAAGGGGGCCATGCCGTACTGCGAATGGCTCGCCACGTTCCATGAATGGTGCGATGAAATGTGCTTGCGGAATATTCGTTAACGCAAACTGCAAAGTCTTCTCTTAAAAAATGTAAATACAAATTTTACAGCGTTAGTATTATGTTCAATAGTCAATACATCATCTACGGTGCAACTGAGCAGTACAAAAATCGAGTAGATGATTATTGAAAAGGCACAGAGCATGTTTGTAAACGTCAAAAGCCATAGCAAGTAAATTGACTGGCGTTGATGAATACAAATTTTCAACAAACAGGACGGTTACATATTATTTGTCATGACGCTCTGCGTCAAAAAAACGACGATCATTTCACTAACAAATTGACTTTGACTGACCGATATTGTGATCAATTCATAGTTTAGGGAATAATGTTCAAAAGCACGCTTAAATTGCGTTGGATTGTCATCAATTGAATATACGATCGATACGATCAAAAGAAAATGTATTTTAAACATAATCCAAAATTAATAGTAACTGTTAAATTCGTGTTTAAAAGTCAGGCAAGAATGTATGATTAGAGTTTTTGTTGATTTCATTCAAACATTCCAAGCAGAGCGATGTATTTTGAGTTACGTTGCGTTGGAATGAAATTATTAACTATAGAAAAAATATCGAACTAAAAATAAAAATGTCGACAGGTTAAAAAATCAATTTATATCAACTTTTTTCCTATGTACTAAATATTGGGAAGAAAAATCGAAAATTCGATAAAAGTCGACCCTTTTTTCGACTTTCTTTTTAGGCTGCTGACTTTTTGTCTAAGTTCGAAGCTAAAAATTTTATGAACTAGTAACCAAAATAGGTATTCTTACATGCAAAAAAGTCGATATAAACCGACATTTCAACTAGTTAAATCGCCTTTTTTGATGGTAATTCGTACGTAACCTATACTGAAACATGTTGGTACTGGTTTTGAGTCGGAACGGCCCTGGTGTATCGAATACGGTTTAAAGTAAAATGTTTGTTTTTTATTGTAATATTCGTATAATATCGTCTGTTAGCTTTTTTGATCCATTCATTCATTTATTTTTTTTTTATCGAAGATGATTTCCTTGATATTTTGAACAAAATTCTCACAAAATAAGTAAGTTAAACCGATCAAAAACAATATTGAAAATACTTTGAGAATTAAAGTGTGTATATCTGCCAAAAACGTAAATCTACCAAATTGATTTTGAATCAAAAAATACATCAATGCTAAAATTTTCTGAATGCAAGTGGTTAAAATCGTCTATTTGATACATCTTAACCAACAAAAAACAATTGTTTAATTTCGACAATAAAACCCCAATAGTATTATTCGGGCAATGGCTTGTAAATGTTGATAGGAGAAGGTAAATAAACTTTACCAATAATGAATAGGTAGCCTATTCCAAAGCTATACAAAAATATTTTTTTTCAGATTATATTTTCCGATTGCAAATATTTTTGCTTTTCTTATTATTTTTTGCGTATATCTTTTGAGTTCTCGGGGGGGGGGGGGGGGGTCATGACCCCGTGACCCCCCCCTTGTATACGCCATTGGGTTAGAGGGTATTCCTTTCACCATGAATAAATCGATTAGTTCCGGTATTTTCGACGGATCAGTTGGCCAGTAAGTTGGCTTGCCAGTCGAATGAAAGTCACAATTATTTTCCATTCCTGCTTCATATAGCATGCGACCCTTTTGAGATATGCATCGTGAGGCCCAGAAGGTATGCTCTGCATTAAAGTCACCACCAACAATTAAATTTGGACTTAGTGACTTTATCAATGTCGTAAATTCACTCTTATCAATTTTGCAACGCGGAGGGCAATATATGGAAGAGACATTAAGAGGAATATTTTTAGTTTTAACCTGTACACTACTCAATTGCATTGATTCCACCTCTATTTTGAGGCCTATCGAGTGTTCAATGCATTCTTTTATATACAATGATGATCCACCTCTTGCTTTGTTTGACGGATGAATGGCGTGGTAGTCATAAAACCCGTGGAAAAAAACTTTGATTTTTTGAATAGGCTCCACTCAAGTTTTCACCTATTCTTCTTTTTTCGCTATCACTCACGCACCCGAAATCAGATGTGGGTTCTTGGTCTATAAATAAAACCTTTGAAAAATAACTACATATTTTTGAATTTTAATTGAAACCTTTTGCTGATATATATACCCTTAAACTATGCATGTATAGTATTTCATAAATAATAATAATGGTTAAGTTTGTTCTTTTTCTACTTTATATAACTTTCTATTTGAAATTTGAAATATTTCCAAGGGTTTTCTTTCAATTTTAATCACTATTCCTGGTTCTAAAGTTTCACAATTTGCATCCTTTGTCAATCATATAATGATCCTTTTATTTCAAAGCCTTAAAGTTTCACACCATGTGACTCCCACAAAACTCATCTCAATATACAACATTATCATCCTTCAAAAACCCTCACTTTTTTGGTCTTATCTCAATCTGAATTTCATCTCTCCAACACAATAAGTGTCCCCCGAATAAACCGCACTTTGGAGATTGGTTAAGCCACAAAACAGACTTATTCCAGTGTCAATCAAAATCATATAAATCTTCCAAATTTTCCCTCTGCCGCACTAGACTCTCCTTCTTCGTGCATTATATACGTGGTATAACAAATCATTCACAGGAATCAGTTTGGCCCCACAATAACAAAATATCCATTTGTTATCCTTCCAATTAAACGCAATCATCAATCAAAACCTCCCCCTTTAAAATTGTTTTATTGTATACAGATATAAATTTACCCACCTATACCTACCCCTTCCTGTTTTTGACAATGTCCTTTGCAGAATCACAAATAGCACCTGGCACTCTGGACCAATACATATCATTCCCAATCACTTGGTCTAGAAAGAGAAATTTATACCTAAGGCTTCTTTCTCTATGCATATATGTATGGGTTTTTAAATCAGTGCAGAAGTTATTCTATGAAAGTCTAAACAATAGACTTATAGGACATCCTCCAATGGATCAAAACCTCCACAATCTAAACCTACCGTCAAAATTTGGATATCCTCAGTTGGAACTGTACCTTTATTTTATATACGCCCCCATCTATACATATTATTTTCCGAACCCTTTTTTTACAAAGGGGGACTAAACCTACTGTAAGGAAACTCATATATGGAATCATTTCAGAAAATGTGCAGGAACAATCTGACCACAATCTATATGCTCTCACTTATAAGAACATGAAGGAAGTTCCTGTTAAATTTTTTGGGTTGCCTTCTATTTTATGCTGGAAAAGTTATAATTACGTATCATGACCCTGAAGTGCATTACAAATATTTTCTTAAAAAAAAAAACTTTAAAAAAAATCGAGAACGTTTATTCAGGCTGCCATCTGCTCTTCAATATTCCAACATCACATGAAGGGTTCGAATTATTCACCTTCGACATTTTGCCAGCTGGATGGGTAATGTATCCAAAATCCTTACGGATTCGCATGTGGAGTTTTATGTTTTATGTCCAGAGGCGTATTAGGAATTACAGAATGTATGCCAGGCCGGATCAATCCCAATCCCAATCCAATCCCAATCCATTCCATTTCCATAATTCACCGATTCAAAACCTTAAATGAATTGTTCACCAAATTCATCTTTTAATACGTCCACGTTTAGCCAACTTTAGCATGATTTTCTATTTTGGACAAATAAAATTCCGAAACCATCGACCGTTCTTTACATTTTCATCTTTGAAGAAACACTGTTCTATTATTCATTCCCCTTTTTTTCGCTGAACACGAGTTATATGATATAAGGTGTGTTTTATTGGGAAATCTATAGCTAGCACTTTCTAAAGCAAGCACCGTAAATTCTACACCAAAAGTTACCTTCCAAAAAATGGTTGTTTCGCGATGCATCGTGCGAACCGAAGAGTTATTTTGGTAAAAAATTTGCACGATTTGCAAACGTTGGTGGATTTTATTGAAGTCACTTCCTCCAGCTAAAAGAACCAAGTCTAAAAATGTAATCCAAATGATTAGTTTCAAAAAATGATCGCTGGCACAACAGCTCGGGGAGAACCAAGGCCTAGTGACTTTCAACTCTCAAACATTCCTATTTGGGTGCTGTTGACAGAAATGGAAGGGACCTACAATTTTTTGGCGAGTCCGAAATGCTAAACGAGAAGCACTTATTCATGACAAGTATATATTTGTCAATTCCTTGCCAGAGGCAGTACCTCGGTTTTAGGTGGCAGCGGCTGGGAATCGAACCCAGGCCTTTAGAATGACAGTCCAACGCACTAACCATTTTATGCCACGAGGTAAATACTACAGAGAAACAAAGCGAAAGAAAAATGGGCACGGAAGTTGAATTTGAATATTTGTTTAAACCTCCTCTTTAGTAAAGAAAAAAATAAACTATAAAAGGTGTCATTCGAACCGTAAGAGCCGTTTCCAAAAATCAAATTACAAGAATCTTTTATTTGTAATAAATTAATTATAATATTGAAACAAAAGGATACAATGCAAGTATTTTGTTTGTTGCGAAGGGGGGGGGGGGCTTACTCTTTCCGTTCACGGAGGAGGGCCCGATTTCCTTAAAAAAAGATACTCAAATTGAATAAAATTGTTTAACAACAACGGCAACACTTACAAGTTTTTAAAAAAGGAGAAGTATGTAGCTGTGACTCATAGCTGTTTCAAAAGAAAGGTAAATAAAATAGTTTGCAGTTGTAAAAATTTGTTGTTTATCGGTGGAAATCTTTAGCAGTACGAAAACCACATGAAAATCAAAAATAATCTATCACAGACAAATTTAAAATCTCATTGGTCACCAGGTCAAAGGTTGTATGACCATGCAGTCGGTAATTGGGTAATACGCCCCTGTTTTTATGACCACTTCTGTAACCATTTCTATTTGAAAGTCACGACGAACATAGATTGCTGTTTCTTATATACCAAACCAGGGGGCATTTATTATTCCATGAAGGACTTAATTTTAGAATTTTTGGATGAATTCAGCTTTTTAAGGGAAGTTTTGAATTAGTGCGAAAATAAAATGTTTCCAGATAACAATCGAACATGACATTACGATAATAGAGAGCCCCAAAAAAATGGTTGGTACATTTCTGTATGTCTGTCTGTCTGTACCTCGACCGAAAGCTGTGTGTACCGACAGCCAAAATCACTGAAGCCATTTTCTTCAATTTTGAACTAAAGGTTTTCCTCTAAATCTCCAGAGGGGGAAATTCAATATTTTTTTTAGATCAAAAATTAGCGGTACTTATCATACAACCATTAAGGAAAACCTTACGAGGGCAGGTCAATAAATCCGTGACTTTTTGAATTTCTGACCTCTTTACTGAAACAGCAACACTGCTCCTGTCAACAGGCATCTGTCAGTTGACTCTTGTCAAAATTTAAACTTGCTGCGTCAGTTAGTTTGTGTTTGACAGCTATTTTTATCAGACTACTCACTAATTTGAGGAGAAAATGGAAAAAAGTGAATTTCGTGTGCTCATTAAGCATTATTTCTTGCGAAAAAAAACCATTACCGAGACCAAGGCTAGGCTTGATAAATACTATGGGGACTCTGCACCATCGATTTCAATGGTAAAAAAGTGGTTTACTGAATTTCGTTGTGGCCGTACAAGCACTGAAGATGCCGAACGTCCTGGACGCCCAGTTGAGGTCTCTACACCCGAAACGATCGAAAAAATTCACGATATGGTGTTGGCCGACCGAAGATTGACAGTGCGAGAGATTGTGGAAGCCGTAGGGATCTCGCATGGCTCAGTGGTTTCAATTTTGAATGATCACTTGAGCCAAGGTGGGTTTGTCAGCCAATAAAGTTATTGCGACTGTTTTTTGGGATGCACGCGGGATAATCCACATTGACTACCTTCAAAAGGGAAGAACAATCAATAGGGAATATTATGCCAACTTATTGGACCGATTCAATGACGATTTGAAAAAAAAACCGACCTCATTTGGCCAAGAAAAAAGTTCTTTTCCACCAAGACAATGCAAGGGTGCACACATGTGCAGTTGCCATGGCAAAAATCCATGAATTGGGCTATGAATTGCTCCCTCATCCACCTTTTTCTCCAGATTTGGCTCCAAGCGACTACTTCTTGTTCCCAAACCTGAAGAAATGGCTTGGTGGAAAAAGATTTGACTCCAATGATGAAGTCATCTCGCAAACAAAGGCCTATTTTGAGGACCTCGACAAATCATTTTTTTTGGAAGGGATACAAAATTGGAGGAGCATTGGACAAAGTGTATAGAGCTCAAGGGAGACTACGTTGAAAAATAAAATAATTTTTTATCAAAAAATCGGTGTTTTATTCCAAAAGTCGCGGACTTATTGACCCGCCCTCGTATTTATGTCAAAAAAGGCTCCAACGATTAAATTAAAAAAATAATCAATGAATTACTGTTGGTCTACCCAGTACCAGCCATAAAACGTCTTTCTTAATTTTCGACTTTCTCATAATGGCTCACACGATTTGAATAAAAATCTTTGCAAAAGCTTCTTTCAAATGCCAATAATATTGCATATCAAAATTTTGAAAAAATGTAAATTTACTATTTAAAAAGGTTCCAAATTTTATTTTTTTAAAATTCAATATTTCAAAAAAGGGCTGATGAATATTTCAGAAACTATAGGTTTATAAATGTGTTTTAATATAAACTCAAAACTAGCATACCAAAACTTTTTTTACAAAATGTTACCAACATTTTATTTATAGAAAATTAGTTCTTAAGAAAACCACTGCAACGATTTTAAGTAGTAGGTAGTAGTAGGTATATTTTTTAAAGAATAAAGCATTACAATTTATATAAATTAGTGAATACACAGCTTGCACAGAGATATGATATTTAAGTTTATATCTTACAACTGAAAAATAACAAAATTTGGTATGATAATTAAGAATAGAGAGTAAGAGAACAATTGAAGGAAAACTACGAAAAAACCTTCATTTAACTGAATTTCTTAAGCTAAGGATTTCTATTTTTAGAAATCTGTTGACTAGATAAAAGAACTTAAAAACTAGTGGAATAGCCAGAAAATAATTTTCAAATTGCTAACTATTTAATAAATAAACATTTTAATTTTGAAATTGAACATCAATAAATGAAAAACAAATTATTAAATAAATAAATAAATTTATAAACAAACAAATAAATAATTAAATAAATAAACAATTAAATAAATAAATGAGTAAATAAATAAATTAAACAAATGATAAATAAAAACAAACAAATAAATAAATAAATAAATAAATAAATTAATAAATAGGTAATAAATTAGATAAATAAATAAATAACAAAAAAAAATAAATTAACAAATAAATAAAAAACATGTAACAAATAGACAAGTTACTAAATAAATAAGTGAATAAATAAAAACAAAGCAGAAAAATAAATAAATAAATAAATAGATTAATAAATTAATAAATATCGAATAACGAAAAACAAAATAGATAAATAACAATGTTGTAGGTATATACTAAATAATAAATTAAAACATCGATAAATAATTTGACTGTCATATCACAGAATTTATATATATTAAGATTTACATTTGTAAGTTTCTTATAAGTACATTTTCTGAATCTTTACAATTTTGGAAAAATTTTACATTGAGTTTTTCAATTTTCTCTGAAATTTTTAATACGCCGCTGCTTTCATGTAGGAGTGATGTTGAAAAATGCCAGGGCAGGTCTAACATCATTTTCAAAGTTTTATTCTGAGAAATTTGTAATTTAATGATATGAGATTTTGCACATCTTCCCCAGACTGGACATGCATAAAGAAAGATTGCTTGAAAAATGACTTTAAAGATAGTTATTTTGTTATGATTACTTAAGCATGAACGTCGACAAATCAACGGATATAACATTTTAGTTGCTATACTTATTTTATTTAAAGTATTATTTACGTGTATCTGGTAGGTCAATGTCTTGTCTAAGTATACACCCAGATACTTGACAGAATCAACCCACGGAATGTCGCAATTATTTATTTTCAGCTGACTTAATGGTAGAGCACAATATTTGTTTTGCATAAATTAATTTTTTTTCAAGAAATAAAATGGCAAACTTGTTTTGGATTGTGATTGTGATTTCACTAGTTGTTTAATAGAACGATTTAAATATTTTTTTTTTTTTTTATATTTTTTGTCTATAATTACTTCTGGAAATCCTTAAATTCAAACAACTTAAACATAAAAGCAAGTACGTACGATCCAGTCGTGCATTTTATTTTATTTTTGTACAGCCCAATAGTTGGACTTTAGCAATTCCTAGTAAGAAATACATATTTTTGTATAGGTCAAGTTTAATTCATATCTTTTCTCTTGATGATTGAGAGTTATTCCAAGGTGTTAGGTGTTACCAAGTTTTGGTAACAGATGCAGCATTACTGCTTAGCAAATTTGAACATTGTTAAAATTTTAGTCTTATAAAGTCGATTTTTTTTTAAATTTATTTTGGCCATTGTTGCGTCCAATCTCTTTTCTTACTGACTGTGTTTTTCAGTTTTCTGCAACGGATTTATCTTACAAAAAGTTCAGGATTAACAGCAAATGTTTTCAATAAAGCGTTGATATTAACTGGAACATCCCAGGTCTCCTAATTCATGCTAGTTATTTTATTCTGAAAAAATTGACTAAAAATTAAATAAAATGCTCGACTTGCTCTTTGTGTTCGAAAGGAAAAAAATTAATTTAAAAGTCCTTTTTATAAATTTCACACGATGTCACGTAAAAATGACATTTGTACTCGTATACTTAAGCGGCTGAAATTAGGCCTTATACCTTATATCAACCAGTTTCGGCGTGTATTTTTTTTTAAGCTTTCCAGGATTAGGCGTTGTAAAGTCAGAGTAACTTTACTCCGTCATCAAATCGAGTATATAAAAAGGCTGAAAGAGCTTACAAATAGAAGTAAAGGGTTTTTCAAATGGGACGCTACAAAAGTAGAGCAACAGGGACAGCAAACGACGCCATATTTCTTGCCGCTCTTTTGACATTTCTCTTCAGTAAGCTTTGCCATTTCATGATGGAAAGATATACGAGCCAACAACGAATCAAAATTATTAAAATTTACTACCGAAATTCGGAGTCAGTGGCCTCAACGTTAAGAGCGCTACGTCCAATTTATGGTCGTCATAATCATCCTAGCAGATCAACAATTTAGCGTCAAGTGGAAAAATTTGAATCCACAGGCAAAGGAGAAAATGTTCCTGTGCCAGTGAGAATATTGCTGCCGCTGAGGCTTCAGTTGCAGAAAGCCCACATGTTTCTCTCACACGTCTGTGACGTCATTGTGTGAATTTTGCGAACAAAATTTGGCCTCATCCTTACAAGATTAAATTGACGCAAGAACTGAAGCCGCTTGACCACCAGAAGCGTCGTATGTACGTAGAATTGGGCTGAGCAACAACTTGAAAATGATTCGGATTTTCATCGAAAAATCATCTTCAGCGATGAGGCTCATTTTTGGCTGAATGGCTTCGTCAATAAAAAAAATATGCGGTATTGGTCAGGCAGCAATCCACACGTACTCCATGAATCATCATTGCATCCCGAAAAAATTACAGTTTCGTGTGGTTTATGGGCCGGCGGCGTTAAATAATGTGAATGGGGATCGCTACCGTTCAATGATAACCGAATATTTTTGGCCCCAATTGGATGATATGGACTTGGAGGACATGTGCTTCCAACAGGATGGTGCGTCACAAGCCACACAGCGAATGTCACAATCAATTTATTGGAAACCAAGTTTGGAGAACGTGTTATCTCACGAAATGGTCCAGTCGTTTGGCCGCCTCGGTCGTGCGATTTGACGCCGTTAGACTATTTCCTGTGGGGCTACTTGAAGTCTATGGGCTATGCCAACAAGCCAGCGACGATTGATGAACTTCGAACGAATATCGAACGTGAAATTGCAGCAGTATCGGCCGATTTATGCTTGAAAACCGTCGAAAATTGGGTTCAGCGTCTGGACTTCTGCAAGCGTTCCATACATAATGGCATCGAACGTACTTTCACAGGAATAAAGAACTTCATTGATATCCAAAACCGTTTTTGTTTTATTTAAAAAAAAACGTTTGTAGCGCTCTTATTGAACAACCCGATACTTTATTGATTATAGTTTGGCAATTTGTCTGCAAATGAATTATCTACAACTGGCAGTGGCACCAAGTTCAGTATCATCACCAACTGTGATTTTAGGTAAATGTATGTATTAAATATAACAAATCCCAGGTTGATCCTGGAACATGGGCTTCTTAAATTTTGAATAATATCTTTCGTACCGTACTTAAGAATCGGTCAGTAACATAGGATTTCATTATTTCGTAGTACTTCTCGAAATAATGCCAAAAGAGCTCTAAGTTTCTAAAGTTAAATACACAAATGGCTTATCATGATATTGTGAAAAATTCTCCGATAATATTCTTAAACAGGGTTTATTAATGTCTCTACTTTTCCAGTTAAGTCAGAAATAACGATAAGTCAAGTTTTTCGCAGTTTGGAAATCAACACATCGGCTTTTATAGAGCCAGTTTTTATTCGAGTTTGGCGGCATAGAAAGTGCATCCCAGAGGTTTGTTTTGTTTTAAAAATATTTAAAATTATAGAATGAAATGTAAAAATACCAACCCTAACGTTACGCAAGCGTTTTCATTCATAAAACTCATGAGGCACTTTTGTTTTTAATGTTCAAGTGGATTAGCTTTGTATTTAAAAACGCAGTTTTCCAAGCAGTTCTATTGATTTTGGTGATTGTTTTAAATTTAGAAAAAGAGTAGATGGCAACCCTAAAACTCCAGATAACTAGTACAAGAAATTAAAGTACAAGTGCTCAGTACCTTGTATTTGTACTTGAACTTCAAAAAAACAAGTACCATGTACTTTTGATAATCGAAAAACACCAAGTTCAAGTGCTTTGTCAAGTACTTTGTACCAAGTAAATGTAGTTGGTACTTTAATACTGCCAAGTATATTTTCAAGTACTTTTTAAGTACAAGCACATTTCAAGTACTTTTAAGTTCAAGTACATTGTACGCATTGTACATCATCACACTAGTAAGTAGAAGTGTTGTAATTGGTCCTCAAGGCTTGAAGCTATTGATACAGGACTTCGTAAGAGGCTATTTAAGACTATCTGAAAATGATTTGGTGATATCATGCAATTCAAGCAGTTTGGTGCTTGACGTCAAGCTTCCTCACAGCTTGTTTTTCTAATTACAATCTAGAATTTTTCGAATTCCAGCCAAAAGATTGATTCCAGATGGCCCCTGATGATGCCAACACACCTTCCGAACAATCAGGCGTGTGAAGGCCCTTATATCGCACTTCCTCACTGATCCGCAACTGAAACTATAAAATATCTTTAAAAATACAAGTGATTTATAATACAGAACAATTTGAATTATATATTTTTGTATAGAATATTGTACATATCAATTTCTAAAATAATATTGAGTATCAGAGGAAGACCGTCAAGTCATTGGTAGTGAAGATACAGTAAGCCTCTTGTGCTATAAAATGTCCAATAAAATAGATTTTTGACTTCCTGACTTTGTCGTTAGTGAAATTTATGGCCGTATATTTATTTTTGCAAAGGGATGAAGATGAAGCAGAAGTTTTCTGCATCAGTTTTGGGTTTTCTTTTGATATACCTTAGGTATGCTCTCACACACATACTTTCATTTCGCCCTTCATCAGCTCCAAGCTTCAAAGCCAAATATGGTGGCGGCTGATGGCGTCTGCTTCTCAGAACTAAAACAACAACAAGCATTAAGCTGGGTTAATGGGGTTTCTAGAGTTTATTTCTTCCCACCTAATTTTCAAAGAAGAAAAATAAAAGAAGATGGCGAGTCCTTGCGTTTGGGGTAAGAAAATTCACATAACAATATAACAAACAAGAAAACGACAACGATGCTTCGACTATACGACAATGTCTAGTAGGACGACGACGACGGGACATCGAGGATAATGATAGAAAAAAAAGAAGAAGTCCAAACGAAGAAGAGCTTCTTATAAACAACCAACTACTGTAAAAGAGAACTTTACCGTTTGTGTGAGACTTTTCGAAGGGATAGTGGGGAAAAGGAAGGCTCTATGGAATGGTTATATAGCTGGAGAGTTTGTATAGGATGAGAATAATTTGGCAATCTGGTTACGCCTGGACCCGATTTGATTTTTATTACAGCACACACGAGCGGCATTTGAATTCTTTTTTTTTTTTTTCAACGAACAAATGGACAATGTGTCCGTCTGTGTTTTGTTTGTAAGTAGATATACTGGTACATATTTATATATTTTTCTTAGAACGAGAAATCTCGTTCTTAACGTTTTTACGTTTCGTTATGTACATTAATTTACGTTCTCAATTTGTCAGCGTAATGGGCGTTTTTAATGCAGGAATGTTTGGGAACTTTTTTTTAATGTCTTTTCCATGGAATGGATTGAAGTTGCAATTTTAAGGACCATTGGGTCAATGTGCCGACTTTAATATATATTATTGTATTCCTTTGCTTATAAAGCTTCGTTTGTGAGTTTTCTTTTTTTTGTTTTTGTTTTTGTTTTTATTTTATTGCAATTGGCATATGGTTCGGTGGTCAGCAATAAAGTGATTGATTTTATATTGGAAGACACAAAATTAAGAAATAAAACATCGTGGTGGGTAAGTATTAACAATTTAATTGAAAAAAGAATGCAATTTAGTCCAAAGCTATTATACTTGTACAATATTGAATTTAAGTTGGAAGTAAAAATTAATTGAAATTAAATTGAATTTTGAAATACGACTTATATGATGTATTTTTTGCTTTCTAGCTTAGGTTATGCTCGTTGGTCTTACCAGGGTCTTGAAGAAAACACAATATTTAGAGGAAAGTGACTTAAGAAATTTACTGACGAAATATAGGTTATCATGATATTTTACTTTTATACTATTGGTTTTGTGGACGGTATCTGGAACAGTTTACAGATACACGAATATTGCTGACTATCAAGTAATTCACTCGTTCTAGTCTTCGTGTATTCTGATATTCTGTTGACTTGCATTCAAGTCCTGGTGCTCTTGTTTTGGGAAACCATACCATATTTAGGACCCTACCTACAGTTCTTTAGAATTTGCAAAATCTCAACTCGCTTATTCTATAGAAAGTGCTTCCAAACTGAAAAAGAACAGCGTTAATTGGAGATTCTGTGCCAAAAATTCAGAAGCACTTACATACTAATCTATACTTTCATGCATATTGTCACTTATTTTAAGCACTTATAACAACTTTCGAATAGATTCGAAAGTAGAATAAAGTTACAAAGTAGGTACCTATCTAAAGCCCCTGTACTTGGAACCGTAACAGAGCCTGACACCCACCTTTTTATTTCTCCGCCAAACTCACTTTAAGAAAACTAATTATTTTACTCACCGAAAACTTAAGAATTATTTTAAAACACCGAAAGGTACCCTTATTTTTTCATAAAAGTAAATGTTTTTCTTAAAATACTTTAAAAACTGTTAAAAACCGCTTAAATACAGAGTTTTTTTTTTAAAAATTGCTTTTCAACAAAAAATTTTAACACTTTTTTAAAAATCAAAAAAAAAATTGAAAATCTTGGTAAAAAAAACTATTTACGTTGCTTAGAAGCTTTTGTATAAAAAAAAAAATAAATGAAATCAGAATAAAGGTTTTGAAAAAAATCGAAAATAAAAAATAGTTCTTTGGGAGGTAACACTAATAACCGTCTTTTGAAAAATGGTTTCCGATTCATGGGTGGATGGAAAAGCTGTGAAGCCGTTTTTGAGAAAAATAAGATTATCTAAAATTGCTTCAAAAAAAAAAAAATGTATGACAGGTACTGCTTTTTTTAGTTCTAAAATGCAAACAAATTTGAGATAACAATCAGACATTACGATGATAGAGAATACCAAAAAAGTGGGGTGGCACAATTCTGTCAGTCTGTTCGTCTACAGCCTTAGCGGCCCGATCGATTTTCTTCAAACTTGGTAGATAGTGGTTTTAATGCACGCACGAATTTTAATCTTTTTTTTTCGAAAAATTTTTACATAATATGAAAAAAAAACGGTACCTTCCATACAAAAGTTAAAACCCCGGAAGGGAGAACAATCTACACTCAGAGAAAAAAGCCGGTATAACCAACCAATTTCTGGTTTATTATACCTGATTTTCAGGTTGTTATTTTTCAACTCGGTAGATCAGGTTGACGGCTTAATCTGATACCTGATTTCAATGTTGTGTTAAATCAACGTTGGTTTCAGGTAAAGTTAACACTGCCTTAAAAAAGTAAAACTGTACATTTCACCTGAGAATCTTGCTATTTTTACCTGTAAATCTAGTTAACATGAAAATCTAGTTCAAAACATAAATAAAATGTTCAACGTCCTGTAAATTTAACATGAAGATCTGGTTAATGTAACATGATTCGATTCAATGTTGAGTCAACCCCGTGTCCGGTAATTATTATGCTTTGATAAATGCTTGTAGGTCCCATCTCTAACACTGCTTACGTTCCAATTCATTTTGCATTATTCTGAAAGTATAGAAATGTATTCCTATGTATATTATTTTATTTTAAAAATACTTTGTGATACTTACTTAATTTTTAACTGGGAACCTCTCACACATGGAGATAGTACACATCCCCTGGGCCACTTCGCTGCATAAAAAACTTGTGCCAAATAACAATAAGTTGAATCTGACCTTGTTTGGATGGCTTGTATTTGTATATGCTTTAACACTGGTGTCACGTTGAAATAACCTGGCAGAGTGTTTCTTTAACCATGGCTTGTGAGTGTATTTCAACGCTGGTAGAGGGCTAGTTTAACAGGCAGCCAGGTTAAATTTAAATAATTTTATTCGGATGCCCTGTGTGTGCGTGTTTTAACACTGGTGTCAGGTTGAAATTAACTGGCAGATGAGGTTAAATTCAACAGGTAAACATTGTAAAAATAACCATATAAAATGTTACTTCAACCTGATTTGTGGTGAAATAGAAATTCATTAGAAGCAGTGTTAGAAAACCCCGATCTCAGGTAAAATTAGCGCTATACTCTTGTCAAAATTTCTTGTTTATCAGTATTCAGTGTTAAAATAACAATTCACCTTCTTAAATCAACTTGAATATGGTAATATAGGCTGTCAGGCTAATTTAACACTCAATATTAGTTTATTAAAATCAGGTAAATTTCTGAAATGTCTGTAACTTTATATGGGATTGAGCACCTTGTAAATTTAACTGGGGCCAGGTTAATTATTTACCTGACTTTTTTCTCTGAGTGTATTACAGAAAATTGTTCAATTTTGGGCGAGAGTACGATATTTTAGGATAACGGTTTTTTGTAGAACCGTTAAGTACAAGCATTTTTCCCGTTTGGGCAGGCCACTTCTGATAGACCCCCCTCCCATAATAAAAATGCTTGTATTCAATGGTTCTAAAAAAAAAACGTTATTATTTCTTGGCGCCTGAGTTATCGTAATCGTTCCCAATTTTGCATTAAGCAATTTTAATACTTAGTACCTTTCATATAATAAAATTTTTTTATTAAAATTTCAGATATGATTAAATAATATTGTATATCAAAATATTCAAACAAAAAGTTTTTGAATTTTCAATATGTTTTTGAAAATCCGATATTTCAATATCGGACTGATAAATGATTTTTTTGTTAATTTTAATATCGTATTTCATGCTTTTAAACATTTTTCTCTCATAATTTCCATGTCCTTACATACAATTTGCTTAAACCCTCAGCGCCTTGAACATAGGAGCAATTACGTGCGACCCCCACAAACGGTTTTCAAGGAATATCTCCCGAACGGTAACTCAAATCTTACAAACAAAATTTCGACAGGTGGGTTGTAGCTTAGAAAATTTCCTACAAAAAATATTTAGTAACCCATTTTTCATGACCTCTTGTCAGATCATTCTGCCGTCGTACTCATTATGAGCGAAAGCCTTGTTAAAATTGAAAAACCACGCAGGTTAACAAACCGTAAACCCAACTGGGATGGATTTAAAAAAGATATCGAGGACAACGTTGAGTTAAGGGTATCATTACAAATGCCTCTTGAGCTTGAAGACGCAGTAGATACAAGATACCTTTGTTCATATAATACAAAAAGCAGCTTGGGATAACACACCTTATTAAAGGCTAATGCCTCGCTTTAAAGATATAAAATATCCGCAAGAAATAAAAGATTTAGTGAAAGAGAAACGAAAATGACGTACAAAATGGCAGCGAACCCGAGCTCCTCAACACAAAACTCATTTAAGCCGCTTGTGTAATATGCTAAAAACGGCGATATCAGATTTCAAAAACCTTGAAGTTGAAAATTACCTTGAAGGCTTGACAGCGGGGAAAGAATCCAACTACTCACTTTGGAAAGCTATAAAAACAACGAAAACGCCAAAGCTTCCAGTGCCCCCGATTAAGAAAAGCCAAAATGAATGGGCTAATAGTGACAAAGAAAAAGCGACGGCATTCGCCGATTACATAGAGGAAACATTTAAGCCATTTGATGGGCAAGAACTCAACGAAAATATTAAAATGAATTTTACCTCTAATGGAAGCTACATAACGAGAAATGCTACACTTGCCTAATTGAAAAGAGAAATAAAGAAGCTTAAGTCCAACAAAGCTCCAGGATATGACTTAAAAAAAGCAGAGATTTAAAAAATGCTCCCTCGTAAAGGGTTTATTAACCTTGTTTACATAGTAAATGCTGCTCTAAGGTTAGAATATGTTCTAAGCCAATGGAAAGTTGCGGAAGTCATAATGGTTTTGAAACCTGGCAAACCATCTCACGAAAAGAAGTCTTACAGGCCGATTTCGCTTCTTCCTATTATATCAAAAGTTTTTGAAAGAATAAAACTCCTGCGCCTGCAACCGATAATAGAAGAGAAACAATTAATACCTGAACATCAGTTGGGATTTAGAAGCAAGCATTCGACAATTGATCAAGTGCATAGAAATACTGACGTTATTGAGAGAGCTCTTGGAGAAAAGAAAATCTGTTCGACTGTCTTTTTGGACGTGTCGCAGGAGTTTGACAAGGTGTAGCACGAAGGCCTCAAATTCAAATTAAGACAAGTTCTGCCTGAAGGACTTTGCAACATTCTAAACAGATATCTAAATGAAAGACTTTTTCGTGTAAGACACGGAAATGACTATTCTGATTTCAAAGAAATAATGGCTGGGGTACCACAAGGAAGTGTATTAGGTCCAGTTGTGTACCTTTTATTTACACGCGATATACCTCAAACAGATGACACTATTGTAGCCACGTTTGCTGATGATACTGCAATACTAGCAGTAGGCAAAACGATTAGCGAAGCTACAATTAAATTATAAAATGCTCTTAATGATGTTAATGAGTGGACGAAAACATGGCGAATAGCCCTCAATGAACAAAAGTCAGTCCACGTGGACTTTACGTATAAAAAAATAAATAGATTACCCGTCTTTCTTAATACCGCTCGTGTTCCATTTGCAAATGAGGCAAAGTATCTGGGAATGACTCTAGACGCGAAATTAAAATGGAAGCCACACGTGAAAATGAAATGCGAAGAACTAAAAAGTAAATTAAGAGATATGAACTGGTTACTCGGTAAATATTCTAAGCTTAGTATTGAAAATAAATTGATTTTATACCGACAGGTTCTTAAGCCTGTTTGGACTTATGGTATACAACTATGGGGTTGTACCTGCGATTCAAACTTAAATAACTTACAAACATTTGAAAATAAATTGCTTAGGTCATTTGTAAATGCTCCGTGGTATATAAGAAACGAAGATCTTCATAGGGATCTCGGGATTCCTACGGTGCGGGAGGAAATAAAAAGTTTCGCGCGAAAACATAGAAATCGACTATTAGAACACGCTAATTCAACGATTATTGACATTCTTGATGAGTCGAATTTAGTACGCCGTCTGCGAAGAACAAAACCTTCCGACTTGGTGCGGTGAACAGAAAACCGCTTTAAAATCGCGGATTAAGCAGGAACTTTCACCGGAAAGTAACCTGCAACACGTTACTTAACTTCGTTAAAAATAAATTGCTAGATAATTTTCAACTTAGTTGCAATCGGGAAGTGGAGGTGGTTTTAGTGTAGTAAGAATCTCACACTTCTATGAGCACGCGTTTTTCGGTCCTCATAGAGCCTAAAAAAAATCATGAGAGTTACCGTTCAAGATAATTTAATCGCCAGAGTTACGAATTTTATGTTTCTGTACAAAATGTACTCTCTAACACCAACTATTATTATTATTTGAATGAACATTTTTTGAAAAAATGATTTGGAAACTTAAAAAAAATTAAATAATTACATTTTTTTTTAATTTTTTTATTTATTTTATATTTTTTACTATAAATTAAAAAAACTTTAAATTTTGAAAATGAAAATTATTAGAACTTAATAAGGTACAAATAAGTTTTGAAATTTTCTTTTATATTTTTTACAAGGTTGTTTTATTTTGAAAATTAGTTTTTCAAAAAATGTTCCCCCAAATAACTTTATTTGAATTTAAAATTAAAGAAGAGGTTTTTGGCTTTACAGAAAAGTATAGGATGCCATTGTAAGTGTTACCGTTGTTTTAAATATTTTTTATCCGTTTTAGGCAATTTTCTAAGAAAATGAAATTAAATGAGAACTAAACCAACATCCCCTCCTCCCATACGATTTTTTTCTTTCCTCAACCCACCCAAAAGAAGAGGTTTGAGGTCTGAACAATAAGGTATAGCAGGGCATTTTTCTGTTTTAAGTCATTTTGATGGAAAGTTGCCTAAGTTACAAACTAAATTTTGACATTTTTTCTGTAAGAAATACGGGAGATATTCCGTAAGATCCGTTTGGGGAAGACTTTGACCGCCGTAAAATTGTCAACGGGGGCTTAAATGTCTCTAAACTATAACTATTTACCCAAAATTCATCATAAGGTAATCACCAGGTATCAAAACCTAAAACGTTTTGTTTTTGCAACGTTAGGCGGCGGCGATGGGTTAAGTAAGCTGTTATGAAAACGTTACAAACAGAAAGTGATTATTTTTTTGTGGACTCTTGAATTGAAGTAAGTTGTTAAAGTAAATATTATTGTTCTTAAAAATACGTTTTGAACAATATACATCTTATTGGTAGTTTGTAGACCATTTTCCATAGATTTTTTTTCATACTGAAATGCACCAACGCAAAACCTTTGTTAGCGAATAAATTTTTTCACACGATGTGTAATTATTACATGGAAATACCTTTCCAATGATACATATATCTCATTGTTATTGGTTCCTAAGACCTCCTTCCATACATTTTTCAGATTGTCCTTTGATGAACTCATTGTTTTTTAATTCTTCCACGATTCATATTAAACACCTCGAACAAAAATGTAAAGCTGTAGATCCAGATATGTGTACCTCCCAAAAGAAATTATTTATTTTTATTTTCGAAGCTTGAAATCTCTCATTCGGAAGCAGTCTGCTAGCTAAACACATCGGCTTGTCTTGTGGAGAAACCTATCTTTGATCTCTTAATTTTCGTATCTCTAAGGACGTGAAGAAGAAGTATTTTATAGACTTCACCAGGACCCTCTCTATACATAACGTCCCACACCATCGATTTGAATATGTTGCCCAAAAATTATTCTGTACAAACAAGAACTAACCAGAACCACGAACATTCAGGTGCGCCAATGAAGTGAAACACTCTTCCTCAGACTTATGTGTTGTGTTCCCACTTCGTATGTTCACCAATACCATCTACTATCGAATCTAAATCCTTTGAACATTATTTTCATTTATTCGAACTACGAAAAGCATCCGCCGGAATGAAAGTTGCGCCAAAGAAAATTCTGCCACCTCCGAGAACATCGATCTCATATAACATACCTACTCATATAGATAAAGGCAGGCAAGATAGGTATGTATGTATCCTTTGCCAGGTCTTGAATGTAGGTAAGCCGAAGAACATTCTAATGAGTACAGGTGCTGGTTGGTGGCGGGGAATACTTTTGCTTCGTTTGAGTTTCAAGTCTGTAGCTTTTCAGTGACTTAACGATGCTTCTGCCATCAGGTATCCAGGTTGGGATGCCTGGCTGCTTCTACCAACCTTTGCCAATATGCCATATGTCTAAGTAGTATAGTTGTAAAGTCCTTCGATTCCTTATGTGCCCTACTTATTCTTCTGCAATCTAATGCCATTCGATGCGATGCGATGTAGCAAATGAGATTTAATCTCTGGCATTTGCTTGTATACTTTGACCACTTGGCTATGCGTTTATTGGGTTTGGATGATGCTGAAGGATCAAAGAGGATATCTACAGGAAATTGACTAAATGAAAACCTATGAGCTGTGTTGCATTTATAGACTCACCTCCATTCCATTTGCCATATGGTATCTTCTTGTGTACGAGAAAGAGCACATGGGGGTGTGTGTGGTGGCAACGACAAAAGTAACGGGTGATTTTTTAGCTGGTTTGGTTTTGGCAACACTGGTTTTGACAGCTGACGTGTGTTTAGTACCTTGTGTCACTGTCAAACAGCTTCAGTTTGGTTTGCAATTTAACCATGGATCGTCTTACAAATGAACAACGCTTGCAAATTATTGAATTTTACTATCAAAATTCGTGCTCGGTTCGAAATGTTCATCGCGCGCTGCTTCCATTTTATGGTCGGCATTCTCGACCTTCTGAGCAGTCTATTCGGAAGATTGTGACCAAATTTTGCACCAAATTTACTTTGTTGGACATTAAACCACCAACACGTTTACGTACTGTGCGTAGTGAAGAAAATATTGCGGCCGTATCAGCTAGTGTGACAGAAGACCGCGAAATGTCGATTCGGCGCCGTTCCCAGCAGTTAGGCCTTTGTTACAGCACTACGTGGAAAATTTTGCGGAAGGATTTGGGCGTAAAGCCTTTTAAGATACAGCTGGTGCAAGAACTAAAGCCAGCCGACCTACCACAACGCCGAATTTTTTGTGAATGGGCTCTTGGAAAGCTGGCCGAGGATCCGCTTTTTTATCGAAAAATTGTGTTCAGCGATGAGGCTCATTTTTGGTTCAATGGGTACGTAAATAAGCATAATTGCCGCATTTGGAGTGAAGATCAGCCAGAAGCATTGCAACAGCTACCAATGCATCCCGAAAAAGCCACTGTTTGGTGCGGTTTATGGGCCGGCGGCATTATTGGGCCATATTTCTTCAAAGATGATGCGAATCGCAGCGTTACTGTCAATGGTGAACGCTACCGAGCGATGATAACAAACTTTTTTTTGCCCGAAATGGAAGTTCTTGACTTGCATGATATGTGGTTTCAACAAGACGGTGCCACATGCCACACAGCACGCGAAACAATGGCGCAATTGCGAGGCGAGTTTGGTGAACAGTTAATTTCACGTTTCGGGCCGGTCAATTGGCCGCCTAGATGCCTAGATCGTGCGATTTGACACCATTAGATTATTTTTTGTGGGGGTATGTCAAGGCTAATGTCTATAGGGACAAGCCCGCTTCGATTGACGCACTGGAAGCCAACATCCATGCATTCATTCGTGAGATACCGGGCGATATGTGTGAAAGAGTATGCCAAAATTGGACTCAGCGGATGGGCTACCTGAGACGCAGCCGCGGTCAACATTTGCACGAAATTATCTTTAAACTTTAGATTGCAAGGTGCAAACTATCGATTCAAATAAATATTTCATTCATTTTTTCGAATTTTTTTTGTTTTTTTTTTTTTAAGTTCTAAACCTCTTAAAAAATCACCCGTTATATAGATATAGTCTGTGTTGTAGCAATGAAGAAGCAAATCTATGGAGTTGTGCTAAATCGATTAATTCACTTTGGATTAATTAATTAGGCAGAGGAGCAGAAGATAAGAGTTGTGTTTTGAATAGTACCTACTCGTTGATAGGCTATATACTTATATATGTAAGTAGTCGCGCAAATGGCAGCAAAGATGCCCTTATACCTGTTGTGTTACTGAGGCTCGCTCTGGTGTTTCGTATGTCCTATCCATGTGTAAGGGTCTAAAAGGGTTTTGGTAAACATCTAATCAATTGGAATAGTGTTGCATGCGAGTGCTGTACTTAACAACAAAGATACTCTCATTCATATGAGGTAGGTTGTTCTGCAAGCTCTGGAATCTGAATTCCTGAAATAATGGCAAAGCAAAGTGGGCCAACCATATGTGTGCGGCAAAGAATAGGTGATAGGTCTATTGTGTTGCATCGTTGTGTGGTAATTGAAGGTGGTCTTATGCGGCTAGGATGAAATTGTGAGGTAAACGAAACGCTCTTAACTCGTATAGCATCAATTCAATGGGCTCATTAAAAATGAAACATTTAAAATGAAGAATTTTAAAATGGAATTGTTTATCCGAAAACGATTCTTTTTTAATTTACAACATGGACAAATTCGGCACAAACTTGACATGGGACCCCAAACCATGGTTTTTTTTTTTGAAAATCTGTTAGCATCGTTTTTTTTTCATTCATACACACAATTTTTTCATTTTTATTAGAACCAAAAATAACAGCAGGAACCTGTCACACAATTTTTAAAGAATTAAAAAAAAATATTTTTTCTCAAAAAAAATTTTTCAATATGCTTTTACATGTACAAATTTCGTACAAAATATTAAAAAATGCTTTAACAAAATTTAGAATTTTGATAAAATGTTACTTTAATATTTAATTTGAACAATTTTACATGTGCGTGCAGTTAGCACCGCCATTTTAAATTTTTGAAAATTAAATGTGCTGTATTTTGCACAATTTGTGTTGGCTTGTGCCGTATATTTTTGAAAAATTCGCAAATTTACAAATTTTACGATTGAAATTTTTGCGAAATTAAAAAATTTCTTAAAAAACGTTGTGATTCTTTGTACTCAAAAAATGCTACCCAGAACCACTTTTAGCCGCAAAAAAAAAAAATTGCGAAGGGCAGTAGGGTGAAGTTAGATAGCCATTTTAGATTATAAAAAAAGTGGTGCTTAATTGTGCTCAACTTGTGCCACCTTGTGCCGTAAATATTAAAAACAAAGACAAATTTGCAAATTTTATGAATGAAATTTTTTTTAAATATTTTTATTACTTAAACTTGAAAGTTATATTGTTTTTTGCTCATTTTGTGCTGGCATTCTTCGAAATAATAAACAAATGATATATTTGTAACTTCTACGGTCAAGAAACAGTTTTGCGAAGCGTGAAATTAGCACGCACCCCAATTTACTATAATCAAAAAAAAAAAAAAATGTGCTGTATTGTCTGAACTTGTGCCGCCTTGTGCCATTAATATTTTTTAAGAATTCGCAAACTTGCGAATTAACATTGTCAAATTTTGCAATTTTGTAAAAAATATAAAGTTGTGTTGATTTGTGCTCACTTTTTGCTACCATATTCTGAAAAGATAAAAAAAAATCGTATGCTTATAACTTTTACGGCAAAAAAAAAAACAGTTTTGCGAAGAATGAAATTAAATTAAAAAAAAATTGAGCTGTATTCTGCTCAACTTTTGCCGAAAATATTTTTAAAAAATTCAAATTAGAAGATTTGACGGATTTTTTCGAATTGTTCATTGTTTTTCAATTTTTTAAAAATGTTTGTTTGTCTTTGTTTTCTTCAATAAACTACTTAATTGTACGATTTGTTCGCTCTCTCTCACTTTTTACTTCCTTCCTCTATCAAAAAATGATCGTCATTGTAAAAATCATTAAATGTTGCGATTTTTTTTTTTCATATTTACGGCACAAGTTGAACACAATGCAGCTCAACTTTGTTTTGGAAAATCGAAAATGGCGGTGCTAACTTTACGCTAGTAAAATGGGTACCCTCTAAAACCCAAACCCTTAGTACGATTTTTTTAAATACGGCAAATGGCACAAGTTATTTTTGAAAATCCAAAATGGTGGTGCTGACTTCAGGTACATCAATTTTACACAGGCCAACAATAAAATCAGGTACGTTCTTTTGGATTTTGAATTTTCTTATTATTGACTAAACAGTTATATCTGTAGGCCACTTTTATAAAAGAACCAAAAACCAAATAATTCGAAAAAATAATTTTATTTCTAAATTCGATATTTTTGTTTTAAATAATTTCTTTTGTACGAGTATTTGCATATGTGGCCAAATTCATTCAAAAATATTGTTTCAGCCGAGAAATCTTGCTTTAAAATGCTATCAAATAAAGTCCAATTTCCTAATGTATGAAATATGATATTCTGATTAAAAGGGGTCAATTGGGCCCATCTGCCCCCTCTTGCAAACTTCTTTCCTTCACTACTCCTACGCTCCATCGTGCATGAACCTCAGCGCTTTCATACTCTGCCCCATTTGTGCTGATTCCTCTTCGACTGTTTTTCACCAAGTACTTCCAGGTCGGCCCACTCTGTTGCGTAAGAGGGTTCCATTGCATTGCTTAACTCGCAATGCGGTCATGAGTGTATGTCCAATCCACTGCCTTTTCCGTTTTCGTATTATAGAGTCAATATGATTTCCTGACCCTGTCTTTGTATGAAGTTCATCATTGATGGAGTTACAGGCCACATAATCCTGAAGATGTTTCGCAAATATCTTTTAACAAACGTTTTCAGCTTTTTGTAACAGCAGGTGTGACTTTTCAAATGCTGCACCTATAAAGAAGCATGGATTCAACATTGAAGTGGAAAAGAGTCGTGACTTCAGCTTTTGGCTTATAGAGTTGTTTCTTCATATTTTGAGCAGCCTTCCGAATACAGACTCTGCTTTCCCGAATTAGTTGATTTCATCTAGTTCAGTCCCGCTACCAGCAGAGATAATACTTCCAAGATATTGCAAACTCTCTACCATCTCTACTGGTTGTCTAGAAATATTGATCTGGGAAGATGAAGAAGTTCCAAGGCTGATAATTTTTGTTTTTGTCATATTGATCTTAAGCCCAACGATTTTAGCTTTTCTTTCCACCCTTGTGATTGCAGATTCCACAGAATTTCCCCATTTGCAGTCGACCGAGAATACAACCCTGTGTAACCCCACTTTGGATCTCAAACTCTTCTGACAAACTTCCTTCATGCAGAAAGCGCTTTTATGTTCTTCGGTGTTGCGATTGCGGTTAAGATTTTTTCTCTACTGGAGGATGCAGTCCGCATCCGGGAATTTGTTACTACGAAAAGGGGCGGGTCATTGAGTAATGATGGGTTGACTTCTCTTGTGAAAACTGCAGAAAAGTGCTCCTTCCACATTTTCAGCTGGTCCTCACCTGAAACTAGCAGTCTTTTACCAGGTGTTGCTGAGAGCTTTGGATATACCTATGAGCTCTTTGGTTCTGTACCCACTTTCCCACTTTCACACCTACTTGTGGCCTCTTCCGCTTTTGTTGACAATACATTGACATACATAGTTAAGTTACGTTAATCACGTCACATGCTACGGTGAGCTTTTCTCGTCTTCGTGCTCTAGATCGTTTCTCCCTAATGCTGGAGTGGTCGCAATGTGAGCTTTGAGTTGTTTTCTTTCTTTGATCCTAGCCCAAGTTTCTTCAGAAAGCCAATCACAATTCCTTCTTTGCGCCCGACAGCCTACTTGCAGCACCTGATATGAAAATATTTTTCATGGGTTTCGATGGAAGTTGATTCAGTGCTACTGATAGCTCTCAACCCCTGTGAAAGTTGGCCCCCTAGTTGTTGGTTGGACATTCGGGTATTTTCTCAGGATCTCTTAACTGCAGCTATGCGGACTCTTACGGTAGCAAACATCAAATGGTGATCCCGGGCCATTTGCATGTCTGCATCTTGTATGTTTTGCCAACCTTGGCATTTAAGTTGCCAATTAACATTATGATGTCTCTACGTGGTGTACTATCTACATACGAATCACTAAGCCGATAAAAAGGCCTCCTTCTCCTTGAGAGAAGAGAGCACCGTTGGAGTGAGGCGTAACACTGTACAATGGTGATGTGACGTACTTTATTCCAGAACCTAGCTTTCATAATTCTATCATCTAAAGGCTTCCAAGAAATTAAGCTCCCTACAGCTGTTTTGAGAAAAAAAAACGTCCACGTGTCTTTCTATTGAAGTGAAGATGATGGAAGTGGTGCACAGAGTTTCGAGTTGGAGACTTAAACTACCCCGAGTCCAACCGCATCTAACTTCACTAATCTCTAAGAAGGAATCTGAATTTTTGAGGACCTCCACTCCCGCTGTCAAGAAGCGTTTTCACATTGTCGAAACTAATTTTTGTCCGAGTACAATAGCCAAAAGTCATCAACGTGTTACCATTTCGTATCTGAGGCGTAATGTCGGTTTCGTAAGTGGAATTCATTCCATTTATAAAGATTGTTCACCTTTGTAGTACCTCGTGGCATGATGGTTAGTGCGTTTGACTGTCATGCCCAAGGTCTGGGGCACTACCACCTAAAAACAGAAATATTTTCCCCGAAGTAATGCCTCTTGCGAGAACTTGACAAATGCTCCAAGAATACTTGTCATGAATAAGTGCTTCTCATCTAGCCAATCGGACTCGGCAAAAATTGTTAGTCCCCTCCATTCCTGCCAACAACACGCACACATAAATGGTTGAGAGTTGTTAGTCACAAGGCCCTGATTCTCCATGAGCTGTTGCGCAACCTAATTTATTTTTTATTTACATCCGTAGCCTATCCTACAAGGCTGTGTCTTTCAAACTTGTAATTTTTCCCTAAATACTATTATAGGGATACGCAGAGAGTTGCCCGGGGACCAGCACAAAGAGGTAAAACAAGCACTTCACTGCTACTGATTTTTGCACAATTGGCCCAGACCATGCTCTGAGCAATCAAAAGTTTCTCAATCAGACACGTTGCAATTTGAACCTTCTCCAAGATGACTGCCAAATGGGGGGCTTTTACCACCCGTAATTGATTTCTATTGTCATATTAACCCCCCTCCAAATAAAAGAATTAACCGGACTAATTAACAAAACTAACAAAACTTCAGGGGGACTTAAGCAAATAAAGGGTGGTCTTATAGACGTGTTGGTTTTTAATCTGGCAATCCTTTTTTTGGAATTGGGGTTTTTGACAGCTGTCATTTAATGTTCAGTTTGGTTCGCCATTTCATAATGTAGAGACTTACTCCTGAACAACGTATGCAAATCGTGCAAATCTACTACCGAAATAATGGTTCGGTTCGTACGACCCATCGTGAGCTGCGTCCAATATGCGGTCGACATAATCGCATTATTGAAGGAAATCTTTGGTGAGTGCATTATTTCGCCTTGTGGGCTTTTGAAGTGGCTTTCAAGATCGTGTGAATTAACACCGCTTGACTGTTTTTTGTGGGGTTATGTGAAGTCGCTTGTCTACGCAGCCCAAGACGATTGAAGCATTCGAAGAGAATATTCGGCATAGGTCAAAAATTGGGCCTCTCGGGTGGAATTTATTCGAGCCAGTCGCTGCAGCCAATTGCCCGAAATAATTTTTAAAACACCCTTATCTTTACAATAAAGCTAAATTCTTGGCTATAATAACTTATATGCGTTTTATTTCCTCTTTCTTCAAAAAAAAACACCCTTTACTAGTTATTAAGTTAAAATAAGACAATATCGATTTATCAAAATATTATTACAATTTATTTTGTTGTATTTTATTTTTTTATTTAATCTTAAGGGTGGATATTGACACACCCACAAAGTCATTACTGTAAAAAAAAAAAAACAACTATTGAAGTCTACTGTACAAAAATAAGCTTTTAAATAAGTACATAAGAGGTCACGAAGATAGGGAACATCTACACATTTTGATGTAATTTAAGAAGTAAATACCAAATACCATTAACCTTTGAAGCATTGACGATAATATCAGTGGATTTTATTTAACTACAGCCACTTTGGAATAAAGGCTTTTATAAGTTTGCTTTTACGATCTTCCTTCAATAATAATATAGTGTTGGGTTTGTATATATTTATTTGTATGTCCTTTGAAATAAATTGTATCCATCTAAGTGAAAGTGAAGTGTATTTTGCCATTTAATTTGTGGTCAGCATTTCCTATGTCCTACGCGATAGCATCTTTATTTCGCTATGTATGTAGGTTAGGTATCCATAAACTTACTTTGTCACTCTATAGTTAATCTTTAGCCTTGTCTGTTGTCTATATATAAACACAAATATAAATATAGGTTAATCCTTAAAAACTGCCACTGATAACATCACGTATGTGTCGCAATGTTAACACCATGTGCGAATAGGCCAATAAAAAGTTTCATTACCGCCAACCTTAAAGAACTTTCATCTTTTACCATCATAGTATTTCTGTGTATATGTGTTTCGATATGTGTTTATAGTTTCCCTAATTCCCATTACTTGGTTTTTCTTGGCTTTTTTTCTACTTGCAATATTGTTACTTCCTTAAAGGATATGTAAGGAGTTCATAAAAAAGAGAATCGTGCACTTTGGTAATCATAATCCATCCACACCTCCTAGCTGATTCTTGTCTTATTTTTATGCTTCACAATTAAGGTCAGAACAAGGTCCCAAATTTCAAAATTTTGAATAAAGTACTGTAGAAGTCAGAGTTTGAGTCAAGTTTGTGTTTGAAGTGTCCTAAAATATGCACTTGAATGTGTTCTTTCATATAAAATTGACTCCTATACTGATTTGTAAAAAATTTAAAGAAGATGGCCAAAAATGTTAAAAAATGTTCCTAAGGGATAACAACTAATTTTAGTGCTATTTTTTAAAAAAATTTATGATGGAAATTATTTTAAGACCTAAATTGATCGAATTTCAAAGAAATTTGACAAATTTTACAGCTGGAAATAACGAATCACATTTTTGGTCAATAACTCAATTGTATTGATACTTTTTCTGGTTGCATTAATTCAATCTGACATCAAGCTGAAAATTTTGGTAATTAACAGTTGGAAAAAACCATTTTTATATGAAAGAATACATTTAGGTTCATATTTTAGGACATTTCAAACATAAACTTGACTAAAATTCTGACTTCTCCAGTACTTTATTCAAAATTTTGAAATTTGGGACCATTTTCTGACCTTAATTTTGAAGACCCTGTTCGAAGTAGAAAAAGAAAAAAATGGCAGTACCACGGAATCAAGCATACCCAAATTATTGTGTGTACCAAATTTCATTAATATGTATTAAGAATTGGCGTGGTAAGTGATTTTTGTCGCCAAATATCAACCAGCGGACCACTGTGCGGCGATGTGTCTTTCTGGATTTATTTTTCCTGTTCCCTGATTTTATTCACTGTTAACCAAGTGATACAAATAGGTTGCCTCCGAGGACAATATGGCTGGCTTAGTTTGAATCATCGGTCAACAGCTTAATATTCCATCGGATAAGTTGATAGTAATCTTTCTCCAAGCTGAACGTTTAATAAACGGTCACCATCAGGCCACTTTACGGTCAACCAAACGCTTCTAAGCAATGCCGAACTACTATTTGCTTTTCCATAAAGACTCCGACTCATAGAATCCATTGCGTCCGTTGATTCCACTCAAATCGATATAATACATGTTTTCTTATGGGAACCGGCCCATAAGCGACGCGACGCACGTATGCGTCTACCGCAACGGACAAAGTAGCCGAAATTTTAATTTTTCCACTCCCGCAGATGCGTTGATAGCAACTTTTTGTGTGTGTTTGCAATTCAAGTGGTCGTTATGTCTGTGTGTTTGAATTTCTAGTGGTTGCTAGGTCAACGTATTTATTGGGTCACCTTAATCGGTCGCATCTGGCAATCGTCAACGAATCCGTCACCGCAACGGACGCACGGATTCTATGGGTCGGGGCTTTAATATAGTTCCTGGTTAAATGAAGGTATTTTCCACCATCTTGTTTCAGATAGTGACATTTCAAGAAGTAAACATTTCTCCAACTCCTTAACCATTTATAATTTTCGATTGAAATTAAAAAAAGTAAAGCATTAAAAGCTTTCAGTTCCTGAGAACAATTACATACGACCATGTCTTAAGCGTTTAAGTGTCAAGTAAAATAGGATCTATTTTCGTCTCCAAAGTTAATTCGTTTTCTTCTTCTGCACATTTACCTCTCATTTTTAGCGGATAGTAGCGGTGTTTTTGCCTTCGTTCGTTTGTCACTTCTTTTAGTGATTCATTGGAAACATGCGGAGTTCTGCATTTAGTACGTTCTTTGTTCAAAAAGAACGAGCAGGTGGGGCTGTAAAACTTTCACTGCAAGTTTTCTACTACTACTACTATTGGCTTGATCTCGATGGTCCGTGATGTATTTGGGGGCAAACTCAAAGGACATGTTTTATACAAATAGAAGACCCAAGGGTGGCTCGGATAAAAAGTTTCACATTTTGTCCCATAATCGATGTTTGAGAAAATTTCTTGACTATCGATTTGATAAGTTGCTCCTCAATATAGAGAAAACATGCGGTTTGTTCCGAAATGGAAAATGCTGCAAGGATAAAGATGCACACACACACAGTGTCTGGATTGCTGATACTATATTTCTTTGCTCCTCTTTTTTTCAATTCTTTTAGTTTATCAGTGTGTAGCGTGAGGATGAGAGATGGCAACATTTGTTGGTGAAAGTCTTTTGAAGTTGCGTGGCATGGACGATTTGGAAGTTATTTTATTTTTTAAAGAACGCATAAATGTTAGAAACGAAGAAAACACCTGTGGTGGTCCTTGATGCGGAAAGTTTTTTCGTTAAATGACATTTCAGTATTGTTTTAGGTGTTTTCTTTTTCTGATAGCTGAAAAAAAATGTTGCATTTAAGAGAAGAGGTGTATTCCTTTTTGAAAGGCTTTTGAAGATGGAACCGATTCCTCAGGACAGATACGTTTCAATAATTAAAAAAATGGTTGCCGAGGAAGGGTAATGGTGCATGGTTTCTGAAATACATATTGTTGCACTTTGTTATTGACTTTAAACCAAAATTTATAATTTATATAAATAAAGGGTTTTTCAACAGGGACGCTTCAAAAGTAGAGCAACAGGGGCAGCAAACGACACCATATTTCTTGCCGCTCTTTTGACATTTCTCTTCAGTAAGCTTTGCCATTTCATGATGGAAAGATATACGAGCCAACAACGAATCAAAATTATTAAAATTTACTACCGAAATTCGGAGTCAGTGGCCTCAAAGTTAAGAGCTACGTCCAATTTATGGTCGTCATAATCCTAGCAGATCAACAATTGAGCGTCTAGTGTAAAAATTTGAATCCACAGGCACAGTACAAAATGTTCCCATGCCAGTGAGACAAAGAAGTGCCCGTAGTGTAGAGAATATTGCTGCCGCTGAGGCTTCAGTTGCAGAAAGCCCAAATGTGTCTCTCACACGTCGTTCTTAAGCGTTGGGCATCTCTGTGACGTCGTTGTGGTGAATTTTGCGAAAAGATCTTGGCCTACATCCTTACAAGATCAAATTGACGCAAGAACTGGAGCCGGTTGACTAGCAGAAGCGTCGTTTGTTCGTGAATTGCGCTGAGCAACGACTTGAAAATGATTCGGATTTTCATCGAAACATCATTTTTAGCTACGAGACTCATTTCTGGCTGAATGGCTTCGTCAATAAACGAAACAAATAACAGTTTGGTGTGACTTATGGGCCAGTGGTGTCATTGGGCCGTACTTCTTCCGTGATGATCAAGACCGGTAAGACCCAATTGGATGATATGGACTTGGAGGACAAGTAGTTCCAACAGGATGGCGCCACAAGCCACACAGCGAATGTCACAATCAATTTATTGGAAACCAAGTTTGGAGAACGTGTTATCTCACGAAATGGTCCAGTCGCTTGTCCGCCTCGGTCGTGTGATTTGACGCCGTTGGACTATTTCCTGTGAGGCTACGTCAAGTCTATGGTCCATGCCAACAAGCCAGCGACAATTGATGAACTTCGTACGAATATCGAACCTGAAATTGCAGCAGTATCGGCCGATTTATGCTTGAAAGCCGTCGAAAATTGGGTTCAGCGTCTGGACTTCAGCAAACGGGCCCGTGGTGGCCATGCAAAAGAAATCGAGTTTCATACATAATGGCATTGAACGTACTTTCACAGGAATAAATAATTTCATTGATATCCAAAACCGTTCTATGTTTATGTATTTAAAAAAACTTTTGTAGCGCTCTTATTGAAAACCCCGATATGAATAGGCAGTCAGATGACAAAACTACCTAAATCTGGGCCCTATATTTCATAAACATTGACCATCGCAACAGGTGACAGATGATGTCAATTTGTTAAAAGACAACTTAATAGTTGCCAAATATTTTGAAGAATTGTCGGTAAATATGCAACAATTGTCAGGTTTTCGGTTCATAAAAAAAATTTTCATGGCAATTAATTGTAACGAATTAGTCCTAGGATTGTCATAAATTTTCTGACAAATTTGTAGTGACAATTTTGTATGTGCCAGAAAAAAATATACAATTTACATATTTGTCAGTATTTAAGTGACAATGGTGACTGGCAAGTGAAAAATGTAATTAAAATGATTAATAATATTTTTTCAAGTGAAAGTGATAAGGACTCTCAGATTGAAATTCTGGAAACACGCACTTTAAACACAGAAAATAAAATGATTTCAGAGAATTAAATAATTGGCAATTTAAATAAAAATGTTTGACCATTAATCAAATTTGTGCAACAACTTTGACAATTCAATTTTCCAAGCTACATACCTACTTAAATACTGTTAAATAAGGCCGAACAATTTTTTCCATAATGAAATAAAACGCAAAAATTGTCGAGACGAATTTTCTCAAGATCTGACAATGGTATAAAACTGTCACGACAAATTTGTCAAAATCTGACAGTGACATAACTGTCATGAAAAAGTTGTCATTGAATTTTAATAACAATTAGACGGTGTTCACATTGAACTGAAAAACTGGATATTTTTGACGTTTCAGTATTCACATCAGTAAAGGAAGATGTAAATACTGAAACGTCAAAAAAATCCAGTTTTTCAGTCCAATGCGAACACCGTCTTATTTAACTAACTTGTCAATGTTTCATGAACTGAAAAATTGTCAGACAAGTGTGACAAATTTGTAGAATTTTTAACTGTGATTTTTTTGTTTAAATAGGGCAGAGATGTAATGATCACTTTGACTCTGATCGTAAACAAGGCGATACACGGAAAGAATTCTTGGATCAGATCATGAAAAATGAGCTGCAAATTACGAAAAATTAATCTCGATTTATACCTTGGCTCCAGATTTCGTAATTTACGACTATTTGTTTGCAATTTGCAAAACTGAGCAAAAGAAGACATTGATACTCAAAAATCGTAAATCAACACTCTTAAGTATCAAAAATTGCGAACAACAAATCGCAATTTGATCCAAATATTCCTCAATCGCCAATTTGCAAATTTGCAAAAAGATTTGTGATCACCACTTTTATTTCATGATATTGCGACTTTGAAAGATCAATCTGTATTCTCTACCCTTCGATTGCAGGTATACACATTTAATTTTAATTCATTTGAAATAAATACTTTACGCTTGACTCTACTTGGATTTGAACTCACATCCTTCGAGTTGAGGAGCGAGCATGCAATGACTAGGCCAATTTGCATTACAGGTCGTTGGTGCCAAACATTAATCATTAGATACATACCATGTTGCGATGCTTTATCTCTTCGAGAAGTAAATTGCGAAAAAAAAGTCGTGATTTAAGAATTTTTTGTTGGTGATTTGCAGTTATTCTCATTGAGTTGCAAATTGCGACAGAATAAACGTAAATCTGTAATTGAGCAATGTAAATTACTAGATATTTATCTCAAATCAATATTTTTAAATGCTGTTTGTGAAATTATTCTTTTGAAAAGTAAATTACGCCAAAGAAGTTGTATTTTGCTATGAAAAGTACAAGCTTGAATCATGAATTTAAATTGCAAATCATGAAAACACAAAGTTTTGCAAATTGCTACGTTTTGAATGTTAAATTACCAGTGTTTGTCTTAGTTTGGGATCAAAATGCCTTGATCTACGGATAAAACTTGATTCGTAAATTGCGACTGCAAATTTTTCAATTGGTGATTTTTCAATTCTTTCCGTGTATGAATCAGCCATTAAGAAGTTATCCTATAGGCCCTGTTTTATATAAATTGACAATTGTTACAGGTGACAAATTGTAAAATGAAAACTTGACAATTGAAAAATGTTTTTCCCAAAAATAATTTAAACATTTTGAATAATTGTCAAAATATAATGACAAAACAAATTTGAAGCTTAAATCATATTCCATATACCCTTAAACAAATTTTAGATTGAAATAAATTTTTAAAATCGGACCGAAAGTTTCTGAGATTAAAAAAGAAGTTAGCAAACAAAGAAGGTACGAGTACCTGACCCCGTTGCTGGTTCACAAAAACAAATTCAGACGAATATATACCGAAGGTCACTGTTAGAACTATTGAAAATGATAGTGCTGTTGGTGGAAAAAAGAAGACATAATCTTTTTGATTGGGTTTGAATGACAGATCTTCTTATTCTCGGTCTTCTGGAATGCCAATCAAAAAGGAAATTGATTTTTAATTGCCTGCAATTTTGCAGTTTAAAGGTTTGTAATTTTAATTTTTTTTTTTGTTATTTTGGATCATGCACTGAAATTTCATTCAAAATGCAGTTTTTGTTTCCACATTAACCATCTTGGATTAGCAAAAATTGTATCAATAATACATTCACAACTATTTTTTATTTCTGACAGTTTCAATTTTAATTTTCTGTTGAGTTTAAGTGTATTTATGTACGTCCTCACAACCATACATTAAAATTTTTATTTCTGACACTTTCAATTTTGACAATCTGCGGAGTAATGCCTTCTATTTGTGTTCTGTGCTTGATTCCAACCTATAAGGCTAATCTGATCAAATGAAAGTGAAAACCTTTTGTCCGCGTTCATTTTGTTCTTATTGAAAAAAGTCGAATTACCACTGGTTACTGGTTACTGGTTCCTTTCATACAAACATATAAGAACCGCCCAAAAGAACATTGTTCTTGCTCTCCAACTACAAGTCGTCAGCTGATTGCAAGAACTAGGTAACTTAATTTTATATTTCTTCAATATCTAGGCAAAAACGGTATTATTTTGTGCAATTTTTAAGACTTTTTGTCCAATTTTTGTCTACCATAGAAAAATAGAAGATAATTATGAAGTGCGAGAAACAAAAAAATTAAACTTTCACTCGTTCTCTGGTAATAAGGTATCTTTGAACTTTGCTATCTCCAAAAATTTTAAAATTGAGTTACCTAGTTCTTGCAATCAGGGGGACGATATGTAGTTCAACGAATTAAACCATTTCTGTTTTTTTTTTTTAAATAATTTAAGAAATTCACTAAAATAACTACACTCAAAATGCATTTTTTAATATTCCTAAGACTGCAGGATTAACAGTTTATGCACTACTTTTGGGTTGATTATAAGATTGGCCACCGTTTAAATTCTCGTTTTGAAATCCCTGTCCTCGATTAATGGAATTTCGGATAATGGAGATTCGACTGTAATATTATTTTTATTTTTTTTTATCAGACAAAAATTTCATAATTGATTGATTTGTTTTCAAACTCAATTGATTTTTCTATAAAAAACAGGCACTCAGATTGCGATTTTGCACGTTGCTTGCAAACCGCAAAACCAATTTAGACGAAACTTCATTTAAACACCTAGCTACCTGTTTTTACCAAACATTTTATGAAAAAAATCATCAAAGTCGGTTTAGCCATTTTCGTGCCTTCGCAGGACTTTCGTACAATGATTGATTTTTATAAATAAGAACGTACAAAGATTTATATGCGCTTACCTTGGAAAAAATGTTTACAAATCCCAAAAATTTTATAATTTTTTTTTTGCAGATTTTTGAAAATAACCAATCAATGCATCAATACATACATACATTGGTAGGTACAAGTTTTTCAGAATAATTTTTTGTGCTTCAAAAAAGAAAGAGAAAAAAAGTTCAAATTTACACATATTTTAAACATTTTTCATGTTTTAGGCTTCAATAAAACAAATTGTGGAAGCTATGAATTACTGTCTAACATAAGAGTAGTTCTAACTACCACAATTTTTAATCGATTAAGGAGAAAATTATCTCCTCTTAGTCAGTATTTTTTTGAAACACTAGATAAAAAAAAACAAAATAGTATGCAAATTGTCACTAAAAAACTGAGAGATTCCTACGTTTAATTTTAAAATTACCTAATATCTCCAAAACCTACATATTTTTAAGCGTGCACAAAAAAATCCTTACAAAATATTTTTTTTGCACAAGAGACCCGCACTTAATACCATATTTTAATATTTAATTTGAGAGTGGATGAAAATTATTTTTCCAAAATATAAATAATTGTTAATCTTTGTCAGAAAGTAATAATACAGTAGATGCTCGATTTAGTGAATCAAAATATAGTGAACCACAATGGTGAACACATAGGATGCCCTTTTTTCATTTTCCACTCTTTATTATTTTTAGAATTGTGTTAACAGAATTCTTTCGAAGTCAGAATTTTGAAAATCTAAATTTCGAAAGAAAAATTTTGCAAAACGAATTTTGACCTTGCCAAATCTTCAACCCCAACTTCTTCATATTTTAAAAAATTGATAACAGCAAAAATCGATTTAAAAAAAGTTCAAGAAGCGAAAACGAGTATTTTAATTAATAAATTTCTAAGTACTGATTTGGGTAATTTTTTGTATTGGTATGACTCCCCCCAAGAAGTGAAGCTGTATACGCCGCTACTGTAACCTTATACAGGATAGTGTACCATGTTAATCTCCTATTATGTGTGGGGTATATACAGTACAAACTGGATTTACGCATCTCATTGAAATTGGGGCAGTTGCAATAACTGAGGGTGTTGCACTTACTGGGTTGTATTTTTTTGTTACAAATCATAGTTAAAATAGCTAATTTTCTTATGGATAACAACAATGTTATGAAAAAACTTTAGTGAAACCAAAACAAACAATTACTTTTGAACATATTTTTACTAAATACGAAAGCAAAATGTTCGAAAATTTATACAAAAACTAATATGTGATACATTGTGAAACATACAGAATATTATAGAGTCAAGACGTACTACAAATTTAGTGTTGCAAAAATTTGGGAGTTGCACGAATCAAGGGTTGCCTAAATCAAGTTTGTACTGCAGCAATAATGTACATTTTGCTTAATTATTTAAATCGTCTCTAAATTCGATAATTCGTAGAGCCCAAATCCATCATTCAGATTTAACCTACAACCAACATTGATTTAGCATGACATTAAAATCAATAAACAAACAAATATTATCTTTCAACAGGAAATTAGTCTCAACGGTTTTTTAATAGTTCTAATAATAAACCCTTTAAGAAGCCATAATATTCAATAAAATTGTTTGGCGCCTCACTTTTTTTTGTTATTTTTTTTGCTCGAACTTCTAACAGAAACAAAATTTACATTTTTTGTTTTCTTTTTCAACTTACATCTGACAATTTTGTTAAAGAAACACAGAAACACATTCACTCACTGACCCCATTATGACTCTCATAAACTATTGTCCTACAGACAAGAAGAATACGAGATACATATTACTTTTCGTACAATGTGTGCCAAAAATCTTGCGAAAATTGGTAGGCTTCCAAAATAAAATGGTATCAGGTCGATGCGCTTTCTGAATTCAATTCCACTACATTTGATTTCTGTATGACTTGTATAAATTTATTTTAAAGAGGTTATTTGTATAAAGTTTAAGTTTTATTGGAATTTACTTTTAAGAAAATAATGTATTTTAATGTTTATGCTGAAATGATTACAATATAACTTGTAAAAGGATACCTATGTAATGTATACACTTTTTTTAATCAAAAATCGCCATTTCTTAAAAATTAACAATCAAAATTTTCACAAAAGAGGATAATGATCGAATTTGGGTCACATGTAAAAGGTGCTTTTTTTAGAAGCGTGGTTTTCAATCTGGCAATACTTTTTTCGGAATTGGTCTTTATGACAGCTGTCACTTGATTTATTCTCAGTTTGGTTTGCCATTTCATAATGAATAGACTTACTCCTGAACGAAATTTGAAAATCGAGCGATTTAATTACCAAAATATAGGTTTGGTTCGCGCAACGCACCGTGAAATAATCAATTTACTCGTATTAAAGGAAACTTTTGGTGAGCGGAATATCTCGCGTCGTGGGCCTGTGGCGTGGCCATATCGTGTGCTTTAACACTGCTGGACTATTTTTTGTGGAGTTATTTGAAGTCGTTTGTCTACGCCGATAACCCCGATGCGAGTGAAACCTTGCAAGCGAATATTTGGCGTGTTATTGCTGACATACGGCCCCAATTTCTGCAAAAAGTTGTCCAAAATTGGGTCTCTCGTCTGGAGTTTATTCGAGCCAGCTGCGGTAGCCACATGCCTGAAATCATTTTTAAAACAATTTTATAATAAAGCTAAATTCTACACAAAATTATATATTCGTTTTATTTCTTCTTAAAAACCACATGTCTAAAAAAAACACCCTTTACTCACGTCGATTATACATATCTTATCTAGAAAAGGTTCATATTACATTATAATCGTATTTCTAGTATACTTAACTTTGTTTTTCTATTTGTAAACCACTTCTTTATTCTTTTTTTTTCTGTGCCACCTATCTTAAGTATTCTGAAAAAAAAATTCAAGTAGATACATAATATAGCTGCCTGCTTCTTTAGCCCACAGAAAAAAAAAAATAAAACAAAACTCTTTCTAAAGTCCTTTAACTCAAGCTGGTGACGGCACCTTAAGCTCTGGTTTTTTTTTTCGGAGTACAAAATGTTTCAAACTTTCCCCACCTCAGACCATTTTGCTTCCAGTCCTCTGATGCGATGCACCAACAAAACTTAAACACACAAAAAATCTCCAGAAAATCTCAGGTAATACTGCTAGATGATAAAGAGGTTAGTTAGGCATCTTATGTCTTCTATTGTCTTAAGGTGCAAGGATCCTATAGAGTTTCAACATGTTGTGGCAAGAAAAAAGAAAAAAAAAAACTGAGAAGAACTTAATAAACTCCTCTCAAAAGTTCGAATCCAATATTTTAACGGAATCACATCTACTTATATAGTCGGTACTTATATGTAGGATGTTCCTTTTCTTTCACTTCTCAGACAAGAAAGGCGAAAAGTTTATCGCCAAACCTACGCCCATATTGTCGCTAAGATTAACATAAATTATTTTGAGACAACATCCCTGCACAGATTGCACTCTGCACATCCGGTTCTTTCACCCGGACGAATCCTTGCAACTTATTAATGCAAACGTTCTGCAAAGAGTGGCGAATTGCTGTCTCTGCGGAGGATCCTCACTGCTGCTGCTGCACTCAGCTTCAATTCACTCACACTCCTACATATAAGGAGTGCGAAAGTGTTATTTATAAATAATTAACAGCAAATGTCAGCGCAGGATGTACTTTCTGCCACGTATTGATTTTCTTTTATGAATATCATAGAGCTATATCGGAGAGGATATAGGGAAATCCTACTGTGACGGTGTGTTTTGGAGTGTGTGTGCGTGTTGCAGGCTCATTTATACATGTGACACCCAGGAAGGTGCGATAAGTATTCCCAAATCGGATACGATTCCTGAGATAGGCGTGCAAATTCTCAATTTTGTCTATTTGGTCTGTGTGTTCCCGTTCTGTCCCCCATCTCTAATTTCTGTATTTGAGGGTTGTATAGAGAGGTTCCATTCCAATTTGTAAAAAGGACACTTTTGAATGTGAGAGGAAAGGTGAAAATGGGAAAATGTATAATGCATGATTCCACAGAGTTGCATAAGGAACAGGAAATGATGTTTTTTTAGAATCAGGCACATAGAATCACATCGAACCCTACTCCTATAGGCTGGGTGCTATAGTTGGTTGCCCGTACTTATTTTATTATTTTTGAAGGGTAACACACGTGTTCCAGACATTGAATATAAATTAGAGTTTAATTTAAATTTTAAGTAGATAGCAAACCTAGAATTTACCTATGTATATCTAATATGCGCCCCTCGGTTGGTTCAATTCACAAAAACTTGACAAAAAATAAGTTAGGTTATAATAAAAAAAGGGTTGTTAGTTTTTATTCCTTTAATCGGTTTTATCTTTGGATTTTGGGTAACCTGTAATTTCAACAATCTGGAAATTTGCAAAAAAGGCTCTTTATTTTTTTTATAACGGGTGATTTTTTAGCTGGTTTGGTTTTGGCAACACTGGTTTTGACAGCTGACGTGTGTTTAGTACCTTGTGTCATTGTCAAACAGCTTTAGTTTGGTTTGCAATTTAACCATGGATCGTTTTACAAATGAACAACGCTTGAAAATTATTGAATTTTACTATCAAAATTCGTGCTCGGTTCGAAATGTTCATCGCGCGCTGCTTCCATTTTATGGTCGGCATTCTCGACCTTCTGAGCAGTCTATTCGGAAGATTGTGACCAAATTTCGCACCAAGTTTACTTTGTTGGACATTAAACCACCAACACGTTTACGTACTGTGCGTAGTGAAGAAAATATTGCGGCCGTATCAGCTAGTGTGACAGAAGACCGCGAAATGTCGATTCGGCGCCGTTCCCAGCAGTTAGGCCTTTGTTACAGCACTACGTGGAAAATTTTGCGGAAGGATTTGGGCGTAAAGCCTTTTAAGATACAGCTGGTGCAAGAACTAAAGCCAGCCGACCTACCACAACGCCGAATTTTTGGTGAATGGGCTCTTGGAAAGCTGGCCGAGGATCCGCTTTTTTATCGAAAAATTGTGTTCAGCGATGAGGCTCATTTTTGGTTGAATGGGTACGTAAATAAGCATAATTGCCGCATTTGGAGTGAAGATCAGCCAGAAGCATTGCAACAGCTACCAATGCATCCCGAAAAAGCCACTGTTTGGTGCGGTTAATGGGCCGGCGGCATTATTGGGCCATATTTCTTCAAAGATGATGCGAATCGCAGCGTTACTGTCAATAGTGAACGCTACCGAGCGATGATAACAAACTTTTTTTTGCCCGAAATGGAAGTTCTTGACTTGCATGATATGTGGTTTCAACAAGACGGTGCCACATGCCACACAGCACGCGAAACAATGGCGCAATTGCGAGGCGAGTTTGGTGAACAGTTAATTTCACGTTTCGGGCCGGTCAATTGGCCGCCTAGATCGTGCGATTTGACACCATTAGATTATTTTTTGTGGGGGTATGTCAAGGCAAATGTCTATAGGGACAAGCCCGCTTCGATTGACGCACTGGAAGCCAACATCCATGCATTCATTCGTGAGATACCGGCCGATATGTGTGAAAGAGTATGCCAAAATTGGACTCAGCGGATGGGCTACCTGAGACGCAGCCGCGGTCAACATTTGCATGAAATTATCTTTAAACATTAAATTGCAAGGTTCAAACTATCGATTCAAATAAATATTTTATTCATTTTTTCGAATTTTTTGTGTTTTTTTTTTAAGTTTTAAACCTCTTAAAAAATCACCCGTTACTAATGCTTGTAGGGAAATGAAGATTGTTTGAAAAGAGGTTTCTTTTTGGTATTATTTTACTAAGGCCAGTATTTATTTATATTGTTATTAAGAGACGTCAGAAATTATATTTCTATATAAATATTTCACATTTTTTCATTTTGGCACATTTTAGAATTGGAAGTACCTGACAATACAGACAATGGGACACATGCTAAAAGATGAGTTCAAGCTGTTTTCTCACTTTTGTGATATCTTTCCTGTGTTTTAATTCGAGTTTATAAAAAAAGAATGTGTCGAATTGGTGGATATTTTCGTCAGTTGTATAGATTAGGGTGTGTAAGTGTTTGAGGGAAGAATTTCATTTCCGGTTATCTACTTCAGCCAAACAAATTAAGGGAACAAGATATTTTTTCAATTTCGTTTACGTTTTTTGAAGAGCTTTATCTTTGTGATAGGTGGTCTGTGATGAAAGAAAAATAGAAGTTTTTCACAAATTACTTATTTTTTTACGGTTGATAGGTACCTAATAATGCGCAGTATTTTTCTTGAGTCAATAAATTGTATTTTTCATATTACTAAATAACATTAACTGACTTTTTTGATTTGTTTTACAATTTTGTTTTGTCTGAGATATGTTTTAACATTTCAATAAAAAAAAAAAAGATAACTTAGATAACAAACTAAAATAAGTTCCTACTCAAAATGCAATTTAAAGATTTTATGGAGACAAAGGTAAAAAAAACATCTCTTTGTTTTACAGTTAGTAAAAAAAAACTACAAAAAAATTGCAAAACGGTTCAATGAATGAATACCAACATTAATCATCCAATTAATATTTGTAAAGAGACAAAAGATTAACAAAAAAGTCCTTCTTTTTTAACGAACAACGTGTAAACAAAATTATCTCTATCAAAGCTTTAAAGGGTCTTTCAGAATACATTTTCAAACCTATTCTTCAAAAAATTTCAAAGTAAAACCCTTCAAATAAAAAACAACAACAGTACCTACCTATATTAAAAAAAAAAAACAAACCTCAAAACAAGAAACATAAAGCTGTAGAATGTTTTTGTTTCATATCATTATGACCATCTTTTACAAAGATCTCTTCGAAAAACAGAAAATAAATTATTTTTAAAAATCTTGTTCTCTTAATTTTTTGATTAGTATTTTTTGCCATTTAAATGACTGGCCACTTCAAAAAGTTTTTAGTTTCCATTGTCACCAAATCAGTTTTAAGACTGTTAATACCAAAATTATTCAGAATAAAAGTAAGAATCGTTACTAACTAAAATTAGATAAATTACATTTTTTTTTATATTTTGTAACAAATTGAACATTAGAAAACACTTAAAGCTTATTTTATTTTATTTATAAAGGTATCGTTACAATACAAAAAACACTATTAAAAAAAAAGTTTTTATTCCGAATAATTTTGTGAGTGACCTTACATGCAACATTTCATTCTTCACTACACTGGTAACTGAGAATTCTTCCACAAAAATGTATTAAGATGATCCTACATAATATTAAACCTTCACTTTCATTTTCGCTTTCAGAAGAAATTGTTCTCCTTCTTCTACTAATGCATAGAAATTATAATCACTACTATTTAAGATTAGGAGCTTTGAACATAAATCTCACATTCGTCGAGTTAGAGCTGTCGAGAGCGAACTCAGTTTTTTTGCATACGAAACCGAGTCCGAGTTCAGCTCTGCTCTCAATGTGTTCTCAAATGTGAGTTCAAGCTCGTTAGCTCGGACTCTGAGATCGTGCTCATCTTTTAGCATACGACTCATAAGAAACTGCATACATACATGTCGTCGGCTAAGAGTGTAAAGCAGCTAACTCACATTATGCGTTTCTTACAAACAAATATTTTGAGCAAAGTGTTTGCATTATTTGAATAAAACCAAAATTACATTAAATATTTTTCAACACTCGTAATTGCCAAATTCAGTGAAATTGAAAAGATTTGATAGATTTTTGTATTTTTTTTAGCAATTTTTGAAGTGGTCTATAATGGTAAGAAAAATGTGGAGTTAGGCGCTTTATACTCTAAGCCGACGATGTGTCGCACATACCCAGGGGCTAGACGAGCAAGTTCTGAGACCGTACTCATCTTTTAGCATACGACTCAATATATAGGAAACTACATACATACATGCGTCGCATACACCCAGGGGCTAGACGAGCAAGTTCTGGCCAACAAGTTGGGAACATATGTATAATCTACGATCGGCTTTTAACGCAGATCTTCCACAGCCCAACAATTATTAGTGAAAACCTTGGATTGGCTTAAGGTTGATATAATATGACAGTTATCCATGAAGTATGACGGAAAGGGCATCCGAAGGATACAATCTTGATACATCCACTGCGGAAAGCGCTATAAGAGCAGGGCCTGTGGAAATTTGGTTGTGGGTTTGTGATAAGAGTGAAACTTAGGCTTTAAAAGTGTAACGAAGACCCGGTCACAACATCTGCATCAAAGCCAAAATCAAAAACAGCAGGCTGATATGCAAAAATGCGTCATTGAAAAAGAGAAAAAAGAAGAAGCATTCTACGATCTACCCAGAACACCAGCATCAAGTACAGAGAACTAGTGGAGATATTATCAACAAGCCATATCACAAGGAGGCCATAACGAAACTCCTGGGTCGATGAGGTGCCGGTTGGTGCATTCAGCTAAAAATGAGGCCAGTCATCTATCAAATAATTCAGCAGATGAGAACGAAAGCTGCTGAGAGAGAAACTCAGGATGTCAACGGGAAATAAAATAGGGAGAAACGTCGACTACCCAGAAAGAAAACGAGAGAGGATGAGAAACGGGAGTTCGAGTGTATTGAGGATTGTCCCGGCAGAAAATAGGAACATGGTAGTAGAAACGCAGTTGCGATGCTAAGGATCTGAAAGGATTTTTTTAGATTGCGTAAATAGCAAATATTCTGCTGCTAAGACGATGATGACCAACATTCTCAGGCTTTATAAAGTGCGGTTATTGATTTCCAAACCAAAATTTTATAAGACTGCTTGTATGAATGGACTCTCAGCCAAACTATTCAAAGCAGTGAGAGATGACTTAGTAAGTGCATCAAGCACCAACTCAACTGTAAAATTTCGTAGGATATATGTAAGTATATATGCCCGATAAATGGAACCTTGGCATAGTTTGCCCCGTTTACAAAAAAAAAAGAAGTTGCGTCGAGGAATAAGTCTCCAAACCGTCATGTTCAAATTTTTTTTGGCTATACTGTGTGATCATCTAATACATTTGTCAACGATCTGATCGGTCTCTATCAGTGGGGTTTTGTTTGGCCAGGTTCTGACAGATTTCGGGAAAAAAAACAGGTATTCCATATCGATAATATACAATACGATCAGTCACAGTCTCATATGATAGCGGGAATAGGGAAGAATTATAAAGAGCCATATCTTATCTCGGTTTCCCTAGCAAAATCGTCCCCTTGTCTAGGATAACAATGGACAAATCTCGCTGCTCCGTCAAAGTCAGTGAAAACACGACTGAACTGTTTGATATTGGGAAAGGTCTTAGGCAAGATGACGCGTTATCATGTCGTTTTAGGTTTTTTTCTGTACACTATCAGATCTTTGCCGAAGAGAGCTTGGTACAAGTGACATCTTGCAACCAAAGAATTGCCAACACAAATTAAGAACTAATCACCCTCATCACTTAGTGCAGTGTTAGTAGTTAGTAAGCAACAAACTACTTAAGACACACACATTACAAAATAAAATTAAAAACAATAATTATAAAATAACAAATACATACAGTGAAAATGAATGATGTAGCTTTTTGAGACTATTTTCGCCTCTATTAAAATCGAAAATGTTTGAGTTCAAATTCAAAAGTTTACACATACGGATAAAGGGCTCGTGCATTCCAAAGTTAGTACGGTGTTGAAATGTATGCATTAGTTCTAGACAATGAGTGTTGTGACCTCTCCCACGGCTGTTAAGGCTAGTATAAGACCCGATAAAAGTTGATGAATAAATATAATGTCATTATTGATTCTCTTTTGTGCCAAAGGTTGAATCTAAAGAAGCTTAATCCGATGTTCGTAAGGAGGACGATTATAAGGATCAAACCACGGTAGCCCTTTCAAGCAAAACGTATAAAATTACATTGCACTGTTTCTAATCTATTTTTATGGATCTCATAAGAAGGAGTCCCTACTTGTGATGCGTATTCAAGATGGGGGCAAACAAGGTAGTTGTAGAGAGCGAGGGTATCGTAGGGATCCTGAAATTCCTTAGACCATCATTTAACAAATCCTAACATAGGGTGTACCTTGTTGACGATTTAATTGATATGCTTCATAAAATCAAGATTAAAAGTAAAATTAACTCCTAGGTCGACGCAATGTATGCTGCGTTATTTCATAATCAAAGGAACTAGGAACTCTTTTTTTAGAAAAAATCGTCGCCTGACACTTAATAGGGTTGAGATCTAAACCGTTTTTACTACACCAAATAACGAAACTGTTTAAATCATCTTGCAAAAGTAAACAATCATTCACAGATTTGACGCTTTTGATAATTTTCATATCATCCGCAAACATAAGGATTTCACTATAACGTATACAAAGAGATACGCCATTGATAGCTAATATAAAAAGAAATGGGCCTAAATGACTACCCTGAGGAACTCCAGATTTGGCAAGGAAAGGGTTGGAGACAGAACTTCGAAATCTAACCTGATAAGATCATTCTTGGAGATAAGAAGAAACCCAAGTAATGAGCTTAGGAGGAAACCCAAAAACCTTTAATTTAAACGTGATGATATTGTGAGAAAGTTGTTCAAAAGCCTTAGATTGAGAGACTGTATAGAAACAGTCAAGTTCTTCACCATGTTTCAACGCAGTTGAGCACTTAGGCAAAAATGCAAGTAAATTGTTTACCGTCGATAGCTTCTGCTTGAATCCATGTTTTTGTTTTTTTAATGCTTGAAGCAATTGTAGGTACTCTTATCACAAGTCAACACTTGCATATGCAGATGATATAGACATTATGAGCAGAACTAAGCGGCTTGTGCAAAACGTCACGATTGGATTGATATAACTTAGAAGTTGTCAAAAACTTTCTGTACCTGGGATCCAGTATTACCTGGTAAAATGACTTCTGTGCAGAGATCAACCACTGTATCTTCGAACTAAAAGGCATGAACCCTGAAAGAAATCAGCTAAAAATTAGCTGCTTCGAGAGGAATAGAGGAGAGGAATTCAATTGGTTTCTAGTCCTGTTTGTATCGAAGATAAGTCTGGAAAAGAACATTCAAAGATGATGGCACACGAAGCACACAAGTGCAAAATGAACTCCACCAAACTTATTTTGATGAGCTCAACTGTCTTCCCTGGGTAAAAGGAATTTAGACTAATATCATATCTTTAACGGAATAGAAAATAGCTAAGAGGTAAATTTTAAGGATTTTCAAAGAAGCTAGTTACAAAAACATCATCAACCTTCCCAATGAACTGATGATAAAGATGACAAAACAACCAAAACATCCTGTACCAAGGTAGGTACCTCAGGGTTTATTGAAGTAAAAAAGTACGATCTGCTTTTGAATAGGAAACAATTGTAGTTGCAAGAAAACCTTCAACGTTTCAGTTTTTTCAACATAAAACATGAACTTTAGTTAACAAATTTAATCCGATGGGTGTTTGCATTGTTTTATAAGTAATTCATTTTTAAATAAGGTTTTAATTTCTGTTATTCCATCAATATAAGAAATTGACTTTGTCTCTTATACAAGGAACCATCAACATACAAACGTGTTTATTTCATAGCCACAATAACTATATGAACGAACTTTCACTGAAAAACCAATAAATAAATACCAAATCCCCTTCATATTCATCATTCCAGAATCAGTCCATCCTCAAATAAAAATGTTCAAAGCCAACTCACATGCTTTCCTGTCCTTTGGCAATATTCTCTTTAAATGCCCAGGTAAACCTAAATGTAATTGCAGAACAGGTTGCAATCCGCCCAAGGAATATTTGTTTACCTGATTCTGAAGAGAGCTCCCAAACCTACCCCGTGCCAAAGCCATTCAATCCAGCCCCAGTGCGCGTTTTCATTCGTCGCTCATTTGAAAACAAAACAACAACAACAAAAACAAATTACCAAAAACTCTTGGGAAAAATAAAACTCAAAACCCCGATCACAGGGCGTAAATGTTTAACGGACAATCGTCTGTGTCTCCATTTCCAATGGATATAGGCTCTTATAAATATTTCATACATGTTGACTTGGAACCAAAAGTTTAAATTAATTTTGGCTCGATTCCAGGTTGAATTATGCATTGCAACTGCACATGTAACTCAATGCGCCTATATATTTATCGTCATCGTCGTCGGTCGTCCTTTCTAAGGGAAATTCGGGATGTGTGCATCAATGTGCCGTTTTATTTCATTTGTATTTCCCATATCCCATCCTATATCAGTCCTTGCAGCGGTAAAAGTTAAATCACTATTGCAACACTAAAACAAACAAAAAAAAAACAAAGTATGCATCTCCTTTTTTCTGGCTGGACTCACCCACAAGGATCCACCATCACTTTTGAAAAAAAAAAAAATGGGGGTCGGCAAATTGATGTAATGCCTAGTCTTGGTTTTGCATCCTGTTTGGCAAGGCTTCGATGAAAATTATTTTTTTTGTCTCATGTTTTCTGGTCCCTCCTGTCGTATTTTTAGGAGAAAGTCATAGCAGGATCAGAACTACATCTCGATAGCTATCTTTTATATTTTCTACTCCACCATTATAGCAAATCTGAAACGAAGACAAAACCAAAGAGATATAGAATGAAGAGTAATGAAAAACATGTCAAACAATATTTGAATTGGAAAAACATTTTTTTTTGGTCTGCTTGTAAAGATTAGATAGGTCGGTATATAAGCTTGATGTTAAAAGGGGTGGTTTTTGGATACAATAAAAATTACTGTTAGTGGTATTAGTGGTTGGCAAAAGATTTGGCATCGGACATGGTTGTTAAGCGAAAGGATTTGTGGCAGATCTGATTCAATCAATGTTTGTGATTGAAGACGAAAAAAAAAATGCACCACTTAACGGGGATAGCAGATTGCTTGACTTTCATAAAAGGACTTAAAGTAATCAATTTTAATTGATAATCGATTTTTTTTAAATATTCTAGAATGTTGTATCTTGGAAGCTTGAGAATGATTTGTTGGCATAGCTCGGACTTATGTGTATTGGAATGTATTTCACTCTCATTATGTACCTCTTGTAATTCAATTAGAATCAATAATTTGACAGAATATTTTTAACAAAAGTAATCATCTGTTAATACATTTTTATACCGAAAAAGTTATTAAACACTTTTCTCAAAAAATTTGCGTTCAAGTCGACTTTATTAAAGGGTTTTGTGAGTACCTGTTAGTAGTAACATTATGATTAACCCACTGATGATTCTAACGGGTGATTTTTTAGCTGGTTTGGTTTTGGCAACACTGGTTTTGACAGCTGACGTGTGTTTAGTACCTTGTGTCACTGTCAAACAGCTTTAGTTTGGTTTGCAATTTAACCATGGATCGTTTTACAAATGAACAACGCTTGCAAATTATTGAATTTTACTATCAAAATTCGTGCTCGGTTCGAAATGTTCATCGCGCGCTGCTTCCATTTTATGGTCGGCATTCTCGACCTTCTGAGCAGTCTATTCGGAAGATTGTGACCAAATTTCGCACCAAATTTACTTTGTTGGACATTAAACCACCAACACGTTTACGTACTGTGCGTAGTGCAGAAAATATTGCGGCCGTATCAGCTAGTGTGACAGAAGACCGCGAAATGTCGATTCGGCGCCGTTCCCAGCAGTTCGGCCTTTGTTACAGCACTACGTGGAAAATTTTGCGGAAGGATTTGGGCGTAAAGCCTTTTAAGATACAGCTGGTGCAAGAACTAAAGCCAGCCGACCTACCACAACGCCGAAGCTGGCCGAGGATCCGCTTTTTTATCGAAAAATTGTGTTCAGCGATGAGGCTCATTTTTGGTTGAATGGGTACGTAAATAAGCATAATTGCCGCATTTGGAGTGAAGATCAGCCAGAAGCATTGCAACAGCTACCAATGCATCCCGAAAAAGCCACTGTTTGGTGCGGTTAATGGGCCGGCGGCATTATTGGGCCATATTTCTTCAAAGATGATGCGAATCGCAGCGTTACTGTCAATGGTGAACGCTACCGAGCGATGATAACAAACTTTTTTTTGCCCGAAATGGAAGTTCTTGACTTGCATGATATGTGGTTTCAACAAGACGGTGCCACATGCCACAAAGCACGCGAAACAATGGCGCAATTGCGAGGCGAGTTTGGTGAACAGTTAATTTCACGTTTCGGAGGTCAATTGGCCGCCTAGATCGTGCGATTTGACACCATTAGATTATTTTTTGTGGGGGTATGTTAAGGCTAATATCTATAGGGACAAGCCCGCTTCGATTGACGCACTGGAGGCCAACATCCATGCATTCATTCGTGAGATACCGGCCGATATGTATGTGGGCTACCTGAGACGCAGCCGCGGTCAACATTTGCATGAAATTATCTTTAAACATTGAATTGCAAGGTTCAAACTATCGATTCAAATAAATATTTCATTCATTTTTTCGAATTTTTTGTGTTTTTTTTTTTTTAAGTTCTAAACCTCTTAAAAAATTACCCGTTATGTTTGTTATATCGGGTTTTTCAATAAGAGCGCTACAAAGGTTTTTTTAAATAAAACAAAAACGGTTTTGAATATCAATGAAATTCTTTATTCCTGTGAAAGTACATTTGATGCCATTATGTATGGAATTCGATTTCTTTTGCATGGCCACCACGACCACGGGCACGCTTGCAGAAGTCCAGACGCTGAACCCAATTTTCATCACGGAAGAAGTACGGCCCAATGATGCCGCCGGCCCATAAACCACACCAAACCGTATTTTTTTCGGAATGCAATGATGACTCATGGAGTACGTGTGGATTGCTGCCTGACCAATACCGCATATTTTGTTTATTGACGAAGCCATTCAGCCAGAAATGAGCCTCATCGCCGAAGATGATTTTTCGATGAAAATCCGAATAATTTTCAAGCTGTTGCTCAGCCCAATTCACGAATATACGACGCTTCTGGTGGTCAAGCGGTGTCAATTTAATCTTGTAAGGATGAAAGCCAAGATCTTTTCTCAAAATTCGCCACAACGACGTCACAGAGATGCCCGGTAGTAAATTTTAGTAATTTCGACTCGTTGTTTGCTCGTATATCTGTCCATCATGAAATGGCATACCTTACTGAAGAGAAATGAAAAAAGAGTGGCAAGAAATATGGCGTCGTTTGCCGTCCCTGTTGAAAAACCCTTTATATTCTAGTATTTTATCGTAAAAATATTTCAAATACAAACAGTATATCATAGAATTCCCTAAATACATTCATATTAAGGGCATTCACACAACGTTTAAAGTCGTCATATGTGAGCATAGTAAAGTTGTAGACTATCACAATTTATATGGAAAATTGGACAGACTTACTCAATTTACAATTTTACGCCGTTGCATAAATACTCTTTTAAGTTATTTTTTTAAATGCTTTTGTTTCTTATTATGGGTGTAATATTTGCGCAGTTTATGAAAGCCTACTTAATCTTGTCTATCGTACAAAATTCTCGTTAAATAAACAGAATTTAAAGTTACATAGATTTGCTGTCAAAAAACTACACCATATTGAAAATTATTGACTTTTTCATCATGTCTTAAAGGTATGTATAATAGGGATTATTGTCATATTTTTTTTATTTATAGAAAAATTTATCTTTTCCATAAATGTTTGTTGTAAGAGTTTTAACACAAAAGAATTCTGTGTTCTTCTATAGAAATGGTCTACCTTTTATTATAAAACAAATTTTCCAAAACCGTATCCTAACTATAGGACCATGTCGATATCTATTGGACCAATGGGATTTTTGAAAAGTGATATGAGACCGTATTTCAAGAATTTTTTGAATATAACAAAAAAAACATTTATTGTGATAAAATAATTTTCTTTAAAAAAATATTCTATTAAAAATAAATCCACTCAATTCCTTTTCATTCTTAAGCTATTTTCAGTCTCTTTATTTCTGCTAAGATACCTTAAGTAATCTGATTATCAATTTAATCACTAAAAAATTCCCCCGGAAAGTATTCTTGTTAGATATGCCACTCTTTTTATGTTGCAGACACAAAGCTTAACAATTATTGTAAATGTAGTTCACTTAACTCTGGCCCGGAAGCTCAGAGGATTGTAAGCAAGGTCTAAATAATTATACACTACTCTACATAGTATATATAGAGACTAACTATATAATCGGATCTTGGAGTCCTTAATAAAATGCTAAAGTAATTAAATAATTAGTAGTTTCATTGCATTCGTCCTTCAAATAAAGTGTTAATACCTTTTTTCCTGTGCAAAACCCCTTTTGCCTTCATCACAGTCAGTCCTCGAAAGCCTTATTACATCAATCGAGCGAGAGACCTGCTCTTTTCAAAGAATACTCGTATATAGGCAAATTAGTCTTGAATCCTCTATTGCTTCATTCTATTCTGCCCCCATTAGACATCCTGTGATAGATCCTGCATAGAAAACTAATTAAGAATTGGATGAAGGAATTGCAATGGCTAAGGAGGAAATAGAAAAAAAGAAGAAAGAAAATATTATATTTGAATGCAAGATGATGCTTTGGACTATTCGAGTGGATTATATGTATATACGTTGCATCTGCCCCCTGTGATGGAAGTAGGTTCATGCACCTTCCAATTCAAGTAATTAATTTCCCAACAAACCATGCTATTAACATTGAAGGCACACAGTGGTGCATATACCCCAAAAGGTGGCTTAAACTGCAAAAAATTAAGTTCTGAGAAAAGTGAAATTTGAAAAAAAAGTTTATTTAATAGAACCGAAAAAAGGTCATTTTATTTAAAAAGAAATCTTCACCTTTGCGTGAGATTCAAATTGACATAATTTTATTTTTGGACTGGATTTTATTCAACCTGGATGCTTCAGAGGTCTCTTTTATTTTGCCTCAGAATGTCATTCAGATAAATCTTTTGTTTAACCTCAATTGTGTCCTTCATTTCTTATGGGATTTATAATAGGTCTCCCAATCTGATGCTTCTTTAAAGCTTTAAGCTTGATTAAATGAAACAAACTTTCTGATGTCGCTTTTTGTATCAAAGTAGACCACTGTGTGCAACACGGGACGGCAGTAAACTGAATGATGAGGCATTCACTTGGTAATCGTTGTGTTTCTGGGCGCTAGAATCCTTTTTATTTTTTCTCCTGCCATCATCAGAGAGTTATAGTTACGCAGGATCAAGGAAATTAGAATAAAATTTACATTTTCCTGTGTTTAATTTTGTTTTATTTTTCTAGTTCTACATTTTATGTTTGTCCGTTTCGTTTGGAATTTTTCTTGCACGATGAACATAAGAAATGTTCTTAGATTGGAGACAAACCATCGTGAGGTTCCTCGTGAATCTTTGAATAGGTAGGTATAATGCAATAGGTGTTTGTTCTTCTTCTTCTTCTCGATGATGAGATCCTTCCTGGTTATCATTCCTATAAGCTAAGCTATCTAACAGTATATCCCTCTGTCTTTTAAAACAATGACTTTGCTTCCTTCCTAGTTGTAATTATTCATTCAAAGTAAGACTCTCTTTCTGTATTTTACTATGACGACTATGGCATCGGAATTGGGATGAAAAGCATAGCTTTTCAGGAGAAATAAGAGCCTCTGAGGACTTATGCTTGATCCAGATATGCTATGATGGTGATGGAGGGAAACTTATGAAAATGAAAGGAAACAGAAAGGAATAATTTCCGTTTTCGATTGTTATTGAAATTCACATTTTATACATGAATATTCATAGAAACTCATCGAAAGTTCGTGTCTGTTTTTTCTAAAAAGAAAATTTACTTTTCTTTCATATTCTACCTATCTAGCAGATGGTTTTTGTTTATTTTTTTTATAAAGTCAATTTTCTAAAGAGGTTAGTTAAAGATAAAACTCAATTGGTGTAGGTATCTTTGGATTTTGATTAAAAGACTTGAAAATACAATAAAATAGACTTAATATAGTTAAAAATAAAATAATAAAAGATGTCTCTTATGAAATTCCTCATTGGGTCAGTTCAGATAAGATAATTATTAAAGTCTGCAAAAACAATTCCTAAATCCTTTTAAGAATATTGAAATTTAAATTTGCTTTTATGGCCTTTAGTCCTACAATATGGCGTTTTGTCCGGCTTATTCACTTGGACTCATTAGTGACATAGTGAGGGCCTTTGTCATACGCAATTTGTATTACTTTCAGTTTAACTTACATGGATTTTTTGACAAAAATCATTTGTTACTTTTTTTTCTACACCATCATGCACAAACGAATTGAAACTAGGCTCTGCGGCCACAAGGAAAGATTATACCAATTTAAGACCGAACTTTCGGAATGAAAAAAAAAAATAGAAAGTGCGGAGCACGTTAAATGCTGTCACTTCCAACTGCTCAGTAAGAGTGGTATCAGCAAACAATTATAAATTCGAATGGAGATTATTTATGAATTGGAAGCTTGGGAAGCCTTGCAAATGGAGGTCTAGAGCCCAAGACATTTCAATCAAATTTACAATAGTAGTATTAAATCATGATGAAACGTTATCTCTTTGTTCCGAATGATCCAAAGAAGATTTCATAACGGGGTTGTGGGTCCTGTAATTTCAGGAGAAACTCAACGAAACAAAAAATAACCGAATTTTGAAAACGCCACCATATGATGAAAATTTTAAATGAAAATAAAAACAACAAACAATTTAAAATTCTACATATCTTTTTTTCAAATTTCCTTTCTTCTGTATGTTTTCTTCCCTGATCGTCTTTCCCCATTTCTTTCTTTCCTCAAGTTCTTTTTCAACTTTTCGGCTCTTATCCATTTTTTTTGTTTTACTTTAACACCGAAATTGATTTCTTCCATTTCTAAAACTTTCTTCTTATTATCTCTAAAATGATCTCTTTATTCTGCTCTTCAGTCAAGAAGTGAACTTGATTTTTTAATGTCTGCTTGAACCTTCTCTAACTTGTTCTCCCTGTGGTTTCAGCAAACCAGAGGCAGAGCCCACGGACTTTAATCACGTCACCTTTAAGCAACTGTCAGCTATGTTGTGGAACAGTGCCAACGTTGACGAAATCTAGTGGCCTCACTAACTCGCCCATAACCTTAGTTTCTGCATAGTCATTGTGGAATTCACTGGCGCCACTTCTAGGAGCATGTGAGTCCAATAAACGCATTCAGCCATTTTCCCTCTATTTTCAATTTTCAAAGAAAAAAAATAGATGAAAGCACCAAAAATCAAACAAATCAATTTCGAAACTGTAAAATCATTTTCCCTTCTATTTAAATTTCTAAAAACAGAACCCAAAAGTTAAAAGAGAACTTCAGTGACAAAAAAGAGAAGACCAATAACTACTAGCTTAAAATGCGGAAAGGTAATTTGGAAATTATAATCTGCGTGGAAAGGTTCTGGGGAAGCAAGCAGAAATGAAAGCAAGTTGAAGCTTTTATCATCTAATAGAGATGGAACTAAATTTTGGAGTTGATCCACATATCACGTTACTACGATAATTTAGTTTGATTTCACTATCCTCACTGCATGGTAAAAGAGCAAAATCAGCAGATCAATGTCGTCTCCTATGACAGTGGCATGAACATGTTCTGAAGATGACTCGCGGCACAAACAATGTCCACATCAACATCCTAATTTGCATTATTTTCAGAACACCCTTGCTTCGATGGACTTGAAACTGTTCCATTTTGCTGATTTACTTCATCAATAAGTTCAGAATGCAAGTTTAGGAACATTTTTATCTCATAGTAGCTAGCTAAAAATCGAAAAACCAACAAGTAAAATTTGGAAGAAAAAAATTCCAAAACCACGGATTGGGCAAGCTTTTAAGTTAGCTTGGGTTCGAAAATATATTCTTAACAGGTTGCGCAATTAAGTATTATTGGGGAACCAAATGAAATGGGAGAGAGGCTTGTCGACTAGGCAATGACTGTTGTATTTTTCTTTCTTCAGTTTTTGTTGACTATTAGTGAGTGCTTGTCATGTCTTTTATTTATTTTTGGGCTCTAATGAGCTAATGAGATCATTGTTGAGAGGAGAACATGGCCGGAAGGGTTTTTTGGAGGAGGGGTCGGGAGATTCTTAAATAGGGTGTGTCTTTTCTCAGTTTCTTAGACTTAAAGTCAATAGTCAAAGTGTCAATTATTTCCACTGTGGCTGTAGCGGGGCTATACTTGGGGGGAGAGATGTGACTATGTGAATATTATGACAGGTAGCTTTCATGGCTTATTTCTGGGATAAGCATTTGATTTCTGCACAGAAAAACAGTAAGAAACAGCGTTACCTATAAAAATAACAATCTAAAACAATCCCCATCAAACCAATTCCAATTTGAAATCCGTTTTCGGCAGTGATCCTATGGGCGATTTTTTTCCAATTTTGAATATGTTGTTTAGTAATGGATACTGGACAAAAGTCCATTAAAACAGCTTGTGCTGCAATTTTTCTCACCTTTAGGGTACCCTTATTTAGTTAAGATTGCCTAGACTCATAGATCCAAAAGTATTACGTCCCTAATCTTGGCGGACACTATATGGCGTAATCAAAAAATTTTGATATCTGAATTTGTTAAATGCTAATTTGTTGCTCAAGCCAAAAATTTGTAGCTCGAGTACTTTTCGAGTTATTCAATTTTCCGCTAAAATAAGTCTATTTTGTAGCTCTAACGGTCTAAGGGATTGAAGTTAGCGGACAAAAAATCCGCAAATCATAATTCTGTTAATGCCCAAAATTTTAATTTTTTTTAATGCTGATTTGCAGTCCAAAAATTAATTTAGTGTCTTTTATGGATAATTTGTTATTAACAATTTAAGTTAATAAAAGTGCATTTCCGGTTTCACCAACATTGGCTAGGAAAAAGGCCAGTAAAATCTTGAAAAAAAAAACTGATTTTCAAATATTTGTTTTCGCTGTAGCTATTTTAATGCCTATTTTATGCTCAAACCAAACATTTGTAGCTCTAACGTTTTTTTGGAATTCAAGTTTTCGCTGGATAAAAAGTGAAAAAAAAAATCGGATTTAGTCATTTTTTTTAAGACTTTAGAGGCTTGATTTTAAGCTAACTTTTTATCCAGCAGAAACTTGAATTCCAAATAAACCGTTAGAGCTACAAATTTTTGGTTTGAGCAAAAAGTAGACATAAAAAAGCTAAAAATTTTATGTTTGAGCAACAAATTAGCATGAAAAAAGTTACAAATTTTTGCAAGAAAAAATATTTCAAAATCGTTTTTTTTTTAAGATTTCGTTGGCTTCTTTTTGAGCCTATGTTAGTGAAACCGGAAATGCACTTTCTTAAACTTAAATTGTTAATAACAAATTATCGATAAAAGATACTAAATTAATTTTTGGGCAGTAAATTACCATTTAAAAAGCTTAAATTCCGCTAACTTATTCTTATTTTAGCGGAATTTTGAATATTTGAAAAACCGTTAGTGCTACAAAGTAGGAGTTTGGGCAGCAAATTAGCTATAAATTCAGGTTAGAATTTAAAGGGTAAATTCTATTTTTTTGTATTTTTATGGCTTAATTAAGACTTATTTTAGTGGAAAATTGAATAACTTGAAAAATATTTGAGCTACAAATTTTTGGTTCGAGCTAAGGGACGTAAAAGTATTTCCAATCCCAATATTAAATACCCATAACTTAATAATGAACTCAGGATCCCGAAAAAATTGATCCAGCTATGCCGCATGACGTCACAAAATACGCGGTGCAACGTGCAAATGGGTAACAGCTCATCCGAGCTATTCCAGACATGTACAGGGTTCAGACAAGGAGATGCTCTATCATGTGACTTCTTCAACCTAGTCTTGGAGCAGATAGTTCGCAAGAGTGGTGTTAACCTGGAAGGCACTATCTTCAACAGGTCTTCGCAACTGCTTGGCTATGCGGACGACATCGACATCATCGGCCGCTCCAAGCGAGCTCTACTAGAAGCATTCACAGCTATTGATGAACAGGCGAAACGCGTTGGTCTTGAAGTGAATGAGGACAAAACAAACAAACAAAGCTTCATCTGTCCATCGCCTAGGACAAAACGTCACTGTTGGTAGCAGTTATTTCGAGGTAGTCAAGGAGTTCACCTACCTCGGAACAAACATCAACCCCACGAATGACACCTTAGTGGAAATCTGACGAAGAATTACCCTAGCGAACCGCTGCTACTTCGGTTTGGCCAAACAAATGGGTTCAAAACTCCTCTCCTGGAAGACAAAGTGCACGCTATACAAAACACTAATTTTACCAGTTCTACTCTACGGCGCGGAGTGCTGGACGATAAGTAAAAAAAGGGAATTGATACTGGGCACTTTCGAGAGAAAAATTCTTCGGCGGATATTTGGTCCAATATGCGAGGAGGAGAAGATTTAATCGTGAATTATAAGAGCTGTACCAAGATGTGGATGTAGTCCAAAGAGCCAAAACACGCCGACTACACTGGCTCGGCCACATCGACCAGGAAGACCGAACCTCCGCTACAGGGATCAGACGGTTTCCGACGCAAGAACGCTTGGTCTCGATGACTGAAGGGCGCGTGCGAGGGACCGCAACCGATGGAAGACCGCAATATCACAGGCAGAGACCCTCCATGGATCGGGGGCCGGATAAGTAAGTAGTAGTAACTTAATAATACACTTTTTGTTCATAATACCAATATATAACAGTACTTTTACCTTATATACTCCAACTCTCAAAAGAATTTGCTCACTGCTTGCCTCAAAATTTCTTTAAATTGAGGAATTAACTTAAGCAAACCTGGGTGTCTCACCTTGTTTTTGATATAGGTAACTATGATCTCCCTTTAAACACAATATTCACGATTCTCTAAAGAATAAAGTCACTTTACCTTAATACTCATAGATGCACGTAATTTATCTACATTGAGGACAATATTATATAAAGGTACCTACCTACCCTCCCTAAGCTTCCCTCTTTTTCAAAGGTTATATTAGTTTCTAACCAACGAACACCAATGCTCTTTCGATTATAAATTGATAAGGTGAGCTCTGCTTCCATTTTCTATATGCGACTTACATCACGATCAAATTGTTGTTGCAACAAAAGTTACAAAATATTTACGTAGTCTAAATCCTAAAACGACAACGATAACGAGGACAAGTAGAAGCAAGACCATATATGTAGTTGACTAAACATGTGATATCCTTTTGTACTTGACCTTTCTTAAACATTTTTAATACACGAAGTTTAGTAATTTTAGGTATATTACGTGCAAGAAAGGTAAACTCTCACATAGCCACATGCTTATACATAAATAATGACTTAAATTTGAGAATTTGGCCAGGATGCTTGAGTTTCAAAAATAAATATATTCCATTGCAAGCTTTTGTTAAGAAATTGGTGATTAAGCAAATCTTCATCATCACTCTATCTTCATCGTTGTCATAAAGTATTCTTTGGGAGTAAATAATCACACTTTTAGTAATATTAATAAATATTAATAACTTATCTTTAACATATGTATGTACGTATATATGTATGACATGAAAAAAGCTGCTAAGAACCTGACGAGTAACCTGGGCAGTCATCCAAGCTCTCTTGTGACCTTGTGAGGCCAATCACAAGCAAATTGAGAGCCACAATGTGCATTATACATGGATGTGACAGCACTGGCAGATGAAAGAGTAAATTGAATCAACGACCCAATCACGACATGGTAATTCAATTTTACGAGGACATACATAATCAAATTTCTACCGCGGCCACCCCTCAACCTCCTAACCCACTACAAAAATGACTGAATTTAAAAAACCTGGAGCTACGATTGACAAATTAGCATTTCTTGGTCGTCTACACTGCACTAGAAGCCAATATATATCTTTTAAAATTATTAGTTTTTTTTCTAAAGAGTTTTCCATTAAAGTTCTTGACCTTTTTATTCCTTTGAACAGCTTTTCAATTTCAAAAACCTCATCGGACAAAATTCTCTTAGTAGGCTTCCGACCGTTTTGTTTCATAATGGTTGCGTGCTGGGGACAAATTAAATGGAGTTCCTTATAATAACTGTTCAAGCTCATGTTAATTAAGTATTTAAATATTATGAAACAAGACCATGTATTTGAAACACCTAGTGTGTCAAATAATACTAAGGCGTAAATTATTATTAGCCAACATTTATTTTATTTATACCCTGTAATTTTAGTTATTGAATTCATAGACATTCAAATTTTGCAAAGGAAAATTGAAAAAGTATCTAACTACAGATTTCCGGTATCCAAGCACTTCATGTTCTACAAAAAAAATCAATAATATTAGACGTAGACCAGTAAATGGCAAACTAGTTCTAGAAATTTGTCAGCCATAGAGAATTTTGTAATAAAATCTAAAGGTGTTTCAAGCTCATTATAGCGATTTTTGTTACCATAACACGTAATGTGTATAATGTTAATGTTCCCTCTCCCGAAAAAGGGAAAGGGCAACTCCAATTCGGCGAATCTCCGGTTGATAAGTCTTCTTCCGAGTATCAGCAAGGTATTCGAAAAAGTTATCAATAGAGCTCTGTCTAAATGGGCAGAGGACAATAATATCATACCGGACAATCAGTTCGGTTTTAAGGCGGGACATGACACCATTCATGCCGTGTCTAAACTCGTTTCTGATGTCCAATGGAACAAATCTAAGAAGCAGTGTACGGGTGCCCGTCTGGTTGATTTGGAGAAGGCCTTCGACACCGTATGGTTAGAGGGTCTTCACTAAATCTGACCAGACTTGGCATTAGTAAACCACTATTATATATGCTTTAGGATATGCTAAATGGCAGAAAATTTGTTGTCAAGAGTGGCAATGTAACTTCTGCCTCAACCTTCAATATTAAAAATGGTATTCAGCAGGGAGCGGTCAACTCGCCGATTCTATTCAGCATTTACAGCAGCGATCTGATAAGTAGTCTAACTCAGGCTATTGAGTATGCTGACGATCTAATTGCGTACAGAACAGCTGCAAAAGTCGAGGTCATCAGGATTCTTTTGCAGCGTGACTTCGAGGAGATTCAGCACTATTGCGATGACTGGAAGTTGAAAATCAACTTTCAGAAATCAGAAACTATCTTGTTTAGGACTCCGTTGCTTGGAGCCACAAGGGATACGAGAAAGAACTGGTGCAAGCTGGTGATCGTAGGGCCAAATGGACATCCACTGGCGAGTAAAAGTGTAGTAAAGTACCTTGGCATCTAGATGGATCAGTATTTGTACTTCGACAGACATATAAATGCTGCTCTGGCCAGGGGTAGGGAAGTTTTTGCCCTGACGAAACGGTTGTTTTATAGCAGCCGGCTTGACAGCAAAAAAGGTGATTTGCTACATGCCCTTATCCGGCCGATGATTGCCTATGGATGCCCGGTTTGGTTCAACGTTACCCCATCTCAAATGGAAAAGATTCGGGTGTTTTAGAGGCAGTGTCTTCGACGCTGCCTCGGCTTGCACAGACAACGGCGCCAACATAAACAGGATAGATAATTTCTTGCTAAAGTGTATTCGAGGTCACATTGCAAGAGCGATGTTCTGGAGCAACAGCTTAATTTTTTGGGTTTATTACCCCAACAACGAATACTGGGAGAGCGTGCGTCTAAGCGGCTTTATTCCGCCCGATGCATTCCTCCACCTAGACAGTCGAGGGCTGATCCAGGATAGAGCGGCGGTTCCGCTAACCTACCACGTCGGCCGTAGAACTGTAGATCGGCAGTCGAGACGTCCGCGCACAAGACGGAGATGAGCACATTCGGTTCAGTAGGACTGTGTCCGAACGAGACCGAAGGGATAGGGTAAGGCAGGAGAACCAGTTCTGGTGGTTAAAATATGAAGAATGAAGTTCCTTCTGATATTTAAAAGTTGTCCTTGGTTTTTCTCTGTCATGGCCGACTTACACAGGTTTAGGTAGTTAGTTTTAAGTATGGACAGTCAGGGTGGCACCAAAAAAAAAAATCAACAAAAATACAAAAAAAAAAAATATTAAACTGGAAAATTCTTGCTGTGGCGGTTCTAGTTTGTAGGTAGTCTATAAGTAGCTTATAAGTAGGTTGTAATTAGTTTATAATTAGCTGTAAATAGTTATAAGTAGCTTTAAGTAGTTTTAAGTAGTTTTAGTAAGCTTTAATTTAGTTTTATGTAGTTTGTAAATTTTATATAAAATCGAGTTTCTTGTAAATTCTTCTCGGAGAATAATAAAAACCGATATAGATTTTTAGTATTAAGATAGTTCTTAGGCCGAAAGGCATTAGCATTAAGTTATTCTAGTTTAACAGACCACACATACCACAGATATTTTTTAGAATTTTATGATTTTCGGTTCTATATTGACAAAATGAAATATTTATTTCAAATTTCTTTGGCATACCATTATTTTCAAATTATTTTCATTAATATTTTACTTTGTTAAATTGGCTTACATTGTACCATAGCAAAAATTTCTGTTTGATAAACTTCTACCATTCCCTTTCCACTGCTGAAAGCTAATGCCGGCATATTGTCGTCGCCAAAATTGAAAATAATTTGCATTAAAAAATATGTTAGTGCAAGTTCAAAAATAATTTGCAATTAAAAAAATTGTTAATGCAAACCAAAAATATTTTTCCATTACAAAAAAATGTGAGTGCAACTCAAAAAATGTTTTCATTAAAAATTTTCTTAACGCTATATGAATATTTCTTGGATTAAAATGTAAAAAAAATATATATACGAACATTTTTTGCATTAAAAAAAAAAATGTTATTGCAAATTCGAAAATGTTGACATCAAAAAAATTTGGGCAGTTCATCTGCCATTTTATTTCTGTGTATATCCCTATGTCCTGATGGAATGCATCTAAGGATAACTGTGTGCGTTGCATTGGGTACTATTAAGCAACGATTGACCAGTTTGAACTTTGTGCTGATCGAGGAAAAGGCTATAACTCCCGCCTGGCTATCTATGAAAAACTCAATATTATTGTTGACTATTTTGCCATATAGGTAGAAGCGAAAAAGAGGATTTCGGGTCAAAACTGTCAAAAATTACAAGGAATGGTTGAGTTTGAATAAGTATCTGTCCAATTTTGGATATAAAACACTTTTTTAACATGCCAAATTTAGGCCTGCGCCTTAATTTTAAGCATGTTTTGAGCCTATTCTGGCCCATAAAAGTTATGCGCAGTTTTAAATTGATAAATCGTTCTTGGTTTTAAGCATGCTTATGGGCCAAAAAAACATATCGTCGACTTTTTATCAAAATCTCGGAAGTCCAATTTGAAAAATTGCTTAAAATATTACAAAGTAATGATTTAAAAGGTAATAAAATGAAATTCTATGATCCTAAAAGGTTTTTAAAACTGGTTAACAGAACCAAAAGGAACCATAACACAGTGGGTAGACATTGATAAGTATTTGAATTAAGTGATTTGTTTTGATCCGAAATACATAAAAAGACTTACGAGGTTTTGGCAGAAAGTCGACGATATTCAATAATAAAAACCCTTGCACGTAATTGTTCCTTCTACCCCTCATTTTCTGGTATATCCTGTTAGAAGACTTATTTAAGTGCCTGCCTGTGGGGCAGTGTCCTTCGTTGATAAAATGGGAACAAAGATAAAATACATTAAGCGGGTGGAGTAAGCATGAAAGCAATTTTCTCAACAACGAGGCTAGCTAGAAATTTTGCAAAAATGTTCCAAACTTCCATTTTTGTATCAATTTTAAGAAAAATGAAGGTCCACGTTCTTAAATAGTGATTCGAAAAACTTGAATTAAGACTTCAAATTTTTTCATAAAATGCTTCAAATTTTCAGCAAGCTCCGTTGCTGAGAAAACTGTCTTCTAACTTCGCAGTAAAGTTTACGGTGAAAAATGTAATTTTTCGATTTTTTTTTTTTAAATTGAGACTTTGAAATTTGGATCTTGATTTTCTTAATGCAAAATATGAAGCTGCAAATTTGAAACCTTACCTTATATCGGGTTTTTCAATAAGAGCGCTACAAAAGTTAGTACGTTCAATGCCATTATGTATGGAACTCGATTTCTTTTGCATGGCCCCCACGGGCACGCTTGCAGAAGTCCAGACGCTGAACCCAATTTTCGACGGTTTTTTAAGCATAAATCGGCCGATACTGCTGCAATTTCACGTTCGATATTCGTACGAAGTTCATCAATCGTCGCTGACTTGTTGGCATAGACCATAGACTTGAAATAGCCCCATAGGAAATAGTCTCACGGTGTCAAATTGCACGACCGAGGCGGCCAAGTGACTGGACCATTTTGTGAGATAACACGTTCTCAAAACTTGGTTTCATATAAATTGATTGTGACATTCGCTGTGTGGCTTGTGGCGCCGCCGTCCTGTTGGAACCACATGTCCTCCAAGTCCATATCATTCAATTGGGGCCAAAAATATTTGGTTATCATTGAACGGTAGCGATCCCCACAGATTCACAATAACGTGCCGGTCTTGATCATCACGGAAGAATTACGGCCCAATGACGCCGCCGGTCCATAAACCACACCAAACCGTAATTTTTTGGGATGCAATGATGACTCATGGAGTACGTGTGGATTGCTGCCTGACCAATACCGCATATTTTGTTTATTGACGAAGCCATTCATCCAGAAATGAGCCTCATCGCTGAAGATGACTTTTCGATGAAAATTCGAACCATTTTCAAGTTGTTGCTCAGCCCAATTCACGAACATACGATGCTTCTGGTGGTCAAGCGGCTTCAGCTCTTGCGTCAATTTAATCTTGTAAGGATGGAACGACGTGACAGAGATGCCCAACGCTTGAGAAAGCCGTGTGAGAGACACAGTTGCAGAAAGAACTGAAGCCTCAGCGGCAGCAATATTCTCGACATTACGGGCACTTCTTTGTCTCACTGGCACGGGAACATTTTGTACTGTGCCTGTGACCATAATTGGACGTAGAGCTCTTGTTGAGGCTACTGACTCCGAATTTTGGTAGAAAATTTTAATAATTTCGACTCGTTGTTGGCTCGTATATCTTTCCATCATGAAATGGCAAACCTTACTGAAGATAAATGTAAAAAGAGTGGCAAGAAATATGGCGTCGTTTGCTGTCCCTGTCGCTCTACTTTTGTAGCGTCCCTGTTGAAAACCCCTTTATTCATAGCTAGATCCGTTTTTGCGAAAAGGTTTGTTATGCTAACTTCACTCACTGTAACTTATGAGCAGTTCCATGGTAACTCACGTTACATTTGGGACAGTTTCACAAGTTTCTTTATTAAAATTTTCCTTCTAATTTTAATATAAATGAAAAAAAAATATAAACTCTTTGCATGGTAATGACTTCAACTACTAGGAAAAAATACAAATTCAGGCGAAAAAAAAAAACATTTCTTAGTAAAAAATGGGAAAACATGTTGGTAACTCGTGTTACCCGTTTCGAACACCGGTTTTTCAGCATTACCTTGCATATTTTCTTGAAAGTGAACAAACTAATAAAGCAAATTTAATAAAATACATGGTAGCTCACGTCACAAAAAGTCAGTAAATCACGTTATTTCACGTTTTCAATTTAAAAATTAAGGATAAGGCCTCTTGTAATTTCATATTATTTTCAGCCTTATGTTTGTTTCTTGTAGGATATTTGGCAATTCTTATTTTAAAATTAGCGAACAATTGACAAAGGGCGAAATAATTTTTTCGTTTTTCTATTGTCATGTCCACTTTTTCATGGAATTACCCTTATGCAGTTCACTCGTGCACTTTTTAACTATGCGCGCACTAAAGGGGTTGTGACTACCCTTAAGACGATCGATTTAACTGAGTGAGAGCGTTATATGAAAAAAGGGAAGGATTTAAAAGGAGATACCGGTGAACATTGGTTTTGAAATTCTGAATATCAAAATGGGAGGGAAAATAGACCAGGTAAGGCATTCCACATTCGTGTGGTTTGGCTAAAAAAAGAATCTCTGTACTTAACAGTACGCCCGAAATTGGGCTCAAGGGTAAACTGATGAGCATTTATGGCAGTGCGAGTATTACGGTGAAATTGTTTAAGGGGAGGAATGCAACTGGCTATTTCGCTAGAACATTGTTTATAAAAATAGCGATAAAACAATTAGGCGAGGCATGAAACATTACGTCGATAATCAAGAGATTCGAATGATTTGTTTTGTATTGTTAGATGAACTGCAAAATCCGGAATAGAAATGTTAAGAATTGCTAATCAGTGTCATGTTCATGTGATGTCGTATGCTTACTTCACAGACATTTTGTTTTTCTACTTTGAAAAGATCATAAAAAGGAAAAAAATGTGACTCCTGAATCCTGATATAATCGCCAAGAGTGAAACTTTTTGGCCATTCTTCTAAAAGCTCCTTAAGTTTTTTAATAGATCTCAGATTTTACCAAATTAGAATTTTTTGATTAGTTGTGGCTTTTGTGCATTGCTTTTAGTATGTCATTTAAGTCATCATAACTTTGTTATTTCAATCGAAATATTTTATTGTGTATTCCTTTGAGTCATTTAACTTGAATCTTAACCCTGTTTCCCCGACTGCTAGAAGATGCTCTGAGCTTTTGTACAAGAAAAGAACTATTATTGCCAATTCGAGATAGTTTCAGGGCATTCCCTCTTCCACTTATCTATGTAACTTCAAACAATTTTACAAATACTGAACAATTTCAACAACACTTCGCACACATCCCATTTTTGTTTTACAAAATTTATCTCCCTGGTAAAATTCACCCACTAATGAAATGCCCATTAACGTAAGAGGTGGAAACAAAGTTAGAGAACTATGATGGTAAAGCAACGTTAGTCCTTAGTGAGCCGAACTAAATAAATCAAGAAAATTACCATCCATCCAGGGCAGGTTATGTCCTATGCGCATAATTCCTTGGAATTGACTTTCGTTTGTGTATAAAACTATGCAAAGTCCTTTCCGTCGTCATCGGTTTCTGAAAATTAGATGCCAGCAAGGATCTTCAGCTTCCAGAGCCTCATCCTTTCACTCACTCCATAAAACAGCATTGTTAATTGTGTGTAACGAAATTATGAGATGCTGCGGAGCTTTAATGTTTTGTTTGTGTGAGCACCAGGCACTAGAGGACTGTGTTATGTCAGAGCAAGGAAATGAAACGTGCTCTTTATACATACATTTGTATATAAATAATTTTGGATCCAAGAATGAGTCCTCTGGATACGAACGTACACGTACATGCTCTTGAGGACTTCTTTGAAAGTTTTTGTTGCAAGCAACGAAAAGGATGCTGCTGCCATGTTTCTTCTTGGCTGAAGTAAAATCTTTAGCTTGATACGATATTGGATATCTTCTCTTGGTTTCCAAGAAGATGTAAACACTTCGATACCTACTATAAGAATGGCAAAGGGAAATTTGGAAAGAGGACATAAGAGAAGAAATAACGAACAAAAACAACTCAAAATGAAAAAAAAAAACACAAAAAACAAAACAACAGCAAAAAAAAAAAGTTAGAAAACATGAATAATGTTAATTGGCTGAGAAGTTGTAAGGATATTAAGTGCCTTATGGTCAATTTGAAGAGAAAGTCCTCTTGAAACATGGAAGAAGCTGCAATTTGAAACAAGAAAAGAGAGAATGAGTTTTTGTTATCTGAGAGGTATTATTTCTGGTTTGTCTTGAATTATTATGCACGGATGTATGTAATTAATTTAGGGATTTTGTAAAAATGTTGACATTTAATACTTTGATAGTAGTAGATACTTGTTCTTAGAGTATAAAAACAGCCATGAGTATTTTCTTTGAAATACTTTCCTGGAAAATTAATTGATCTTAGAAGTTGCATGGAAGTAGCTATTCCGAAAGGTTGTTTATGAAATTTCATGGGTTATAGTTATTTAAATATGATTTATGAAATATGATGTCTGAAAATTATAATAAGAGTTAGATAAGCATTTTATACCGATATCAAACATTTTGAAAATAGTGAACCAAGTCTGTGATGCACAGGTTGAGGAGGTGGTATTTTTCAAAAACCTTTCAGAATATTTGATTACCTTGTCTGAAATGAAACCAAACTGATAAGGGCCGTTTAGATATTTAGCAAAAGGTCTTAAGTGGTTACGAGATTTTAGGAGACATATTCTACTCTAGTTAGTGCAGTAAGAGGAGGAGCGTATCCTTTCAGTGGGCATACTCTTTTAAAAACAAATTTTACAGTTAAGTTTGTATATGTTCATTGATTTCACGGTTGTATCTTTTCTTTCATTCGCCCTCCTCGCTCACAGTACCAAATATCCGTCAAATATCTTTCGATGAGCACAGTAACGGCTCTTTCTTTCTGCTTATTGCCTAACACTTGGCGCAATAAAACAGGACTGGTTTAAAAGAACGTGCAGCTTGTTTTTTGTGTGAGGTGATTTGAGCCCATATGTTGCGCCAAACAAAAGTAATGAAGTTTTTTTCTTAACTGGTTGACAGATCTCTCATTATTTGTTGATAACATGTAATTGGTGTTGTTTTCATTTACTTTAACACCAACAAGTTTTGACTGTTCCTTAATTGCCGTGAAAGACTCTGTAAACGCTTGTTTGGAGCGGCTGATAATGTTGATGTCATCGGCATCACCTAGACCTAGATCTGTTGAAAATAGTGCCAACAGTGTCAACGCCTGGCCTGCGCACTATTTGCTACTGAACAACATTGAAGAAATCAGATGACAGTGCATCCCCGGTGTATGTTTGGAATAGTTCAGAAGAGCTTTTTCCTAGTTACACATTGCATTGTATATTTCCAAATGTCACGTGACACATCTGTATTAGTTTTCCTGGGATCCCAAGTACAGTAATCATAATAAAGAGCTACTTTCAATAAATGCTATCATAAATGGCTTTGAAGTCTTTGAAAGGATGGTGGGCCTGGACTTGAAATTCCTTAGAGTTTTCCAGGATTTGCATGAGAGTGAAAAATTGGTCTATAGTCAATCTGCCTGGCCGAGAACCACACTCATACCTTCTTAATTTAGTATTGCCGAATGGCTCAAGATGTCCACACAGCACGTTGGATAGGATCTTGTAAGCGGAATTTATCACGGAAAAGCCTAAATAGTTTTTGAAGGTCATAGGAAATACTTTTCTGTAGATAAGACATAAGAAACTTATCAAAAATCAGCCATCGGATATCCTTTCTTTCACCCGAACTTGAAGAGCTCCTCTGATAAACCATCACATTGTTGTTCTTGAGCTTCTTCATAGCTAAGTCTACCTCACTTCTTCTATACTGGGTCTTCACTGACTGGAGTTGGGTTTGCTTCTTGTTCTATTTCTCACTCTACCTGATGCCCATTTAGCAGCTGCTGAAAATGCTAAGTGGAAAACTACATCTAATATTCCCTATGCTTCAGAAACTAAGTAACCATAGCTGTTTCGAAGAGCCTTTATTTCAGTTTTAAATCCAGAAGCCAGTTGTTTGTCTTTATAGAACTTCAGGGTTTTGTTTCGATCGTAATACTATCTGATCTCCTTGAACTGGCAGGCTGCTAACTCCCTCTACTAGCAGTTGGTATTGAAGATACAGAAATATCATTTCGGCAAATTGTGGTGATGGCAAACCGAGGATTGTATCACTCAACCTAGACGCCGTGACGGCGACGTAGGCCAACAATTCCATCCACCTGATTTGAACGAAGTGAAGTGAGTCCAATAAAGCTGCTGGAGCTGATTGCCTTGTGGCCAAGCTGTTCAAGTATACATTGTTAGAAGTATGCACCAGCTCATCTACAAAACATGGTTAGAAAGAAGCCTGCCCGATGAATGGTATCAGCATTGGCCCGATCCTGAAGAAAGGTGATTCTCTGGACTGCACCAACTACAGAAGCATCAGTCTCCTAAATATCGCATACAAGATTTCTTCTGCCGTCCTTTGGGAACACCTGAATAATAATCATTCGTCAACAATCTGATCGGTTCACACCAATGTTGCCTTAGGCCAAGGAAGTGCACTATCGACCAAATATTCACATTACCACAGATCTTGCGAAAAACCCAGGAGTTTCAAATATATACCCACCACCTTTTCATCGATTTCAAGGTCACGTATGACCGCATCTATAAAGATAGAGACGAGCTATTAAGAGCAGTGTTTGGTATCCTTCCCAAGTTCGTCCGTTTGATGCAGCATGACGATAGAGAATTCACGCTGTCAGAAAAGACCTCACCAATATCTTTGATGTCAAAAAATGTTTAAGACAAGGTGGCGCACTGTCATGCAACTTCTTCAACATCGTTCTTTAAAGAATCGTCAAAAACTCTCCCGTCAACACTAAAGGCATTATCTTTCAAAAATCCATTCAACTTCTCACTAACACTGACAATATTGACATAATCGGACGAACAAAGTGTGACGTCAGTAGTGCTTTAATGTGTTTTGAGGAAGGAGCCAAGAAGATGGATTTAACGGTGACTCACAGGAGTTTCACCAAGGGGGACATCCAACTCTAATGTCTCGAACAGAACGTCACTATAGACACCTACAATTTTGAGGTGGTCAGAGACTTTGTCTACCTTTGCTCCACTTTATACTCAGCGATTGGTATCAGTGCTGAGATCAAACGAAAAAAATACTCTTGCTAATCGCTGCTTCTTAAGTCTAAGATGGCAATTGAGAAGCAAGCCGTCTCTAGTACAACTAAAATCTATAAGACGCAGAGCCATGGATGCTGTTAACGGTAGATAAGAAAGCACTTGGCTGTTTTAAGAGGAAAATTCTACGGGTGATTTTAAGTCCCCGCTGCAAAGATGGGGAATAACGAAAAATATATAGCTAAAACTATGCGGGCTGTACACTCTACAGCGACACCAACCTACCCCCAAGTGTGAAAATCAATGACTGAGATGGCTGGATCACCTAGAGTGAAAGGACATCAATGCTCCTGCTCCAGCCTGGAAAGTCTTTGAATCCATCCTTGTGGGACGACACAGTTGAGGAGGACAGTGTAATTGGTGGCACACGTAAGTCTAGCACGACCTCAACCAACTTGGTGTGTTGAACGAGAGACAGCTAGCCAGCTCGGCTGGAAGAAGCTCGTTGGTTGAGGCTTTGGTCTATCTCGGGCTGTAGCACCACTTTGATTTTTCGCATGGTTTTTTTCTCCTCTCTTCTCCTTGATCGATTCTCCTTTCTTGCTCCTCTTGTTTTCCACTGCAGAATACTCGCATGTGCATCTTTTGTCATCTTTTTCAGCTGTACTCATTTTTCATCATATGGTTTTGGCTGTCTCTTTTGTGATATCGCGATGCTAGAACCAATGGTTGTTGGCATCAGTGGAATCCACCCAGGGTCGGCCCAAGCTTAGTTAGCGCCCTGTGCAAATTCATCTTAAGCGCCCCTCAATTGCAGTCATAGGTGGAAAAAGTCATTTTCTTAATTTTTAAGGGGAAGACTTTGCAATGCGATTTTTTTTTCAAGGATTTTGTGAAAAATGTGAATTGCAATTTTTACTGTGATGGGTATTAATAGGAAGGTATGCATCGACTTACTTGTATTTTCTTAATAGTAGATATAAGGGGTGTTTTTAAGACGTGTGGTTTTCAAGAAGAAATAAAACGCATATAATTTAATGTTATGGCGAAGAATTTAGATTTACTTTAAAGATTAGGGCTTGCCATTATGTTTTAAAAATGATTTCGGGCAAGAGGCCTCCACGGCTGGTTCGAATAAATTCCAACCAAGAGGCCCAATTTTCGACTACTTTTAGCAGAAATTGGCGCCGTATGTCAGCAATAACGCTCCAAATATTCTCTTCCAAGGCGTCAATCATCTCGGGCTTATCCGTGTAGACAAGCAACTTCACATAACCCCACAGAAAATAGTCCAGCGGTGTTAAATCACGCAATCTTCGAAGGCACGCCACAGGCCCACGTGGCGAGATAAAACTCTTATCAAAAGTTCCCTACAATGAATTGATTGTTTCGCGACGATTTGCAAACATTGTTCAGGCGTAGGTCCATTCATTATGAAATGACAAACAAACTGAGCATAAACCAAATGAAAGTTGTCAAAAAGACCATCTCCGAAAAAGTATTGCTAGATTGAAAACACCATTTATATAAGGGGTTTTTCAAACGGGACGCTACAAAAGTAGAGCAACAGGCACAGCAAACTCTTCAGTAAGGTTTGTTATTTCATGATGGAAAGATATACGAGCCAACAACGAGTCGAAATTATTAAAATTTACTATCGAAATTCGGAGTCAGTGGCCTCAACGTTAAGAGAGCTACGTCCAATTTATGGTCCTTGCAGATCAACAATTGAGCGTCTAGTGGAAAAATTTGAATCCACAGGCACAGTACAAAATGTTCCCATGCCAGTGAGACAAAGAAGTGCCCGTAGTGCAGAGAATATTACTGCCGCTGAGGCTTCAGTTGCAGAAAGCCCAAATGTGTCTCTCACACGTCGTTCTCAAGCATTGAGCATCTCTGTGACGTCGTTGTGGCGAATTTTGCGAAAAGATCTTGGCCTACATCCTTACAAGATTTAACATACCCCATGGGTCATCATTGCATCCCAAACAAATTACGGTTTGGTGTGGTTTATTAGCCGGTGGCATCATTGGGCCGTACTTCTTCCGTGATGACCAAGACCGGCACGTTACTGTGAATGGGGATCGCTACCGTTCAATGATAACCGAATATTTTTGGCCCCAATTGTATGAGATGGACTTGGAGGACATGTGGTTCCAACAGGACGGCGCCACAAGCCACACAGCGAATTTCACAATCAATTTATTGGAAACCAAGTTTGAAGAACGTGTTATCTCACGAAATGGTCCAGTCGCTTGGCCACCTCGGTCGTGCGATTTGACGTCGTTAGACTATTTCCTGTGGGGCTACGTCAAGTCATTGGTCTATGCCAACTAGCCAGCGACGATTGATGAACTTCGTACGAATATCGAACGTGAAATTGCAGCAGTATCGGCCGATTTATACTTGAATACCGTCGAAAATTGGGTTCAGCGTCTGGCCTTCTGCAAGTGTGCCCGTGGTGGCCATGCAAAAGAAATCGATTTCCATACATAATGGCATCGAACGTATTTTCACAGAATTTCATTAATATCCAAAACAGTTTTTGTTTTATTTAAATAAACTTTTGTAGCGCTCTTATTGAACAACCCGATTAATGCAAATCTGGTCTGATCAATATTGGTGTGAGCTATTAAAGAGAAGTGAAAAATTAAAAAAAAAAAGTAGTTAGGTAGTAGTTTCGAGGAAGTGGATTTTTAATGCTTGCTTAAAGTGCCCATTGGGCTAAGTGCTCAACGCATTTGCACCGCTTGCACTTATAGCTTGTCCGGCCCTGAGTCCACCTGCCATACAGTTGAGAACTTCTTGCTCAGATGCTCACTGTAGGCTTTGGCAACTCTAGGTATGCTTAGGAGACCGGAGACCAACGTTGATTTTCTTCTTAAGGGTGATTTGTTGTTTCTTTTCGTTCAACAGTCAAGCTCTAAACCTAACAAACTAACAATAAGGAAATGGTCAGAGTCAACGTTTTTCCCACGAAAAGAGTCTGATCTTTTTTCTCAACGTGATGAAATGGATCTAAGACGTCTTCTATCATCCATCAAATTCTCGATACCACGAACAATGGACTACTAATTCTTGGGGGTAGATCACACAGTTGGATTGATTCCACTTCTGTACCATTTTAATGTAAATTGTTTCAGCTGCTGATTACAACCCAATTGAGTATGAAAGTCTTACCATCCATCTTCTATTTTCTGTGGAATCTGAGAGCATACAACAACAATTTCCCTGATCGATTTAATTTAATCCAAAGAATAGATCTCAAGCTTTGCGGAGTGATAAGACGGAGTGGAGGCTCACCGGAACGTCATATCAAAACATGTAATTGGTAGATCCCTCTGATCAATTAGATCGTAGGCTCGTTTGAAGCAACCAACAAATTTCTCCATCTGTCTGGCAAACGAGCAAAATCAGGGCATTTCAGTGCTGGCGCTTATCGAACAGAGCATTGAAGGGTACCTTTTATCATTTTTTGTCCATCACTCACAGCTGAATTTATGTATATATTCAGCACTTTGCCTCATCATGCTCACTTAGATATAACGTTTGTTTCATATAAATTCAAATTAACTTTTATGTAGGCTAAAAACGAAGAAAAAACTTATTTAACATATTCCCTTAAGAAGATTGAAGATAATTACTCATAAAATCTAATTTATCACTCTATTCATAAGTCATCTTTATATTCCCTACAACTTCAGACGTCAATTCTTGTGACAAAACAGACAATATCCGTGGGCTCTGGCAGTTGGTTATTAGTTTATTATCTCCGCCAAAGTTTATTGTAGCCCTTAAGGATATCATCATTAATTAAGTTACTAATTAGTAATGAAGCGGATGATCTAAGCGAGACGATGATGATGACGACGATGACAAGAACAACGACTTCTTGCAGATACGGATGTCTATGCATTTGTTACCCATATGGGTTGTAAGCAGTAGACAGCCGATAGCAACGCAATACATTTCGGACTGCTAAAGAAAGAGAGAAAATTTGCCATTTATTGGGCCATGGACTGCTATGTAATTCAAAAGGCTTGTTTTTGCAAGCAAAACCCATATGGAATCTGGAGTGGATTAGGTCGAAAGCATTGAACTTCTATATATACGGAGCTTCATATAAACCATCGTTGTCATCATCGTCAGCAGCATCAACAGCCTCATGCTTAAGTCACTTTGTCAACCATAGCTGCCGTAATTATTACCCTTGAGGATAATGTGAGTATGATGGGTCTTCAGGACAAGGACGAGCCATACCAAAGCATCATCACTATTCATATACATACAGCCTTTTCGTTTCAGAGTGAAGATGGCAGTAGGCGGTGGTGATGGTGATGGTTATGGCAGCGGCGGCGGCGGCGGCTCAATGTTGACATTCAAGTATGGACCCGAGTATGTTGTAAGTGCAAACAGAGCCGCCTTGGTGAAAGGATTTCAGCTCCCTTTTGATTTTCTGCAAGGACAACTCTTCCAGCCTGCCTTTTTCACAACATAATGAACACATATACTATACACAACCGAACTACGACAGAATTCTATGCATAGGAATGCCCCTCGTGTTCGTGTATATGCTGCTGTTCCTGTCGATTATGTTTACTCCAGAACCGGAGATAATAACTTAAATCACTTCTGGCCTGAAGCCAAAGGGGTGCGTTGTTGATGGTGACGGCGCGATGCACTGGCAGAGCAAGGCTATAAGAGAAGTAATCCTACCAAACACATCCCACCATAGCACAAGCACCATCAGCTCTCCCCCGCCACACTCATGTGGCTGTATGTTGGTTTGGTCGGTCTGCGTTTGTTCTATTCAAAGGAAGAAAATTGAATTTTAATTCACAAAGGAGTTTGCCTAACGTTATCATTGTTTACCAACTGCGCTTTTCTTTACGACCACTACTTCTACCTCCACCCCACTATATGGTACCGTTTGACGGTCTGCTATAGACGGGAGTCTTTAATATTTTTTTTGTTGTTAGTTGCCTTTTTCGTCGTCTGCCAATATGTTCCTTTTGGGTTTTTTTTTTGTGTGCAGAAGCAGCGCGTTGTCATGTATACCTTTAGTTTAGTCGTCTTTAAACTTGACAGGTCCCAAGGAGCGTGCTCGGTTTTATTGTTTGTAATTTTGTTACAAGGCATATCGCAAGAAAATAGAAGGTTTACAAAGATTCACCAGATGCAACAAGGGAGTGATTTCTTTTTAATAATAAAACCGAGGAAGAAGAGATTGTTAAAAATTATGGCTCTTAAATCCTGTAGGTATTTAAGGAAGTGGGTTGGTACAATATAAGCCTTGAGATTTTGATACAGGGTGTTTAGTAGGGTAGTGAAAATGTGTTTCTTTGGAAATAGTTGAGAAGTTTACCATTTGAAAGAGAAAAAAACAGGCTCTGGACCTTTGGCACCTTCTACATATATAAGAAATCTGATATTTGTGAATGCCATCTAATTAGTCAGTTATTGGACAGAATAGTTTAATTAGTCCTAGAAATTGGTCAGCCCTAGAATATAACTTGATAACTTGTAATAAAGGCTTAAAGTTTTTCAAGGTCACTCATTTAAGGGAAATTTACAAAAAAAAAGTATACCATCCGAAAGATCTCTAGAGGTCAATTGCTTACAGTAATTGGTAAGCCATAGTTTTTTTTCTATGAATTTTCAAAATTTGTTTCATGGTCGCACAGAAAAAATTTTAGCACTTCATTTGGGTCGTTCCAATAATTAAGTATGCCATTTAAAAGGCCACTCTGTGGTCATAAAAGGTCAGCAATTTTCAGTAATTGGTCAACCAAACATATTTTTTAATGAATTTAAAAAAAATCAAGGTCATTGTAATTTTTGGCACCTCATTTATGAGAAATTTGCAAAACTTGTTTATCATCTGAAGGATCTCTACATCTATACAAAAGGTCAGCTAGGTTCGAGAAATGCTCAGCCATGCATTTGTTGTTATGAATTTGTATCCTTATGCCAAAAAACGTTCGTCACCTTAAAAAAACTTAAAGAAATCGTAAAAAAGAATCTAGAGCTGACCAATTACTGAAACAAGCTGACTTTTTATATAGATCTTAAGGTTTTTCAAGTGGTGTTAGTTTTTTAAAATTTCTCATAAATGAGGTGCTAAAAATCGCAATAAATTGAAAGATCTTGAAATTTTATCAAAAAACCACCCCCCATTCAATATTTCATAATTTTTCCTTAAAAGCACCCTTTTTTTTTGTATTGCAATTTGCAATTGAGGATTGAAGATATCACAGACTACACTCAGCGAAAAAAGAAGGTATATAACTAACTAATTTCAGGTTTATTATACATGTTTTTCAGGTTGTTATTTTTCAACTTGGTAGATCAGGTTAACTGCTTAACTTGATACCTGATTTTATCAACGTTGGTTTCAGGTAAATTTAACACTGCTTTAAAAAGGTAAAACTGTAAATTTTACCAGAGAATCTTGCTAGTTTTACCTGTAAATCTAGTTAACTTTACATGAAAATGTAGTTCAAAAACATGAATAAAATGTTCAACGTCCTGTAAATTTAACATGAGGATCTAGTTAATTTAACATGATTCAATGCTGAATCAACACTGTATCCGGTAAATATTATGTCTTGGATCCATGCTTGTAGGGCCTATCTCTTACGCACGCTGCTTACCGTCCAATTTATTTCAGCGCTATATAATGTGGAAATTTTTTGTTTACCAGAATTCAGTGTTAAAATAACAGTTCATCTTCTTAAATCAACTTGAATATGGTAATAGGTCTTAACACTTAATATAAGGTTATTAAAATCAGATAAATTTCTGAAATGTCAGTAACTTTATATACGATTATGAACCTTGTAAATTTAACAGAGCCCAGGTTAATTACTTACCTGACTTTTTTCTCTGAGTGTAGAGAATGATGTGAACGAACACTCTTGAAGTAATTTTTAATCCACACTTTGTTCTGCCATCACTAATAAACCATGTGTGGATGGGGGTGATAACAGGCATTTAATAGTATTCTTTTTGTAGCTAATCTACGAATGAATCTTATCATCGCATTAAAAATATATGAGACTCAAGGGGCCTCCTTTTTGTTCAAATACATTTTTTGTATTTTAATTTTCTTAAGCTCTTAGTTGGGTAACTTTGTTGTTGACTTTTGTAATTATTTATAATATTTTGAATGAAATTTAATTTTGTTGGTCTTTTTTACTTCTCTTTTTTTTATTTTTATTTTATATTTCATATTCTTTATGTCTAAGATTAATAAAGTAATGAGGTGAGAATGGAAAAACTGTGTATTTCACCAAGGGTCTTAAGCAAAATGATTTTATTGATGATATCATTTGGATTTTGTCATGTCAAGTACAATTTTTTACAACGTAAGAGTTCCCTCTAGACTCCGTAATCGCTTGGGAACGCTGACAAACGTTTTGATAATTTTTGATAAAATAATTTTATGATCTGCAATTTTGTTGATGCTTGCTTTCTTTTTTTATTTTCAGGCGAGTTTTATAAAATATAAATCAATCCACATAATATAATACACTAAAATCTTTTGACGTATTATTTTATGGACAATTCAAAGTGCAAAAAGAATTTTTGGAATCAACGAAGTTCCTAAACTAATTAGGAACATATATACTTGAAGACAACTAAGTCCACAAGCCAACACAACCTGCAGATACTTTAAATTAGTGTGATAAGGATATTGTGAGAGTTTTTAAAGCTTCAGCTTTATTTGCGTTTAATAAAAATAATAATAACTTATAATCCATATGTATAGGGTTTTTCAACGGAAACGCTACAAAAGTAGAACGACAGGGACAGCAAACGACGCTATATTTCTTGCCGCTCTTTTAACACTTCTCTTCAGTAAGGTTTGCCATTTCATGATGGAAAGATATACGAGCCAACAACGAGTTAAAATTATTAAAATTTATTACCGAAATTCGGAGTCAGTGGCTTCAACGTTAAGAGCGCTACGTCGAATTTATGGTCGTCATATTCGTCCTAGCGTCCATGAATTCACAGGCACAGTACAAAATGTTCCCGCGCCAGTGAGACAAAGAAGTGCCCGTAGTGTCGAGAATATTGCTGCCGCTGAGGCTTCAGTTGCAGAAAGCCCAAATGTGTATCTGACACGTCGTTCTCAAGCGTTGGGCATCTCTGTGACGTCGTGGTGACGATTTTTGCGAAAAGATCTTGGCCTACATCCTTAGAAGATTAAATTGACGCAAGAACTGAAGCCCAGAACTGACCACCAGAAGCGTCGTATGTTAGTGAATTGGGCTGAGCAACAACTTGAAAATGATTCGGAGTTTCGGAATGGCTTCGTCAATAAACAAAATATCTGGTATTGGTCAGGCAGCAATCCATACGTTCTCCATGAGTCATCATTGCATCCCGAAAAAATTATGGTTTGGTGTGGTGTATGTTTTATTTAAAAAAAACTTTTGTAGCGCTCTTATTGAAAAACTTGATATAAGTCGTATATTCGAAATAAAACGGATCAAGAAAACTTCCTCAAAGACAAAACATACTTGAAAGAAAATCTTAAAGGGTGTGGATACAGGCAGGGGGGTGAGCATGGTGGAGGATCGCATATGAAGAAAATCCTTGCGGCAGCAGAAAGTGATGGTCAGGGAGACTCATTAAAAATTACCCTAAGATGAGAGCCTTCCGTAGTACAACATGATATCAACTAAAGGATGTTCTAAGAAAAATAAGTCTTGAAAGATCAAAAGCTTTACTCTCTCGTTACACTAAGAAAAAATATCAAAAAATGTGTTTTTCCAATGAAGCAATTTTCTTGGTTGAGGCAAAATAACGGGTGATTTTTTAAGAGGTTTAAAACTTAAAAAAAAAAAAAAAACACAAAAAATTCGAAAAAATTAATGAAATATTTATTTGATTCGATAGTTTGAACCTTGCAATTTAATTTTTAAAGATAATTTCATGCAAATGTTGACCGCGGCTGCGTCTCAGGTAGCCCATCCGCTGAGTCCAATTTTGGCATACTCGTTCACACATATCGGCCGGTATCTCACGAATGAATGCATGGATGTTGGCTTCCAGTGCGTCAATCGAAGCGGGCTTGTCCCTATAGACATTAGCCTTGACATACCCCCACAAAAAATAATCTAATGGTGTCTAGATCTAGGCGGCCAATTGACCGGCCCGAAACGTGAAATTAACTGTTCACCAAACTCGCCTCGCAATTGCGCCATTGTTTCGCGTGCTGTGTGGCATGTGGCACCGTCTTGTTAAAACCACATATCATGCAAGTCAAGAACTTCCATTTCGGGCAAAAAAAGTTTGTTATCATCGCTCGGTAGCGTTCACCATTGACAGTAACGCTGCGATTCGCATCATCTTTGAAGAAATATGGCCCAATAATGCCGCCGGCCCATAAACCGCACCAAACAGTGGCTTTTTCGGGATGCATTGGTAGCTGTTGCAATGCTTCTGGCTGATCTTCACTCCAAATGCGGCAATTATGCTTATTTACGTACCCATTCAACCAAAAATGAGCCTCATCGCTGAACACAATTTTTCGATAAAAAAGCGGATCCTCGGCCAGCTTTCCAAGAGCCCATTCACCAAAAATTCGGCGTTGTGGTAGGTCGGCTGGCTTTAGTTCTTGCACCAGCTGTATCTTAAAAGGCTTAACGCCCAAATCCTTCCGCAAAATTTTCCACGTAGTGCTGTAACAAAGGCCTAACTGCTGGGAACGGCGCCGAATCGACATTTCGCGGTCTTCTGTCACACTAGCTGATACGGCCGCAATATTTTCTTCACTACGCACAGTACGTAAACGTGTTGGTGGTTTAATGTCCAACAAAGTAAATTTGGTGCGAAATTTGGTCACAATCTTCCGAATAGACTGCTCAGAAGGTCGAGAATGCCGACCATAAAATGGAAGCAGCGCGCGATGAACATTTCGAACCGAGCACGAATTTTGATAGTAAAATTCAATAATTTGCAAGCGTTGTTCATTTGTAAGACGATCCATGGTTAAATTGCAAACCAAACTGAAGCTGTTTGACAGTGACACAAGGTACTAAACACACGTCAGCTGTCAAAACCAGTGTTGCCAAAACCAAACCAGCTAAAAAATCACCCGTTACAGTAAATAAAATGATAAAGTACTCTAAAGAAGCTAAGAATTAAATTGCTAGGGTCCAAAGAAGCAATAAACAACTATTTTGAAGGTAATATCGGATATTTTGCGAAAAAGAGGTCAACAAAAAGGCAAAACAGTATCAAGAAGGTATTCTGGGAGAAAGAAGTAGAGCTCCTAAATGACGGCCTATTCATTGAAAAGCCCACAAAGCATAAGCTCAATCAGAAATGGTTTGAGCAGCATGCTTTTGGGTAGGTCAGATCTGACGAATGGTCCTGATTTTAGTCTTCTGGATTAGGTCAAATAGTACAGCGCAATAATCAAAAAAAATTTAAACTAAGGTCTGGAGAGATGGGTGGGCCAAAAATTTCGATTGAAGTGCAGTGTAATTAGGAACATGATTGGCCTTACAGACTCAAGACCTGTGTAAGGGCTGGAAATGGTCAATTTTTCATGAACTTGACAAAATATATCTACTCTTTTATTATACAATTGTTATACCAAAATAATGGGTTGGTACCGACATTCTGAAGGCTTTTAAAATTCTGCATGTAAAATTCTATTTTTTTGAATTCTGATTGTACAAAATTCTGCATGACCAAAATTCTGTTTTTTCGAAACTCTATATTTCGAAATTCAGTTTGTTCAAAATTCTGTATTTCAAAATTCTCTCTTCCAAAATTCTGTATTTAAAAATTCTGTAAATATGTTTTAAGAGAAAAGTCATTTTTATAATGTAAAAAAGTGAGCACTTTTTTACATTATCAAAACTATTTCAGAATTTTTAAATACAGAATTTTGGAAAACACATTTCTTCACTCAGAAAAAAAGTTAAATAATTAACTTGGGCCCTGTTAAATATACAAGGTGCATAATCCCATATACAGTTACAGACATTTCCGAAATTTACCTAATTTTAATAACCTTTTATTAAGTGTTAAATTAGCCTGGTTGTCTATATTACCATATTTAAGTTGATTTAAGAAGATGAACTGTTATTTTAATACTGAATTCTGGTAAACAAGAAATTTCCACAAAAATATAGCACTAATTTTTACTGAGATCGGGAATTTCTATTTCACTACAAATCAGGTTGAAGTAACATTTTATATAATTATTTTTACAATGTTTACCTATTGAATTTAACCTGTCTTCATCTTAAAAAACACTCTGCCAGTTAATTTCAATGTGACATCAGTGTTAAGACACACACACAGGCCATCCAAATAAAATGATTTAAAGTTAACCTGGCCACCTGTTAAACTAGCCCTCTACCAGCGTTGAAACACATTTACAAGCCATGGTTAAAGAAACACTCTGCCAGGTTATTTCAACGTGACACCAGTGTTAAAGCACATACAAATACAAGCCATCCAAACAAGGTCAATTGCAACTTTTTGATATTTGGCACAAGTTTTTTATGCAGCGAAATGGCCTACGAGATGCGTACTATCTCCATGTGTGAGAGGTTCCCAGTTGAAAACTAAGTAAGTATCACAAAGTATTTTTAAAATAAAATAATATACATAGGAATACATTTCTATACTTTCAGAATAATGCAAAATGAATTGGAACGTAAGCAGTGTTAGAGATGTGACCTACAAGCATTTATCCCAGTATAATAATTACCGGACACGGGGTTGACTCAACATTGAATCGAATCATGTTACATTAACCAGATCTTCATGTTAAATTTACAGGATTCTCAGCAAGATTCTCAGATAAAATTTGCAGTTTTACTTTTTTAAGGCAGTGTTAACTTTACCTGAAACCAATGTTGATTTAACACGACAATAAAATCAGGTATCAGATTAAGCCGTTAACCTGGTCTACCGAATTGAAAAATAATAGCCTGAAAATCAGGTGTAATAAACCTGAAATTGGTTAGTTATCCCAGTTTTTTTCTGTGAGTGCGGTGCGGAGTGGTGCGTGTGTTGCGGGCGCGTTCTACCCGGTGCTGCCGGACTGCCGTGCCACACAGCCTTTCATGCCTTTTTGGGGATTGATTTCATCTTAGAAGTTGCAAAAACTCCCCAATTTGGCAGTTATTTCATTTCCAGTTTGGGAAGTTATTTCACTGAGCCTGTTTTTGAAAATTTTCCCCTCTTACCTAAGGAAGAAGAAAGACCTTTCACCCTCGTATTAGATTCTGAATTTTTTTTTAACGTATGAAATTCCTGTCTGGAACTCAGTTTTTACTGAGCTTAAGTGCCTAAGGCATACTAGTTATAGCTATCATAAAAGCTCATCATTAAAAATTTTAATGATTAGTTCTGAGACGTTTAGAAAGCGATATCAGTGATTATTTTGATGGCAAAATAAAGCTCCTGTCTTAATAATTAGTTCTGGTAAAAAAAAAAAATATTATATTTGGCCTTGTCACATAAAATGAGTTTTAATATTTCAAGAATTGAACTCTCTACCAATGATCATTAAAATATTCAGTTTTTTTATATGGAAGGTTGGACCTGTTTGAATTTTTTTTGGCAAGAAATATTAATAAAATCTTGAACTTTATTCCTCCACAAAAATAATAAATGATTTTGGTTCGTAAACACTTTAAAATTGTGGAACAGTGTTTTCATTGATGATGAGTTTCAATGAAAAATATAACTGGAGCCTTAAAGTCCGAGAATTCTTTAGGCTAAGTTAAGCCCGAAAGAGCTTATTTGTTGTTGTATTTAAAATGTCAACTGTTTAGTCCCGATATCGATCTTTTGACCAATTCTCTGCTTGTCTGTGTGTAGACTTTATTTACTGGTGTTAGAATGTTTTTTTGAAATAATTTCCTGCATCGTTTTTCATCACTATACACTGACCAACGAAATAATATCAGACAGCTGGCAATTGTGTTGACAAACACGCCCAGAACGATAAATGATTGATTGTTTTCCATGTGGATGGGGTTTGGTCACATTTGAGTCAACAAAATAAATGTTGAATTATATTGTTGACACGAACTTTCTCATTTTATAAACATTGTAAGCCAATAAAGTTTATATAAGCAAAACAACATAAGTCGATGACGCACACTTAAATCAATTTAATCATTTTAATGCCAAAATATTGTCAATTCTATTTTATTTATTATTTTTATTAAATATTTTATTTATTTTTTCATAATTAAAAAAATTTTGGACTCCTGCCCAATTTTCCCAAGCAAATAGATTTGTTTTATGTTCATCTGTGAAAAAAAAAAATTATGAAACTGCAAACAAAATTTAACTGGACATTTCCGATCCATATGTGTGTTAGATTAATTACTCGGATATCATTTAACACCATCGAAAGTTGCATCCTTTGGCTAGGCGAGGATTCTGTATGACGCTATATATGAGTTACCTATAAACTACTTAAAGGATATGCTCACAATTTTGTTAAATTCGTGTGTACCTTTCAGTTGTTGTAGTGAGTGGTTTGTCGTCCTTGGTTCTTCGTCGCGTGGGATATACGAGTAGCACAAAACCTGAGGCAGACATTCTATATGTCATTTCTCTGGCTGTAGGTATAGGTAGGTATAGGGCAGGATGTTGGATTTCTGCTTTCTGGTATTCAAACACAAAACTCTGACAATGTATTTGCAGAGTCGTAAATGCTAAAGGACTTGTTTTTGAGTAAATCATTGGTAGGATGCTTGAGTCCCGGTTGCTGGTAAACTTTGTTGGCAACTCCAATTACTGCGTCTAATTGGAATGTGAAGTCATTGTTGTTGTCATCCTCATCGTCATCGTAGCTCATTATATAAATACAAGCTTAGCACAGTTTGCTATGGAGCCTGGCCCAAATGCCTTTCGTCACTCCCCTCAAGAATCGAATATGGGCAAATACCATCAGATGAGAGTAGGTACAATACATAGACATACCTGTATTGGAATAAAGCATTTTAACCTGTAAGTAACTATTCCTCTTATCAAAAACCAGATATGCAAAGTTCGTGTTTATTTGTATGTTGCCATTGCCAAAGAAACTATCATTACTGCTTCAGAAATTACTAAATTATATTTAATTGGATTAATTAAAAAAAGTAATTTTTTGTGTACACTTAAAAGTTAAATTTCATATTTTATTCGACATAGTTTTGTGACAAAACACCAGTAATGCAGTTTTCAAAACAATGGTAATGATATGGTTATAAGGGAAACTTTGTTTTGCGCATTGGTATACAATGGGGGATGATTCTTTATTTACGAAAACCTTCAACCAAATAAAAACAAGTGCACTTATGTGATTTCAAAGTTTTAATGGTTCAACAGCTTTTGAACTTCACTGAGACTGGAAATTTGAATTAATTAACAAATATTTTTACAATACGGTTAGCATACAAGAATGACATGTGTCAAGAAGTAACAATTTTACCAGCTGGTTGAATCAAAGAAGATTTTGAATCAAAACAGAAAATTAAAAAAAAAAAAAAACGGGAACACTTACAATGCCACGCTTTAGCTTTGTTTTTTAAAGCCACGATTCCATTCTATAACATGCTTCCTAAATGAAGTTTCTGGCAAATAGTTTCTGAAGAAAATAATTTTCATACTCAAAAATTAAAAAAGAAATTATAATTTTTTAAGATTAAAATTATTTTTGCCACGCTTTAGCTTTGTTTTTTAAAGCCACGATTCCATTCTATAACATGCTTCCTAAATGAAGTTTCTGGCAAATAGTTTCTGAAGAAAATAATTTTCATACTTAAAAATTAAAAAAGATATTATAATTTTTTAAGATTAAAATTATTTTTTCAGTAACTATTTAAAAAAAATATTTAGAAAGCATATTATAGAATGGAATTGTGGCTTTAAAAAAAGCCAAAGCGTGGCATTGTAAGTGTTCCCGTTTTTTTAAAATAGTTTTTTACTGTTTTTAGCCAAATTTTTAGAAAATTCCCCCTCCCGCCTGAAGGGGGGGGGGGAATAGATCCCTCCTGCGAAACACAATTTTTTTCTCGCCTGAATTTAATCTATACATTCTAATTTATTTTCGCCTGCTATAAGAATAATCCTTTACCCATACTAGTACGTTAAAGTGAAAATAGGGAGACCAGGGGGGTGAAATAAAAATCTGAAAAATTAGGGAAATTGTCTTTCAATATTTTGAATCAAATGAGATCTATCCAAGACTATGTCCAATTTAAGGACCACCCTAATGTTTCTATATGGAAAAAAATTATTTGTATATATGAAACAATTTTAAAAATAAAAAAAAAAATTAAATGTATATGTATGTATGGTATAGTGGGTCTGCTTGGTGCCCATATGAAGCATGATAGTGCTTTATGTGACAAAAACACATTGTTTTAGTGGTTGTTCGTTATGAAAGAATGATACTAAGAAGTTGGACCATTTTGTATCTTTGCCCATTTAGGTGTGCAGGGCAATTTTACTTGGAAAATGACTTGAAATAGATGAACAAAATATTTTAAAATAAAAGCAAAAATACAATAATTTTCAATAACTTTTTTTTGAAGCCAAAATACCATTCTTAGGTTCTGTTTTTAAAATTTAGCAAATCTAATAAATAGTTTTCAAAAAACTCAGTTTTGAAAAAAAAAAAAAAAATTAAATGTCGAATTTTGAAAACCAAATGGTTTTACTCGTAAGTTCTTTAACCATTTTTCTTCAGACTATTTTTTTTAAGTATTTGTTAAGTTCAAATCCAAATAGCATTGTTGGAACTATTAAAATTTTTTTATAGCTGGTAATTGTAAGTAGTAAAATCAAAAACTATAAATCTGCACAGCTCCCACATTTTATTTTAAATGTATGTTCTTTAACCGAGATCCTAAATTACTTTTAGCTGCATTCACTTAATAACGCCTCAAGATTCCAAAATATGCTCCATAGTAACGTTCAACGTTAAACGAGCAAATTATTGATATTCATGAGAACATAACCCTGAGTCTCCACTTGAAATAAATGATTGGAAGAAATGCGGCTTGAAGTCAATATTTCTTGTAGAATTTCCTTATGTCTAGAATATTTTTAAATTTTCAGATATACATTTCTCTCCTAATATTTCTTATCTTCGTAGAGAAAATAAATGGTGAAATATTATTTGACATTTTGTTAAAGATACTGGACCACCACTGTACTTCTCAAAGAACCGTTTTTTTTATTTTGAATCTCCTCACTATTAGTTGAACAGATTTAGATATTGTTTTTATATAAAAATTGCAAATTAGATTAGATACAATGCACGACTGGGTCGCACGTACTTACTCTTATGCTCAGGACGCTGAGTATATTAGAACATCATAATGTAAAGACATGGACATTATGAGAGATGACTGTTCAAAAGCATGTAATACGATATTAAAATAACATTAAATAACTTCTTTGAGAATTTTAAATGAACGTCATCTTAGTTCTTGATTGAATATAGTATGCAAAAAAAAATATTGAAAATCGTTGTAGCGGTTTTCCTAAGAAATAATTAGTATAGAAATATGTATCAAATTCTTAAAACATTTTTAAGTAAATTTTTGGTATGCAATTCGTAAGTATTTATTTATGTACATATAAAAATAAAATTTTGAAAAAAATTTCTACCAGTTTTAGAGATATCGAATTTTTTTTAAAAAAATAAACTTTTTCTAAAAATTCAAAAAAAAATTTTGGAAAATTTGGTACGCAATAACTAAACAAATATTTTCTGAAACGTTTTTTTAACATTTGTATGGAAGGTACCGTTATTTGAAAGAGAGTGTAAAAAAAGCCCTTGAATACTGAGTTCTATAAAAATCGACCATTTGTGATTTTCAAAAAAAAAATTGATAATTTCTTAAAAATCAAAAAAAAAATTGAAAATTTTAGTAGGAAAACTGAAATTGCTTAGAAGCTTCTGTATAAAAAAAAAATGATTGAAATAAAATTTAACGTTTTGAAGAAAATTGAAATTAGAAAATTGGTTCTATGGGAAGTACCATTAATAACAATTTTTTGAAAAATGCTTTCCCATACCAAAGGCAATTTATTGAATTTTTTTAAGAAAAGCTGTAGACCCATAATAAAAATGTATGGCAGGTAACGTTATATTTAGTTCTAAGAAAACAAAAATGAAGAAAAAAAACGTGTTACAGAATCACCAAAAAACAACTATCAACAAAGTGTTTAGAAAATTGATCCAACCGTTTAGGCTGTAGCCACAAACAGACTGACAGAAATTATTTTGTCCCCCACTCTTTTGGTGCTCTCTGTCATCGTAATATCCTGTTTGATTGTTATTTCGAATTTTTGTTTTGCACGAATCCAAAACATACGTAATATACATAGTACCTTTATCACAAATAAAAATAAAACAAATTCCATACCTCAAAAACGGGTGACAATTTTTTTAATTTTATTTTTATTTGCACATAAATAAAAACTTATGATTTGCATACCAAAAGCTTTTCTTAAAAATGTTTTAGGAATTTGACATATAAAAATAATTTTTAAGAGAACCGCTCCTCCAGGAGGAGGAAGAAACGATTCCTCACCTTTTCTCTACATGCCCAGCACTTTCACCTCTACAACGATCCTAGTAATCTGGTGAACATCGACATAAATAGCTTCGTACGCTTCGTCAGGTGCTCTAAGTGGTTAAACGAGTTAAGAAGGAGTCTTCCAGATTTATGTGGTATTACAATGGACCAAATTTGGTCCAAGTGTGTCAGTATTAATTTATTGGCAGCCACTTCTACCTAAGCGTGCAATACAAAAAAAAAAAACAAAAATCTTTAACTATAATTCAAAATAAATTCATAGGCTTAAGAGCTTCACAGCCACCAGCCCCTAATAACAAGCTGTTTTCGATATTTACTACAATTTAGCTCTTAAACTCAATGAATTGGTAGTAAGCAAGTTTTTAACTTGCTCTAAATGCGCATCTGGAGCTCCTTCTCAAATAAACGAACCTTAAGATTTGATCTGGAGGCGCTATTAAAGCACTTGAACATCTTAAAATGGTTCCTAAAAACCGTAATTCTTGTATCCTCCAACTGAGTTAAAGAAAGGGCTTAAAAAAGTCAAGTCTTAAAACTTAAGTTATAGATGCCGATTCTTTAAGGTTATGAAGTGGCCGTCATGAAACAAAAGCCGAAATAGTTGCCAGCAAAGTATCTTCAAAAATAAAGGAATAAATGTCAATTTCTATTGATTTAAATTTAATATCAAAAAACAACTTTAAATCCAAAATTGAAATCAACTTTAATTTAAAACTTTCATTGCAGCTTTAAGGTCCAAACCAATTGTCAGTATATATCGTATAACTTAATGCCACTAAACTTCAACCAACCATAAGGAACGTATCCTAACGAAATACTTCTTCCGTCTTTTGCGAACAACTACACTGTTACTTCCACTCGACCGTAAATTAGATTGCAAGGAAATTCACTTTCGCGGCTTTTACTTAACTGCAGTGAATTCTAAAGTTAGTCGTTCATTTTTGGATACGTATAGGACCCGATATACCCCCCGTTCCAGTTTTGGTTTGGTTTCTGTTCCTCTCTTGCTGATTCCCTCCTCCCCAAACACCCTCACTTGAAAGCTAAATCCTACAAAATAGAAATTGTTTGTGCCTTTTTTTTAACTTTTAACCTTTTGTGAACAGAAGCGGGTATGTGAAAGCAACAGCAAAGAAAGTGCAGACAGAGTACCAACCACCATTACCATCACCATTCAGAGTATAAAAGGACAACGATATATTGAGGCCATAAAGTGATTTAGAGAACAAGATATGAGCAAAAGCAAAAAAAAGGAAAAAAAATATCTTTCTAAATCCTTGAGTGCACTCAAATGCAAGAGAATCCTTTCCAGCAAAAGTAATCCTTCCTCGATCATGATGCTTGTGTTTGTTTGTAATAGAAGCTCATCCTTCTCCCTCACTATTGAAATCCATTTGAGCAAATTGTTTTATGGTGTGTTATGATGAGAAAAAAAAAATAAGCAAGGACTAATCTCGACCACGGTGATGATCTGGTCAGGTCAACTAAATATTACACACTCACACCTAAAATGACACTCTTGATTGCCTGGGGAACTAACAAAATTAGTCTAGGGTAATGAAAAAGGACGACAAAAAATGGGGATAACTCCAAATACGAGTATATCTGTGAATGAGCATTGAGCACACCACACAGTGTGGATGAGTATCCAGAGAAGAGATGTCCTGAAAATATAGATGACATTCTAGGAAATTGGGCTACCTGATGGAATTTATTTATTCAACCCCATAGCCAGTTCAAATATTATACTGGTCCTGGCTAGAGTACCTTCTATAGATTCACCACGGATGTCGGTCGATACCAACTGACCAGATATAGTACTCGTATACACGGTGTAAATGAGTATGGCAGAATGCAAGGGAAAGTCGAAGAGTGTTGGTGTTGGTATAGTAGGTGCCCTCAATCGTGTGTGTAGCTAAGGATCTCCTTGCGTCTCCGGCTCTGGTTGATGTTTAATTATGTAAAATGTGAGATGGTGCCATATCCCGGACGAACGAGAAATGGCTGATATCTACTTGCATGAGGACGAACACGAAACGTGGCTGATGGTCTCCCGTTGGGCGCCAGTTTATTGCATGGCCACACGGTATCAAATCTGTGAAAGGATAACGCGAAAATGTTCTGTCATTGAAGAGCAAGTAGGTTTATAATACGTTAGGGGTCATGTAATCATCGAATTGGGAATGGCCGTTGGTTGGTTGGTAAAATATTTGCAATGGTCATTGAGATTTTAATTTATTTCTTTTTTTTTCTGTTTTTTGTTAATACTTTTGTATGCTATGCCCTCCCTTGGTTCTTTCAATGATTATAATCGCGTTTGCAATTTCTCGTCCTTCTCCTACACCATCTCCTTTAGGATGAGAAAAAAAATGTTTTTTTTTTGTGAGTTCAAGGATTCGATTACGATTCATGCATGACGATGTAATTAAATTTTAATTTAGGTTAAAGGCTGCTACGGCTCAATCGATAAATTTGCTGGCAATGTTTTTCACTTGCAATGGACTGATGAGTCTGACGGCCAGCAGAAGCAGCAGAGGATGGTTGGATAATAATTTGAAATGAATAAACATTAATTGATGCGAATGGGAATTGGTGATTTAAATGAATTAAAATTGTATTTGTATTAATTTGAATGATTGATTATCATCAGGTATATTATTACAAACATATATATTTTTATATTTTGTACTTGATTTTGAATTCAATCAATATAAAATGTACTGTTAAATTAAATTTCAAGATGGAGTTATGCAGGTAGTTGTAATAAGGATATGCAAATATCCAGCCATAGTTTCTTTGAGAATTGACAAGTTTCAATTTATTGACTTAGCTTCACCCCTGAGGAAGCTCTGGTGAAATCTACTAGTTTCCAGACAAGAGCAAAAAATCACGATCTGTGATTTTCAACCTGTGATTATAAAATCACAATCACGACCTGTAAACAATTCACGAACAAACTGAAAGATGTGAGTGGCTTTAAACTTGATTTTATTTTCTGTCTGTATTCGTTTCACATTCTTCGAAAAATCACAGATTCACAACCCTAGGGTTGTCACGTTCAGAATAAAACCACAAGAGAACTCAAAACCTCATACCCTTATTACGAATGACAATTATCAAATTGATAGTTGATAAACCTTGAAATTTGGATTTTAAAACCAAATTTATCAAAAAACTGGTCAACTAATCTTTAATAATTTTTAATTTTCTTGTGACTCACAAACATCAGTAAAATTCTCCATTATCAAAACTTTTGTCAGTAGGGTTTTTAAAGATCGAATTTAAAATGTATCTGTTATTAATTTGATAATTGACAATACCTAGTAATAGGGCCCTCACAGATCAAGCCGAATGAATAAAGAATGAGAACGACTTTCTTCACATTTTGTGGGTTGATGTTTTGATAGATTTTGTTTCCCGATTTAGTAGATATAAAAAATTTTGGGGGTTGTAAATTTGACCAGCAAGACAAGTGCGAGTTTTTAGTATCCACCCACAGCCATGCCCCTTTTTTTATAATTGAGTTTTCTCCTTAATACGCAATGTAGGTGCAGCATTTGAAAGAAATTTTGTGAATAAGTTGAAAATAAGAAAAACTAGATTTCCTGTTATTTGACAATACAAGCTAGAATTCAAATTCTTTCCTACAAACATCCAATTTTCAGTAGTAAGAAAATAGGTATCTTAATTTTTAACTTTCTCAAAAACTACAATTTTTTGAGTACTCTAAGCAAAAATTGTACTTGATAACACAACATTTTCGAAAAAATAATAAAAGAAAAAAAAATCGGGTTTTAATTTATTTTAATTTTAAGTTTGAAATTATTTGTTCGAAATAAAGGGTATTTCAACAGGGACGCTACAAAAGTAGAGCGACGCCATATTTCTTGCCGCTCTTTTGACATTTATCTTCAGTAAGGTTTGCCATTTCATGATGGAAAGATATACGAGCCAACAACGAGTCGAAATTATTAAAATTTACTACCGAAATTCGGAGTCAGTGGCCTCAACGTTAAGAGCGCTACATCCAATTCATGGTCGTCATAATCGTCCTAGCAGATCAACAACTGAGCGTCTAGTGGAAAAATTTGAAACCACAGGCACAGTACAAAATGTTCCCGTGCCTGTGAGACAAAGAAGTGCCCGTAGTATCGAGAATATTGCTGCCGCTGAGGCTTCAGTTGCAGAAAGCCGCCCAAATGTGTTTCTCACACGTCGTTCTCAAGCGTTGGGCATCTCTGTGACGTCGTTGTGGCGATTTTGCGAAAAGATCTTGGCCTACATCCCTACAAGATTAAATTGACGCAAGAACTGAAGCCGCTGGACCACCAGAAGCGTCGTTTGTTCGTGAATTGTTCTGAGCAACAACTTGAAAATGATTCGGATTTTCATCGAAAAATCATCTTCAGCGACGAGACTCATTTCTGGCTGAATGGCTTCGTCAATAAACAAAACAAATAACAGTTTGGTGTGGTTTATGGGCCAGCGGTGTCATTGGGCCGTACTTCTTCCGTGATGATCAAGACCGGCAAGACCCAATTGGATGATATGGACTTGGAGAACATATGCTTTCAACAGGACGGCGCGCCACAAGCCACACAGCGAATGTCAAAATCAATTTATTGGAAGCCAAGTTTGGAGAACGTGTTATCTCACGAAATGGTCGAGTCGCTTGGCCGCCTCGGTCGTGCGATTTGACGCCGTTAGACTATTTCCTGTGGGGCTTGAAAACCGTCAAAAATTGGTTTCAGCGTCTGGACTTTTGCTAGCGTGCCCGTGGTGGCCATGCAACAGAAATTGAGTTTCATACATAATGGCATTTAACGTACTTTCACAGGAATAAAAAATTTCAATGATATCCAAAACCGTTTGTGTTTTGTTTAAAAAAAACTTTTATAGCTCTCTTATTGAACAATCCAATATTTCTGTAACTCAATAAAAACCGTAGCCATAAATTATCAACTGAAAAAAGGCACCCCGACTTATTGCACCAGTTCAACAATTATTTTTTACACGATGAGTCGTAAAGCCTGCGATAAAAAATATTTTATCTGAAGTCAGCGCTTTTCTTTTATAAGTGAACGAACGTTTTTTGTAGGAAAGACTTTTCAGAAAGATAATCAACGTTTTATACAGCTCACACGGACATTGGAAAAGACATGTGACTGTTTTCCAGTTTTTTTCTTAATATATAGTTGGATGTTTTTGATTCTCATTATCACTGTTCTGAATAAATACTAAAACACTTTATAGACCAAACTCTTTACCACTTTTGAATTCTAAACAATCTTCCCGATTGATAAACACTACTGCAGACGTTTTTTTCAAATTTTTGACTTTGAACAAGTCCGCAACCGACAGTTGAAATTTACAAACTATTTAACAAGTTTATTTTCTATTCTGGAAACACTTTCTGTTTCAGTTAGAGTAGATTTATGAAATTTCCCACTTAACGGGTGATTTTTTAAAAGGCTTAGAACTTTAAAAAATAAAACACAAAAAATTCGAAAAAATTAATGAAATATTTATTTGAATCGATAGTTTGAACCTTGCAATCTAATGTTTAAAGATAATTTCGTGCAAATGTTGACCGCGGCTGCGTCTCAGGTAGCCCATCCGCTGAGTCCAATTTTGGCATACTCTTTCACACATATCGGCCGGTATCTCACGAATGAATGCATGGATGTTGGCTTCCAGTGCGTCAATCGAAGCGGGCTTGTCCCTATAGACATTAGCCTTGACATACCCCCACAAAAAATAATCTAATGGTGTCAAATCGCACGATCTAGGCGGCCAATTGACCGGCCCGAAACGTGAAATTAACTGTTCACCAAACTCGCCTCGCAATTGCGCTATTGTTTCGCGTGCTGTGTGGCATGTGGCACCGTCTTGTTGAAACCACATATCATGCAAGTCAAGAACTTCCATTTCGGGCAAAAAAAAGTTTGTTATCATCGCTCGGTAGCGTTCACCATTGACAGTAACGCTGCGATTCGCATCATCTTTGAAGAAATATGGCCCAATAATGCCGCCGGCCCATTAACCGCACCAAACAGTGGCTTTTTCGGGATGCATTGGTAGCTGTTGCAATGCTTCTGGCTGATCTTCACTCCAAATGCGGCAATTATGCTTATTTACGTACCCATTCAACCAAAAATGAGCCTCATCGCTGAACACAATTTTTCGATAAAAAAGCGGATCCTCGGCCAGCTTTCCAAGAGCCCATTCACCAAAAATTCGGCGTTGTGGTAGGTTGGCTGGCTTTAGTTCTTGCACCAGCTGTATCGTAAAAGGCTTTACGCCCAAATCCTTCCGCAAAATTTTCCACGTAGTGCTGTAACAAAGGCCTAACTGCTGGGAACGGCGCCGAATCGACATTTCGCGGTCTTCTGTCACACTAGCTGATACGGCCACAATATTTTCTTCACTACGCACAGTACGTAAACGTGTTGGTGGTTTAATGTCCAACAAAGTAAATTTGGTGCGAAATTTGGTCACAATCTTCCGAATAGACTGCTCAGAAGGTCGAGAATGCCGACCATAAAATGGAAGCAGCGCGCGATGAACATTTCGACCCGAGCACGAATTTTGATAGTAAAATTCAATAATTTGCAAGCGTTGTTCATTTGTAAGACGATCCATGGTTAAATTGCAAACCAAACTGAAGCTGTTTGACAGTGACACAAGGTACTAAACACACGTCAGCTGTCAAAACCAGTGTTGCCAAAACCAAACCAGCTAAAAAATCACCCGTTATTAAAAGAAGTCAACACAATTGTTTAAGGTCACTTAGACTTGTTAGGTTAGGTAAGGTCAAGGTGGCTGCGTGTTACACAAATTTCAAAAAAATTGTTGAATTTCACCTGTTCAACAAGCACTTTATGAATTGTGATGTTAAAGGCCCCTTGACGTCGATGTAATTGTAATCCTCAGAATACATGGCAGGCTGGAACTTGGAAGACCAAGAAAACATGTAAATCAGCAGTCACAGTTAAAATATCTAACTGCAGACCATAAGAGATGGAGACGATTTGTTGGCTACAGGACATTATAATGACGAAAAACTTCCTTTAAGCAGAAAACAATGTTAAGAAAATGGTTATTAATTTCCTCTCAAGGAGCCATTTTTAAATTTTTTAACGGTTTACATTTTTAACTGCTTTTAATTGTTTTTATTGTAATATGTAATTTACTTGTTTTCTGGAAACAGCTAATACCTACGAATTTGATTTAATATTTACAATAGGCTTTTGACAAACTCACCATTTTCTTTAAGTTTATAAGTGAAAACTATTTTCTCAATTATAGGCAACCTATATTTTTTATTTTTTACTGAATTTAATGTGTTATCTCACTAAACATGTGAAAATAGCCATAAAATACAGGAAAACTATATTTTCTTTTATAATTTGTTCCCGTCAGGTAACAGTAAACTTTTAAAATCCAATTAACCTCTTTCTTCCCCTATCATTTCTCATTAAGTGTTCTCTTTTAAGTAAAGTCAGCCAAAAATTGTTATGCTTCTGTGCATTTTAAGTTATAAAGATTAACTCAAGTACAATTTCGCAAGAAGCTATTATCCGTTAACGTACATAAATGAAGCTAATAAAAGAATGTTATTACTTGATTGGCTATAAAATAAAATAAGCTATACGAAATAACATTTTTTCTTAAAAAAAAAAATGTGCAATGAATTTGTAAAATGTCAAAATGAAAATAGCAGTATTAAAATTAAATCCCTATAGTGTTTTAAGACGGAATATATCATAAAAAACAAAATTTCACACCAAAATCCTTGTAAGAAGTTTTTAATACTCAGCATCATGGTTGTGTATTTTTTAAGTCGTCTTTTGTTGTTTTTCTTTGTAAGACAAACTTGTATAAATATATTCCCGTTGAAATTTATCAGTTACAGTTGCAGAGTGCAACTTACGTTCGTTTTCTTGGGTATTACAAGATTCTCTTAGCTCTCGGAATAATTGTCAATTGGTATAAATGCTTTCAGCAGGACTGTACATAGAGAACTCTTAGTCCATATAGCACTATCCTGACTATAGTGGAAATTTCTCCCCGCAGGAAAGTCGAACATAGCCCAACGAAAGATTTTTCTACTTTTTAATGTTTTTTTGTTTTATTTTTGTTTACTTCCATCCGTTTCACTTATATCACAGCAAAGAGCAAAGGTTCATCTTCTTCTAGTTCTCTTATCTGTTTATACTATACGAAGGGCATTTTCGTGCCACAAATACAAGCTGACCCAAGACGACGATGGCGCTAAATAGAAAAGGACTTTCGAGCTGCGACAAAAGGATGGACGAACGACCAAGGCTATATTGCGCGTCTGAAGCTGTAATCGTTTATATTATGCAGAAGTCAGCAGTTAATTTTATTGTCAGTCTGTGTCGTGTTAAATTATGTAGTGTGCCAGGATGCAGCGGCAGGATGCTGTTTCTTCGTGCTTAGCTTTTGGTTCGTTGGTGTCCATGTCTGTTCGCTATATAATACCGTCTTCTATTCATTTTTGTGTAACGAAATAATTAACAACACTCGAGTAAATTGTCACACACTAAAAGAAAGTGACCCCTCCCTTGAATGTCTTTTGACGAAATATTCTAAAAGTTGGACGCACTTTTTTCTTTTACGACTTTCATGAGAGATAGGTTTTTGTTTATAGTTTTAAAGTTTTCGCCTAGAAAATCCTTTGATATTTATTTAATGAGATTTTTTAGAAAATACTTTTATTTTAAAAGATTTATTTCGTTGAAACAAATTTTAAATGTCGAAGAATTGTATAAGTGTCAAGTAAGCAAAGCAACTTTGACAAATCCGAAAATAGGAAGGCGGATAGTTGGCCGTTCATTAGTTGTGACAGTTTCGAATTTGTTGTTCAATATTTTCTATGTTTTTTTGGGTGCTTAACTTAACAAATCTCTAAAAGCAGTTAAAGCTTCTTATACTTAATTTTGTATGGTTATTACCGAATGGTTCATTGCTTAAAAATTTGTCGTTAACAAGTCTTGAATTAGTTGTGATGATTTTGAATTTGTCGTGCAATGTTTTCTGTTTTTTTTTTTTTTTTTTAATTCTTTGTTAACTTCACATCAAGTTAGCATATCACTACCTCAAAAAGTGGTAAAAACTGTTTAAACCAAATGATTTATGGCGTAATAATTTATGGTTATTTAATCCTTAATAAGTTTTTACGATTCTGAATTTGTCGTTCTATGTTTTCTATGTTTTTTTTTCAAAAAGTGGTAAAAACTTCTAGAAATAACATTTTCTTACTTAATAATTTTATTAATTAATTGCTAATTAGTAGTGACAAAATAAATTTCCTTGGGCGATGTTTTCTATGTCCTTTTCAACAAACCCCTATTTGACCAAACAGATCAATATAATCAATTTTAAAGCCTTTTTGAATGCAACTTCATATGAATTGAAACTAAGACAAAAAACATAGAAACCATTGAACAACAATGATAAAATTGTCACATACAATCACTTACCAGTTAAAGACAAATTATTATATTTTTTTTATTTCAATATAATAGATTGTATGAACTTTTTTGCAACTCTTTGCTGATTTCATATGAATTTAGAAAAATAAAATAAGAACATAGAAAACATTGCACGAAACATTGATTTGGTCATAACTAATTAACGACTAATTAAAGACAAATTATTAAGTAGTAAAATGTTATGCCTAGAAGTTTTTACCACTTTTCGAAAAAAAAAACGTAGAAAACATAGAACGATAAATACGAAAATGTCAAAACATTTTAACGGCTAATAATCATTAAACAGTTGTTACCACTTTTTGAGGAAGTGATATGCTAACTTGATGTGAAGTTAACAAAGAATGCAAAAAAAAAAACAAAGAAAACGTCGCATGACAAATTAAAAATTGTCATAACTAATTCAAGACTTGTTAACGAAAAATTTTAAAGTAATAAACCATTCGGTGTTAGCAGTTTCTATCCCTTTTTTAAGTGAAGTGATATTTTGCATACTTGATATCAAACTAGCAAAGAACGCAAAAAAAAAACATAGAAAAGACTGTACGATAAAACTGAATTTGTCACAACTAATCAACGACTGATTAATGGCAAATTATAAAGCCATCAACCATCAAATATAATAAGTTTTTACTGATTTTCAAGAAGGTGCTTTGCTTACTTGATAATAAGTTAGCAGAGCACCGAAAAAAACATAGAAAACGTTGAACGAAAAATTCTAGAATGTTACAACTAATTAACGACTAATTAACGAAAAATTATCCACCTTTTCATTTTTTAATTCGTCAAAGTTGCTTTGGCTAACTTGAAACTCATAAGAGAGGTTCGTTTGAACGGTTTATTTGGATTCCTAAGAAGACGCATTAAAGAATAGATGAGAAAACTAGATAGATCTATATAGCCTGGCCTGCCGTACCACCCGATTTAATTCGTATACAAAACTTAGAAAAAAAATAATGTTGTATAGACAATGTACACAATGATTGCTATAAATAATTTTTAGGCTTAGAATATTGCTGAGATGCGCGAGCTTAAACTGACTTCCTTAGTACAAGGATCAATTATAAACCCATGCGGCACAAAATACCCCCTGTTTTCACTCTTTTTCTAGTTTTGTTTCTTCTGCGTTTATTTCCAGAAGATTCATAATTTTTTTTTTATTTGGGAAAATAGCATGCATTTGTCCTAAAAGCTTTGGTTATTCCTTGTTTTTTTTTGTTACCCTCATAACAAACGAAAATGATATAAATCCAGCCTTTTATACAAAACCAAACTTGAATATTATTCTTTTATTATATCTTTTTACTTTAGGCTGCCGTTTATGGAAAAATCATGTCCCATTTATCTAAGGGAATGTCTTCCCATATATAACTATGTATGCTTGGGATATAACCACTTTGAGAGGATTTTTCACGAGTGCTAGAGATAGTGGTTGGATTTAAGTTGTTGTTAGTAAAAAAAAGCAAAATCTTACTACGATGGTTTTTCATTGCCTGAGATTGGATTCCCTCTTACACCCGCAATTTGTCTCTATTTCTCTATCGCTCTCTCTCTCTTGATTTTCTTCTTTTTTTGTCAGCATTATAGCTTGTCCTTTTTGGTCTTACTCGTTGGATGGAATGTATGATTGCATAAAAAAGTCCTTGCACGTAATTTTTAATGGCTGTCTTATAGCGCACACCAGAGTAAGATTGCATTTGGCCGCATAAATTATGTGCACAGTATGCTCTTTGTCATTCGGGGGTAAAATTATTTTTATCACAACTAGGAACTCTTAGTAGGTATAGCATTGAGATGATAGAAGATGGTGTTTAGTTGTGTGTAAAGTAGAAGAATGATAGTTTGCATACAAAAATTATTAAATTTACAAAAAAAAAAATTGATCATCTTTACATATTTTAAGTCCAAAAAAGTATCATTTAATAACTTAAGAAATTTAATCAAATTTAAATAAATAAGACACTAAAAAAAAAGAAATAGTTTACAAAACCTTAAGGATAGCGTGCACTGCTGTGCACATTTTTATTGAAGGATGTCCATAAACTGAAACAAATCTATATGCAAACCTGATATTCCGTATCTCAATACATATGACGTAGAAATTCAAATTTTGAACAGAATTTATCAAATTTTTTCAAAAACATGCAGAAATGGGCACTGGGATCTTGTTATCTTCTATATGGGATATTTGCAAGAAAAGTAGGTGCCTACAGGTATATCTTAGAAAAAATTGAAATCAATGGTTAAATAGTTTGGTATCTAAGCTCATGCGCAATTTCTGGATGGACCTATAAATATTTTTTTTTAATGAAATTAAAATTTTTGTTGTAAAATTCACAGAAGAAGAATAATGGCTAGTCCAGTCATTTAAGCTTTTTGCTTCCGAAAAAGTGGCGGAAAGCTGGATTTTGGTACATATAGCTTCCTCATGGAATTCATAGGAAACAGTAAAAAGTCCCCATCGATATGAACACTACTAACGATTTTAAGGGAGATGAAAGGCCAGCCAAAGTTTTCTTGGAAATATCTCCCGAACAGAAACTTTTACGGAAAAATTGGCAAAGGCTAGGTTACTTAGAAAATTTAATATATTAAATATTAAGTAATTTTTTCACAACAGAAAACGTTTTCGAGATAATTCAATGAATACACTCAGGGAAAATCATCAGGTAAATAATCATTCTGGACCTTATTAAACTCACAAGGTAAGGTATACAAACTAATATAAAAATACAGGCAATTCCAAAATTTACCTGGTTTTGATAACCTCATATTCAGTGTCAAAATAACCTGGTGGCCTTTATTACCATATTGAAGTTGATTTAAGAAGATGACCTGTTAGTATAATATAACACTAAATACTGGTAAACAAGAAATTTTGACAAGATCGTGTTTTTTTGTAACACTGTATGTTATGAATTTCTATTTTACCACAAATCAGGTTGAAGTAACGTTTTATAGAGTTTTTTTTACAATGTTTACTTGTTGGATTTAACCTGGTCTCAACTTAAAGAAGTACTCTGCCCATTCATTTCAACTCAACGTGACAGTTGTAAGTGTTAAAACATACACAAACAGGCCATCAAAATAAAACAATTTGAATTTAACCTGGCCGCCTGTTAAAGTAGCACTCACCCAGTGTTAAAACACACACACAAGCTCTCTAAACAAAATCAGTTTCAACTTATTGATATTTGACACAAGTTTTTTTGTACAACGAAGAACAGAAACCTGTTGAGAGTGGGAATATGGTGGTAGACACACAGTCGGTGCTGAGGATCTGGAAACAACACTTTTCTAGACTGCTAAACTACGATGATAGCCAAAATTCCGAAGCGAGGCAGAATAATCCATTCAACCTGGACGACGATGGTCAAAATTTCAGTCCACCCGACCTATATGAAGTTCGGTTAGCGATAGCTAAGCTTAAGGGATACAAGGCTGCTGATGCAGATGGCCTGCCAGCCGAACTATTTAAAGCAGAGGGAGACGACTTGGTAGGGAGTATACACCAACTTACCTTAACAATTTGGTCGGAAGAATGCCCCATGAATGGAACCTCGGAATAATGTGCCCCATCCACAAGAAAGGAAATTCTCTGAATTGTTCCAACTGCAGAGGTATAAGTCTCCTCAACGTCGCATTCAAAATCCTGTCATCTTTACTGTGTGATCGCGGTTTCAAATCGATACACACCATCTCTTTATCGATTTCAAAGTCGCGTATGATAGCGTAAACAGAGACGAGCTGTACAGAGCCATGTCACATCTCGGCATCCCTGCTCAACTCGTACGCCTGTGCAGGATGACGATGGAGAAATCTCGCTGCTCCGTCAAAGTCGGTAAGATAACCACCGAACTCTTTCATGTCGAGAAAGGTTTGAGGCAAGGCGAAGCATTATCATGCAACCTCTTTAACATCGTACTTGAAGCAATTCAACAACAGAGGTACAATTTTTACAAAATAAAAATCTGAAAAAAATAGGTAATTTTGTTTACTTCATTTTGGATGGATAAAGGTTCATCCAAGATGACCTTTTCTTAGAGGAACACCCTAATGTACATATATATGAAAAGTTGCACTCGAAAAATTGATCAGGGGGTCGATTTCCTTATTGTGAAAACTTGAAGTGAAAAAAGTAATAATTTCAGTTATCACAGAGTTTTATCATTTTATCACTTCACAAACACGTGCAAAGCGATTCCCGAACAGTTATGAAAAACAACTGCCAAAGAGAATACTTAGAAGTTCTAAAATGAGAAATGCATCTCATCTCTTCAATCTCTCATAGTAAAATTTGATTCTTGTGTCATAGAGAGATCAATATGGCGACTTCTTGGGTGTATGTAATGCGCATAAATTGTTTCTCTTAATCATATATCTTTTTACAGGTTTTCGCAGAATGTTGATTGCGATAAGAGAATTATCATATGACATATATGATCTGGCTTATGATAATGACAAGTGGGTCTCACAATTCTATCTGTCGCATCTGCTACAGCCTAAGAGGATCGGTATTTTTTTCAAACTGGTATCTGGTATCTTCCCTATTAATGTTTTCCTTTTTTAAGGAAAAATGTCTGCACCTGATAAACAATATGTTTTAGCAATTTTACAAAATCTTATTTCAATCAAAAATTACTCAACTAATTTTCTTACAAATAATTCAGCAAATTACTTTAAATAAAAGCTACTTTCAAAAGAAAATTTTTTTTATTTTTATTTTCTTGAAAACAGTAAACTTTTCTTTATGCAAAAGCTCTCAACAGTTATAAATGTTATAAATGTTATTGTGTACCAAATTTATTATGAATATTTCAATACAAATGGTAAAAACCGTCTTGCTACTGATATAAATTTTGTATGTGTGCTTCTAATAAGCACAATATAAAAAAATGTGCACTTAGCAACTATCTCTCAACAGTACCCACCATTTTTCATTTTTTCATTATCCGTTTTAAATAATTTTTCTTATACAAAAACCTCCAATAAATAATATTTCTTATCAAAATTTTCAAAAAAAATATTTTGTTAATAAAAAAAAAAGAAGGTAGTTTTGTAGTTATGAAGTGTAGTGTTCGTAGTTTTTGAAACAATATTTTTAACTAACTTCTTTTTCGAAAATTGATTTTCGACACCAAAAATTAAACAAAACTTTACTTTTTGAAAAGTATGTTCTTAGACCAACAATCATGTCAGCTAAGGCATTAATTTTTTAAATTCAGTTTTTTAAAAACCGATGAATGCATTTCTTTGGAACTAAGTGTGTAATTTCAAAATTTGCATACCAAAATTTTATTTTAAAAATTTTATATTATACGAAACTAATTTTTCAGAAAACTGTACCACAAAATTCGTGTTTGACGTTTATTATATGCTGAAACAACTATTATAATGCTTGTCCTTACATTTTTTCTATAAATATGTGCTTGCATATTTTGAAATTTCTTATGTTCAGCAGATTGAAGCAGCTTGAACTATAAGAACAATAATGTGCAACCTTTTCAAGCACTTTATATTTTATGAAATTGGTGCCACTGTAGAAAATTTTGAGTGTAGCAGTGACGTTCTCTGTCTTTTTATTTTAATTGACAGTAATATGTACGTTCAACGTAGCTTAATTGAAGATATTGTGAAAGAAGCCTTAGTCCTTTTGTTCAAAATTAAGTGCCACCCTTATATTTAATGGTTAAATCTTCTTTTTTTTTGTATAATTTTTTTTTATTTTATCAGCAAAATTTTGTGTAAGTTTTCTAATACCTTATCAAAGTTTTCATAATTTTTCTTTGTTCTTTGCAACCATGCCCTGATTTTAACTCCTTTCGAAGTTATGTCTTCGCTTTCAAAATATGTAATATGAATTCCATGAAAACAAATCTTGTCCTTGTAAAGAAAATTATTTTTCTTACGTCAATTCCAAGAATTTACTGGTTAGATTTTAAGTAAATGTTTAGTTGATCTACAAAAAAAAAATATTACAACGTTAAAGACTACTCTCAACATGAAAAAAATTGGCTGAAAAGGAACAGAAATAAACAACGAAACTCCAAATCTCAATACAAAATGTTCCACATACACCCCAGTGTCCCATTGATGCAAAACCAACAAAATATTCTGCCAGAAACTAAAATATCAAATTTAAATACATATTCAATAAAATATCATGTGTATAGAATATATGGTATATAAAATTTAAGTTTAAATTGTCATCCGTTTTCCTTCATCTCCTTAGCTGATTTTCTTTTTCAAAGACGGAAAAATATTCGTATGAAGAAATACTCCTATAGTAAATGTTATATGTATGCTTTAAGGATGAAAACTTTTAAGCAGTCTCCTAATTTGATTCAAAGCAAACTTTGACAAGGAGATTTTTTTTCTTGCAACTCGGTTCGATTTATTTTTATTTCCTTAATTTTTCAAAAAACCCAAGAAAATCCGCAAAACTCGCGCACCCGTATCCCTTTCGAATTTCCAACACACAGAAGCAACGAAATCAAATAGGGACAGAAAAAGAATAAAAAAAATAACAACGCGAAAAGAATGTCTGCAGCTGCAGAATGATTTCATTGCACTATTCTCTTGGAGCAGGGTATTTTCTCTGAACTAAGGATGCCCTGAAAAAGGCTGGGTGCGTGCACTTCTAAACCGTGTATGTAGGTATATAAATCTGAAGCTACGAACATGTATAGAATGTTGCAGAGCACCACCACACCATGCGCTGGTTGTGCATTCATCCATTTGAACGCAAATATAATATTTATAGCGTGTGTGCATGGGCAAAAATGTTCTATGCAAAATTTGCTATGCACACATTCCAGCTACTTCTCTGGGTGACGATGAATGATAAAAAAATTAGAAAAAAAAAAAAAATATTCAAAAAAGGACGAAAAATGCATTACGCTCCAACATCGACAACGAAAAACATGAGAATCGACAAGGAACTCCTTTCCGGGATGTGATTTCTCGTCCTGAAAACTTTGAACAGGCATCCTTAAATTCCTTATACATGCACAGGCAGAATCATCATCAGCATTTTACGAAAATTTGTTCTTATATTTGCTACTTTCATCCATTGTTTGCTCTTTGGATTCATTTTCTAATGTTTTCTTTTTTTTAGTTTTTTTTGCTTCACAGCTCATGGAAATTTTGTGTGAATATGAAAAAATCAGTATGGTGCTCTTTGTGCAATTTGCACTAGGTACACGCTCTTAAAGTGAACAGCAATAGCAAATTTCGTGATTTTTATTTTGAAGGGTATCGGTAGCGTTGGGCTATAGTTGTACGAGTGTTATGTAACCATACCTTAAGTGCAACGAAAAGTTTGGAGCAGCATTTTGACTCAAAGTACACACCACATGCTCTTAAAAATAAAACCCAATTGTGTCTGAGGTTTAAAGTGAGTGAACTGTTGCAGAATTTGGTGGGAAAATGAACTTACTTTTAGTCGAAAATATTTGTATTTATTGATATCCTCCTACAAACCAAAAACCTATCCTACAAAATCTATCTTGAATATATTTGCCACTTTAAATACATACAACTATACATTTTGGCAGTCAAAATACACCCTTCACTTTCTCATGTCTCTAAGGAGGTATCTGAACTCGCGTGTTACATTCCTTTACTGGATTTCAAAAGTCAAATTTATGTATGTGCATTCCAGCATTCGATCCAGCCATTTCTGTTTGCTTTCATTGAGGTTAAATTGATGTTTTTGCGTCTTCTTAAAAATGAATTTAAAAAAAAAAACCTTTGAATTCGAATTGTAGGACGGAAAGGCATTATGTACGTGAGAAATGAATCCTTTTGTTTTAGCTATCTAACATACCATTCTTACCACCCCAGACGACATACGATTTTTTGGGGGATATAATAATTTTTAATCGCGTACTTTATTTTTTTTTTTTTTTTGCTATCGTACTTCAAGTTATTTTTGATAAAAACGTGATGATAATATTCAAATATTCGGAATATATTTCTGCGAATTTAAAGAATGAACATATTTAGATTTTTTTAATATGTCAAAAAATGATTTGTTAACAAAGAAATCTTGATAAAACCTTAACCAAATAATATTTTGGTTTTTTTTTGCGAATAAGAAATTTGATATAAGAAATATGCCATTAAATAGACCTTTTAAAAAGAAAAAATTATATAAAAACTTAAAGCAGTAAAAATTAACAAAAAAAAAAAAATAAAAAAAATTAAAAAAATTAAAGATTTTTAATTTTTTTTTTTTTCAAATTGCATTAAATACTATTTTCGGAGCAAAGATAAGCTGAAAATATATATAAATATAATTAAATGAACGACTGGGTTGCACGAACTTGCTCTTATGTTCACTTAAGCTTGGTTGCACGAACTTGCTCTTATGTTCACTTAAGCTTAGTACGCAGATCGAGCTAAAATTCCGCTCCCACTTTTCTCCCCAAACACCAGCTAAAATCCTAGCTAAATTTTTGACATAAAATTGTTGTAGAGAATACATAACAAAAAACAGCTGTTCTCTGAAAACAAATGTATTCAACAATTTCAAAGAATTTTATTTTTGTATTTCAAGTGAATATAATAAACTTAAATAGATTTTTCTCTTTGGCATTGATAAATCATTTGTCCTTGAATATTTCTCGTTCTTAATTTTCATGTTTACATAGCAAAGCTCACGTAAATTTCACAACTATAAGAACCTGCCACAATTTAGCTCGAGAATTAATGTGCAGCACAATTACTTCACGCGCTAAATTTTGACAGATAGGTCCCGTACAGTAAGAAACAAAAATTTGATTTTTTAGCTGGAACTGCATACCTCTCGGCTAAAATTCTTGGCTGAATTTTTGCTCGGCTTAATTTTGGAGAGAATTTTGTATGGGAGCGAAATTTTAGCTCGATCTGCGTACTAGGCTTTAAGGTTTAAGAAAATTATGCTTATGAGAGAAAAATATTTATATACTTGAAATATGATATTTAATATTTCTATTCTTATTTGAAATTTGTGTATAAAAAATTAATTTCAATCCGATGAGCCGAAAATTAATGAATTCAAAATTAAAAAAAAATTCTATGAGAAGCACTATTGATAATTGCTGTTTGTGATTTTTTATAATTTTTGGGAGTATAGGTATCACATTAATTTAAGCATAAAGAAAAAGTTTTATAAAAATTGTAGGAGCCGTTTTTAAGAAAAAAAAAATATAATACTAATCGATTTTTTAACATTTTTATGGAAGGTACCATTTTTTCCTAAAAGTAATTTTTTGTTAAAAAATACTCTAAAAAGTTAAAAAAAAAACTTTAATACTGAGTTTTTTTTAAAAATCAGTTTTCATAACATTTGATTTTCAAAAAAAAAAGATTGAACATTTTTAAAAATCAAAAAAAAATATTTTTTTGAAAATTGTGACATAGCTACCTATTAGCTTAAAACTATTAAAAGCTTCTGTATAAAAAATAATTTTAAATCAAAATAACCGCTTTGAAGAAAATCGAACATAAAAAATGGGTCTTTTTTTTAAATGGTTTCCCGTCCGAAAGTAGCTTTTACCAAAAAAAAAAATTAAATAAAAGTGTTGTAGAGCCGTTTTTGAGAAAAATAAGATTTTGTAAAATTGCAAGAAAATTTTATGGCGGGAACTGTTATTTTTAGTTCTAAAAACATGAACAAAATACGTATATGTGAAATGAATACAATGTATTACTTTGAATTTGAAGAAAATTGGAAAACAATATTCTTCTATTTAAGTGCAGCGAATGAATTAAGCTCAAATAAAAGTATAAAGGAGTATAGCTACTTGATACTTTTATTTGAACTTAAAATGTATAACTGTTAATCCAGTTTGTTCTAGTGCCGCACGTCACTGGACACGGTCAATTTTTTTTTTAATTTCTTACTTAAACATTTTTACCACTTTTTTAAATATTTTAAGTAAATATTTTACTTTTATAAAAAATAACGGTATTTTCCAAACAATTGTTGGAAGCCGTTGAGCGAAACTTTTTTCTCAAATACGACTCCTACTACTTTGGTTAATTTTTTTGAAAAAAATATTTAAAAAAAAAAGTATGATCGAACATTAATTATTGAAGCAACTAAAAACAGTACCTCCAGTTTTTATTGATTTTAAATTTCATCACTATGGGGACAAATTTAAATTAAAAAATGTTAGATATCAAAATTTTCAGTAAAACATTTTTTGAAATTAATTTTTTTTTTTTTGAAAATTTGATCTCAAAAACGAGATGATCATTTTTACTTGTGATATATACAGTCCGTAACATTTGGGTAGCATCACTTATATTTTTTATTAAAATCCAATGATTTGGCTTTTTTTTAATTGGAATTGAAAATTGAGTCACAAAATGAAATAGCCTTTTTGAGATCAAGATAAATTTATCTGATTTCTTTAAGCTGGTGGACTTTTTTAGGCTGATTTGGTTTGCTATTATATAGCTCACTTGGATTTTTTGCCATATTAAGTGAAAATTTGCCAGTTTTATTAATAAAAATATATTGGACAGTAGTAAGACCATGTGGTGGTTTTTAAATTTAATTTTTTGAAATACGCAGGAAAAAATTCGATAACTGTACCAAAATTTGGAAGAATTGAGTTCTAGAATAATAAATAATTGTCTCATCTATTTGAAGCTCGGAAAATGTATTGGAAACCCGAAGTTAGATATTTATTAATTCCATTTTTATATGGAATGGTTGCGCGTCCGCTATTCTATCATACCAGACAAGCGGAAAATCTCTAGTCAAACGACCAACTACACTGACTATCTGAACAAGGAAAGATAGAAAACTGGGTTTGAAGTGAGCTAAATGGCTATAAGCAGGATTATCAAAAGTGTTGAACACCTGAAAAATCTAAACTTAACGAAACTTAATGAAAAAAAACTTCCATTCATCAGACCAGTGTACCTTTTCTACGACTTCTTAATTAACAACATACCACATTGCATGTTATACTGATACCAGAATCCAACTCAGGATTCTTATACCAAATATTTTTTGTCAGGTGAACACAAATTTAACTTTCGGACGCAATCATCATCATCATCAAGTCCTGAAACCCCGATTGGGGCATAGGGCGCCAACAAATCGTCTCCATCCTTCACGGTCTGCAGCTAGATATTTTAACTGTGGCCACGTCTTTCTCTGGGATTCTGCTTCTGCTAGGACTGTTGATTTCCATGTTGTTCTTGGTCTTCCAACCCGCCGTGCACCCTGAGGATTCCATTCAAAGGACTGCTTCGCAATTTCATCGTTTGGTTTCCTCAGTGTGTGACCAATCCATTGCCATTTACGCTTTCTTATGTCAATGTCCAGCCTCTCTTGACTTGTCCTGCGCCACAATTCTTCGTTTGATATAATTTGCGGCCAGCGAATTTTTAGAATATGGCGTAGACAGCGATTCACAAAAGCCTGCAATTTCCTCGAGATGGTAGTCGTGACTTTCCAGGTTTCGCAAGCATATAATAGCACGGATTTGACATTAGATTCGAAGAATCTCAACTTAGTGCGTAGGGAGATTTGACTGGATTTCCAAATTTGGGACAGAGAACCGAAGGCTGCGCGAGCTTTATTTATTCTAGTTTGAACGTCCAGATCAGTACCACCATTTGCTGAAACAATACTTCCAAGGTAGTTAAACTGTTCAACCTCTTCGACTGGCGTCTCCTGTATAAAAATACGCTGATATGTGGAGCGGCCTGTGAGCATTATTTTTGTCTTTTTACTGTTTATTTTTAGACCACTCGACTCTCCTTTCACCTTCAGAGCTTGACACATCCCGTTCAGCCCGCTGATGTTATTTGCCAAGAGACATATATCATCGGCATAGTCTAAGTGACTAAGCCTTTCAAACGGTCTCCATTGAATGCCCTGTCTCTCAGCTGTTCCAACGCTGTCCGTCAAAACATCACCAATCGCCAGTAGAAATAGAATTGGCGACAGAACATCCCCCTGTCTCACACCCTGCCGCACTTCGAAAGAGTCGGATAGCTGCCCATTGTGTAAAACAAAACATCTTGCATTGTTATAAGACTCTCTTATAATGGCAACAATTTTTGGGGGAATTCCCCTACCAAGCATGATCTCCATATACATTCACGGTTATCTCGGTCAAAGGCCTTCTCAAAATCCACGAACATGAGGTACAGCGGTGATTGAAACTCCACAGACTGCTCCAGAACGATACGCATAGTGTTGATATGGTCGACACACGACCGCCCACTGCGGAAACCAGCTTGATGCCTCTTGAGTGTAGACTCGATTCTAACCTTTATCCGCTCGAGAATGATGGTTGCCATTAGTTTTGGAAAAACGGACAAAACTGTAATACCTCACCAATTGTTGCAATTCTTAAGGTCTCCTTTCTTTGGTAGCTTAACAATCAAACCATCCTTCCAGTCGTTGGGATAGATCTCGTTTTCCCACACAGCTTGTATCAACGGGTGTAGTATACTAGCTGTTCTGACTGGGTTAGCTTTCAGGAATTCAGCTGGTATTCCATCAAGTCCAGCTGCTTTGTTGTTTTTGAGAAGAGATATTGAAGATTGGATTTCCAGTACTGTAGGGGGTTCGATGTCAATACCCCTATAAGATCTACGCATCTCGTTCAGCTGGGGCACTGCAGCACTCTGCTCAACGGAAACCTCATTAAGCAAGGCACAAAAATGATCCTTCCACCTGCGTAGCTGATCCTCAATTGATACCAAAAGTGTGCCATCCACATCCATTACAGGATGATTGGTGTCGCTTTTTTTCCCGACAACTTCTTTGGATATTTGGTACAATTCCCTCATATCTCCTCTTCTTGCAGCGTTTTCCGCATTTTCTGCGAGACCGTCTAACCTCACCCTCTTGTCACGTCTCACACAGCGAGAGATCATCTTATCTGCTTCGGCATTTATTTGCAACTTCAACGACTTACGAAGCTCTATTTTATCCCAGGTGTCTTGGGATTTCCAAGAATCCCTTGCTCTCGTCCTCTTGGGTACAGTTTCGGATCCAGCCTCCATAAAAACACTTTTTATATCACCCCACATCTCATCAATTGTTGAATGTTGAATTCCGCTTAATGACGAAGCTCTGTCGTTAAGGTTGGTGACATAGTTACGACATATGTTGGGATCACTTAAAGCATTCGTATTGAACTTCGAACTCCTTACTGCACCCTGTGATTGTCGTTGTACAGCTGCGGTTCGTAGCTTGAGACTCAAGAGAACCAGATGGTGGTCGCTTCCCACGTCGGCATTTCTAATACTTCGAACATCGCACATTGACTTCCTCCATCGCTGCTGAATCATGATATGGTCAATTTGGTTTTCGGTTTGACCATCCGGATGTACCCAGGTGATTTTGTTGCAAGACTTATGTTTAAACACGGTCCCACCCAGTACAAGACGATTAGCGTTACAGAAATCGACCAGCAAATCGCCATTTTCATTCCGTGACCCCAACGGACGCAAAGGGAAGATAAATAATATTGTTACTAGTTAACCCTAGTTTATGGATTGAGGATCGCGTGAACCCCAGTGCGTATATGAATGCTTGTAACTTTCATCTGGATGAATAACAATACATACTTAAAGTATATAAGAAACAATTAGATGTGCATAAAACTATGGGGTAAGCGCAAACCTCAAGTTTGGTTATTCCTTAATTTTGAGTGCTGTAAATTAGGGTTAAGAAAGTAAAAGTTGATTTTACATTCCCATCAATGCTATGTGCTAAGAGAGACAAGTTTCGGTATTCGATGCAGTCTCTCTTTATAGCATAATTAGCTAGTTTAGTTTTCCTAAACTGTAAAATGAGAACTAGATTCTATAATACCATATTGGAAACATCCTTGCGGCAGTAAAAGGATATTTTCGGAAACCTGCCGATTGTTTTTCAGCAGAACAAAGGTCCGATTCAAACAGCAGGTGTAAGTAAAGCTTTTGTGGAGAGCACAACTGGACAGAAACTCTTCATTCAATCCTACTCTTTAGATTTGACGATTATTGGAAATGTATTGGGTTGGCTAAAACATAAAGCTTTTCATGAAAAGCAGTAATCGAGTAAATAAGTAGCAATTGTAAGCATCAAAGTGTTTTGGTAGCATCATTTCATCAGATCTATTCAAATCTGTATAAGATTTAAGGACTTGCATATTTTAAGTAATTAAAAATAATGGAAGCAATAAATAACAAAAATATAATTTGTTGAATTGCAAAAAATAAAAAAAAGTCTTTTCTTTAAAAAATAAATCGATATGTTAGTATTTTAATTGAAATGAACTCGATGAGGCTATTCTAATGTTTCAAAAAAAAAAAAACGTTAATTTTAGTGACAGCAAAACCAAACCAAAGCTTTGAAAACTCCACTGGCTTGTAGAAATCAGTCAAAACTTAACTTAATCTCGGCATATCTTTTGATTCAATACACAATTCCGTATGTTTCATTTAAAAAGTTCCAAAAACAGTTAATTTCAATAGTAAATATAAGTGAGGCTATCCAAATGTTACGGGCTGTATTTTATTGTAAATATAATAGTCACTAGATATATAACATATTTGTCATAACGATGATTGGGATGATGACAAAAATCGGTCTCACAATTCTGTCACTCTGTCTGTCTGTCTGTTGGGCTACAATCTAAGCTTTGTACATATTTAAAAGCAAAAAATTCAAACCAAAAATAACGGTTCCTGCCATACAATTTCTTTTAGTAATTTTACACAATCTTACTTTTCTCAAAAACAGATCCAAAGATTTACAAAGAAAATATTCTTAATTTTTTAAGTTAAATCTACCTTTGCATAAGAAATCATTTTCAATAAATAAAATAATTTATTTTAGTTTTTGAAAAAAAAATCAAATCAAAATCAAATCAAAATCAAATTTTAAAAATTCGATATCACAAAAATGGGTTGACAGTTTGTATTGAAATTTGGTTTTTATATGTATGTACATACATAAATTCTTTAGATTTTCATGCCAAAATTTTTCCCAAATCATATGTTTTAAGATTTTGATATAATTTTTTTTTTTCTTTTTTAGTAAACCGCTCCCTTGATTTCAATTTTTTCAAACAACTTCTTTTTCTTCTCAAAGTATTAAGGAAGTTGGTTAAGCTTGTTTAAATATAGTAGTTCATGTTTTTAAACATTTTTACCATACCATTTTACCATTTTTACAATTTTTTAAACCCTCCATCCTTTTTTCAAAAATAGAATTAGTATTGTGTTCTGTACCGACATTTTCAAAAAATATTGTTTGAATTTGAAAACAAAAAAAAAAAAAAAAACGGGTGCTACGACTTGGAGATGGCCAATAGAATTTCAGGAAATCTCAAAATTGCCTAGATTTTGTTTTCTCGTTTTAAAGGTACAAGAGGTTTTTAAGGAAATTAAAAGAAAACATCAAAAAAATCTCCAGCAACTTGTATCTTCGTGTGAAAGGGGACTTTGGCGTACTGTCATTATTGCAAAAATGCAACAACAAAACTAATGGGAAATTTATATTTTTAAAAAATCCCATTTAATTCAATTGGCATAAAATAGGGCAATTTGATCAAAATTCTTATTGCGATATGCGTATTTTGTCGAAAAAAAAAAATCAAAAAAATTTGTACATTGCTTTGAAATTTACATGTGCGATGTTTTTAGTCAAAATCACAAGCTGTTTTCAAAAAAAAAAAAAAAATGAAAATCCTTTCCATAAATGGCACCTTATAGCAACTTATTCTAGATGAGATATAAAAAAAAATAGAAAAAAGACTTAAAGAGAATCACATACATACACACAAATTCTCGGTACCAAATTTGTAAAAAAATCTATTTATTCAGGAGCTCAGTTTTTGAATTTTACCATCGTAATGTATTGAAATTTACGAAGAACAAATTAAACTACTAAATGTATACTACTTAAATCTAATCACTTATTGGCAACACTTTTAACTCTGATATGCTATCCTACTATACATGCACATGCAAAATAAAATCATTATTGAATTATACGCTGAACTATAAAACTCGTGTTTTATTCTAACCTTCTTCTTAATATCTAACAAAGGTTATGGGCCTACGTTTTCTCGCGTGTTCTTAATTTAATTTTTTTTTCTTTCATAAGTAAAATGTCTAATTCAATTTATCAAATTGAGAAATTAAGCGAACACAATTATGATTCGTGGAAAATATTAGTAAGAAGTGTGTTAATACACAACGATCTATGGAGTTTTGTCTCTGGTGGGTCTGTGAAGCCAGAACCTAATAAGGTAGAGGAGTCCTCACTATGGTGCACAAAGGATGAAAAGGCTCTGGCTACTATACTTTTGTGCGTTAAACCTTCGCAGATCAATTACATAAGGAATTGTAAGACGTCGGCGGAAGCATGGATGTGTTTGGAAAAAATCCATCAACCCAAAGGACCAGCAAGGAAAGTTACGCTATTCAAGCAACTTCTTCAATTAAAAATGGAAGGTAACAATGTTCAGAATCATATAAATTGTTTCTTCGATTTGGCAGACAAAATTAAAGAACTTAATATCGAGCTACAGGATGAACTTTTGGCGATAATTTTACTGTCAAGTTTACCCAGTGCCTACGAAAATTTCATCATTGCAATTGAGTCACGTGATCAATTGCCATCGGTCGAAAATTTGAAGGTTAAGCTACTGGAAAAAGGCCATCGTCGAGGAGAAAATGAACCAAACGATAATTTTTCTGAACGAGCATTATTCATACAGAATAGAAATAAAAATAAACATGCGCAGAGAAATTCTGCGCATCAACAAAATGCTCATGGGACAGGTTCGTCAGACAGGGGATTCTTCAAAGGGAGATGCTATCGATGTAAGCGCCAAGGCCATGTGGCTTCAAGTTGCCACGAAAAGCTTAAGCACTCTCCAAGTGCGGTAACATCAGCTTTTGCATTATTAAATTCAATCTGTGTGAAAGAATTTGATGAAAACATATGGATCTTAGACAGTGGGTGAACGAGCCACTTATGCTGTCAGAGAAATAAGTTTTCCTGCTATAGTGATCATGTGGAAAAAATTGAACTGGCTGGTGGGAAGTATATTAGTTCAGCGGGGATAGGCAATGTAGAGCTAAATGCAAGCAATAAGATAACTTTAAAAAATGTCTTATTTGTACCCGATCTACAAATGAATTTTATTTCTGTAAGTAAAGCAACTAGTGCAGGAAATAAAGTAGTTTTTTCAGAAAGGCGTGCAGAAATTATTGACAGTTCATCTGTTGAGCTGCTGTATGCGACCAAGTACAACAACGTCTACGTTTTTAAAGAAGCACAATTTAATGCTCTTGCTGCAAATGTGAGAGATGCCGGTGATGCTGCAGGTGCAAGTATTTCTGATGGTGCTGGAGGTTTTGGTAATAACAAAGCAACTGGAGGTGTTGTTGCGGCTGATGGTTGGGACAAAGTGTTTGCTCTGTGGCACCAAAGGTATGGACATCTAAATGGTCAATGCTTGCATAATTTGTTCAACAAAAATATGGTTCGAGGTGTGAGCTCTCAAAAAATCAACAAAGCTGTTATCAAATGCGAGATTTGTTTCAAGGGGAAAATGTCATCTTTACCATTTGGACTGTCAGAGAATCGGAGTAAGTCTGTGCTTTCTATTATTCATACCGATATATGTGGGCCGATAAGAAACGTGTCAAATGGAGGTGCTAAATACTTTTTGACATTCATAGATGACTACTCACGTATGATATTTGTGTATTTTTTTCAGAAAAGTGAAGCTCTAAATTTTTTTAAGACGTTTACAGCAATGGCAGAGAGGCAGACGGGTAATAAAATAAAAATTTTAAGAAGCGACAACGGATAACAAGGATTTTAAAAACTATTTAGATCATAATGGTATAAAACATCAATTAACTTCTCCTTATACTCCACAGCAGAACGGGTGCGCTGAGCGAGCAAACAGGACGCTGGTAGAGATGGTGAGTTGTATGCTGATCTCATCTGGGCTGAAGCAAAGTTTTTGGGCTGAAGCGATAAATACGTCTACCTATTTAAGAAATCGATCACCAACCAAATTATTGGGGCAACAAACACCATTTGAAGCTTGGTTTGGACACAAACCAAATGTATCACACCTGAGGATCTTTGGATGCAAGGCGTTCATGCTCATTAAAAAAACCAGGTAAATCCAAGTTTAGTCCTAAGGGAATCGAGTGCGTAATGATTGGGTTCTCTGACGGGGCTAAAGCTTATAGATTATATGAACGAAAATCGGGTAAGATCCATACGAGCCGCGATGTTAAATTCATTGAGAATCCGTCAAAAATGTGTCTTACAGGCTCTGATTTTATAGTAATCGAATCTTTGAAAGAAGACGAAGATGAGGAAGCTGAATTCGAAGATGCAATCTCACAAGAAGAAGACGATGATTTTTACATATGTAAATTCGAGAACACTGATAGTGAGGCTGCTGCGGAAGATGTTGCTGTTAATGCTGTTGTTGATGCTGGTGCTGTTAATGAAGTTAACGAGGAAGAAGACAAAGAATATGCTGACTCTGGTGATGACAATGCTGTTGGAGGTGAGGACCACTTCGAGGATTGTGACAATGAAAAGTTAGAGGTGAACTCTAATGAAAAGCAAGCCGAAAAAGAGAAGAACCAGGTTGTTTTTGGCGCTTTAAGAAGTGGAAAAATTAGAAACACAGATAATTTACCAAATTCCGTTAAAGAAGCACTTCGAGGTAAGGATTCCATAATGTGGCAAAATGCTATGGACGCAGAATATCATTCGCTGCTAGAAAATAAAACTTGGGACCTAGTGGATTTGCCAGCTGATTGTAAGACCATAAGATCCAAGTGGGTTTTTAATATTAAAAGAGATAAAAATGGTAAAATTGAACGATACAAGGCGAGACTTGTAGCTAAGGGCTGCAGTCAAAAGTATGGCCTGGATTTTAATGAAACTTTTTCTCCAGTCACCCGATATTCTACAGTAAGACTTGTAGTTGCGTTAGCAGTAGAATTTGAATTGCTGTTGCATCAATTAGATATTACATCTGCATATCTTAATAGTGAACTGGACGAGTGTATATACAAATTTTGTAGATAAAACGCACCCAAATAAAGTGTGTAAGCTGGTCAAAGCCCTATACAGACTTAAGCAATCTGGAAGGCAGTGGAACCAGAAACTAAATAGTGTCCTGCTGAAAATTGGTTTCATGCGATCTTCCTATGATAATTGCGTTTATACCTTAAATCAAAATGGAACCATTAATATTTTGGTGGTATATGTGGATGATATAATTATTGCTTTCAAAGATAAGAAAGATTTATATGAAATGAAGTCAAAACTTGCTGCAGAGTTCAAACTAAAGGGTGATTTTTTAAGAGGTTTAGAACTTTTAAAAAAAAAAAAACACAAAAATTCGAAAAAATGAATGAAATATTTATTTGAATCGATAGTTTGAACCTTGCAATTTAATGTTTAAAGATAATTTCATGCAAATGTTGACCGCGGCTGCGTCTCAGGTAGCCCATCCGCTGAGTCCAATTTTGGCATACTCTTTCACACATATCGGCCGGTATCTCACGAATGAATGATGAACTGGATGTTGGCTTCCAGTGCGTCAATCGAAGCGGGCTTGTCCCTATAGACATTAGCCTTGACATACCCCCACAAAAAATAATCTAATGGTGTCAAATCGCACGATCTAGGCGGCCAATTGACCGGCCCGAAACGTGAAATTAACTGTTCACCAAACTCGCCTCGCAATTGCGCCATTGTTTCGTGTGCTGTGTGGCATGTGGCACCGTCTTGTTGAAACCACATATCATGCAAGTCAAGAACTTCCATTTCGGGCAAAAAAAAGTTTGTTATCATCGCTCGGTAGCGTTCACCATTGACAGTAACGCTGCGATTCGCATCATCTTTGAAGAAATATGGCCCAATAATGCCGCCGGCCCATTAACCGCACCAAACAGTGGCTTTTTCGGGATGCATTGGTAGCTGTTGCAATGCTTCTGGCTGATCTTCACTCCAAATGCGGCAATTATGCTTATTTACGTACCCATTCAACCAAAAATGAGCCTCATCGCTGAACACAATTTTTCGATAAAAAAGCGGATCCTCGGCCAGCTTTCCAAGAGCCCATTCACCAAAAATTCGGCGTTGTGGTAGGTCGGCTGGCTTTAGTTCTTGCACCAGCTGTATCTTAAAAGGCTTTACGCCCAAATCCTTCCGCAAAATTTTCCACGTAGTGCTGTAACAAAGGCCTAACTGCTGGGAACGGCGCCGAATCGACATTTCGCGGTCTTCTGTCACACTAGCTGATACGGCCGCAATATTTTCTTCACTACGCACAGAACGTAAACGTGTTGGTGGTTTAATGTCCAACAAAGTAAATTTGGTGCGAAATTTGGTCACAATCTTCCGAATAGACTGCTCAGAAGGTCGAGAATGCCGACCATAAAACGGAAGCAGCGCGCGATGAACATTTTGAACCGAGCACGAATTTTGATAGTAAAATTCAATAATTTGAAAGCGTTGTTCATTTGTGAGATGATCCATGGTTAAATTGCAAACCAAACTGAAGCTGTTTGACAGTGACACAAGGTACTAAACACACGTCAGCTGTCAAAACCAGTGTTGCCAAAACCAAACCAGCTAAAAAATCACCCGTTAGAAGACAAAGGTCCGATCAATTATTTTTTGGGGATGGAGTTTAAGAGAGAAGGTGATACAGGTGCTATAAAATTGGGGCAGCAAAAAATAATCGCAGACATTTTAGCTGATTTTCGAATGACAGAATGTAAATCTGTAAACACACCTTTAGATCCTGGATCAAAATTAGAAAAATGCACAAAATGCCCAAACTGTGCAAAAGTAGATACAAAAATGTTTCAATCACCCATAGGGTCGTTAAACTTTATAAGTCTTACAACACGGCCTGATATATCACATTCTGTGATCAAGTTATCACAATTCAATATGAATCCACATAAGGAGCATTTAACTGCAGCAAAACATTTGCTGAAACATCTTAATAAAACAATAAATTTGAAACTTATTTTCAGAAAATCTGCTACTGAATTGGTTGGTTATGCTGATACTGATTGGGGTGGAGACTAACGATAGACGATCTTTTACGGGCTTCGTATTCATGCTTGCTGGATGTGCAGTCTCATGGGAGTCCAGAAAGCAACCTACTGTGGCACTCAGCAGTACTGAAGCAGAGTACATGGCTCTTTGTTCTGCATCCAAGGAACTTGTGTACTTGCGAAATCTACTTGATGACATTGGATTTGGTTATGTTGCTTCAAATCCGATTGTGCTATATGGGGACAACTTAAGCGCTCAACAGCTGGTACGAAATCCAGTTAACCATGCAAGAAGTAAACATATAGATATCAAAGTTCATTCATCATTCATATAAAAAGGTTTTTGTTAATTTAAAGTACATTCCAACAAACAATATGATTGCCGATATATTAACAAAAAACTTAAACAGAATTAAACATTTAAACTTTGTTAACTTACTGGGATTTAATAATGAAATTTAATTTGAGGAGGTGTATTGAAATTTACGAAGAACAAATTAAACTACTAAATGTATACTACTTAAATCTAATCACTTATTGGCAACACTTTTAACTCTGATATGCTATCCTACTATACATGCACATGCAAAATAAAATCATTATTGAATTATACGCTGAACTATAAAACTCGTGTTTTATTCTAACCTTCTTCTTAATATCTAACATAATGTTTGATTTGATCGAAACCTCAATCTTTTAAACACTAGAAACCAATATTTGAACCGTCTATAGAGCAAGTACAAAATTAAGCTGTTTTGTTTGCTTTACGTCTCGTTACAGGACGAAATCGGTCCAGTCGATCTTCGTTGCTCCATGAGCTTTATATTTGACTTTCGTTTTGGAATTCTTTTGCAATTTATAAATTAAACGAGAGTCTTACGTCTGGAAGGGGAGGGGATGTTAGTCCTGGTTCTGAAATATATGCAACCTGCAATTTTTCTTTCTTTCATATATATATATTATTCTATGTACTCCCATTAAGTTATGGTCAGCATAAGTTAGCAAAGGCATAGCAACTCTTGGATCGATGGAAGGAAATAATTCGCCACTTTCGTTTCGGTTTCCGTTTGGTTTTCTTTTCTTTTACTCTTGATTTTTTTGTTCAGAATTCTTTTCCACACTCGATGTAAATGGGAAAGAGAGTGGTATTGGATGGGTTGGTGGGGTGCTGTGGAGTTAGGAAAAAGCCACTGGCATCTTCAGTTCAAACGGAAGCGCATGTAACCCTGGCAATGGCTGTATATATATATGAAACGGACAGACGGACGGACGTTGAATGGTATTTATTTTCACATCCTCGAAAACAAATATCCTGTATTGCCGTGAGCAGATGTGTGTAGTCCTTGTTTGGACAATGAACCAGCTGCTCAGCTACATACATCTATAATGTTGCGGTATGAGTAGAGTAGGTACAGGCATGTGTGTGTATATGTGAAGGATTTCGGGGAGCACGAAGAAGGAACTAAAGTGCTCAAATAGATACTCTTGGACAGTTGGCAATTAACTATGTTGTCCGTATTGCGGGATTTCGTGAAACATTGCAGTTATCTTTGTGATACGTGTAGAATTTGAACACTGCGGCTTTGTTAGCAGTCAGGTTTCTAAGCTAACAGATGTGAAGCAAATTTGATGAAATGTTGACGTAAAAATGGTATAGTGGTTGTGTTTTGTTACTATATTGACATATGTATAAGAGTAAGAGGTACCAATCTATATGATTTTCTATTTAGGTACCTTCCTATCTTTATAAAAAAATAAATACTAGCCTTTGATATTTTTTTTTTGTGTTAGAATTTAGCATGTGGTTCGAGCTTAAAAGTTAAAAGGTTTGCCTCAGCATATTTTGTACAGGTACCATTAGATAGAAGGATAACATTTTTGATTGAGAATAGATAATCGTTAGTTTCACGGGAATTTTCTTTGCTTTAGAAGATATAATTTTTGACCTAGACTAGGAAGGTGAGAAGAAATTCATACTCTGGAACGTTGTGATTGCAAAAAACATACTTTCTTAAACATTGATGTATGAGAGATTTGATATAAAAAAATACATAAATCAATTTTATTAAAATACAAAATTATTTTATTGAATAGTCAAGACTCAGCCTTCCTTGCCACCAAAACATGACCCACTCTTTGTTAGTACCCGTTCCATCTTGAATTAATAATAAATATTCTGCAACCGTAGCAACAAGAGCTCCTCATAATAGGTATAAAGTCCAATAACATTATGTGGTACATAATGCCTCCCACCTGCCCATTACAAAAGCACAATTATTTGGAAGTTTCAACTTATTAACTGGCTTTAAATAATCGAAATACAACATTCAAGATGCATATTTACAAAGGTAGCTATCTGATAGGTGCTTTGAAAATACCTACACATATGCCTACCTTAAGTCTACATATAATGTAAGTATGGCCACATTAAAATGAATACATATGTAGATAAGTATTTATTATTAATACAAAGCTAGTTTTAGAGATTCTCTATACCAAATAAATAAACATAATCTCAGTTTCAGTAGGTACGAGTATTTACAGAAATTTTCAAACCAATTTGCATACATTACATTCGCATAAGCAAATAGGTATGCACGCACTTATGTATAAAAGGGCTCATAGGTAACTTATACAAACCAACATTTACAAATACATGTATGTTAATTCAGTGCAGAATACTATTCCAATAGCCATTAGGGCATCGGGATAAAATTGATACCCATATGTGTAGGGATTAGTGCAAATAGTTTTACATGTCATGTAATCGAAGTTGATTTCCATCAAACACTTAAGCAACATATATGCTTTATAAATTAGCTCATAATTATAAATGATAACAAACATATAAAATAATTGCAACCTTAAAGACTACCACACGATTCGTGCTTTCACTAAACCTGCCTTCTGCACTTGCGGGTTTGAATGTGAATACATAATTAATTGGGTTTGCAAAGCTATAAATGCTTTTCACGTCTTTCAAGCTTTATGTGCGTCCCAATTTGTGGTATATTTCCTGAGTATCTAAGCAAGGTACTGTGCAATCAATGTTTGTAAGACGATAAAATATGATTTGTTTTCACATGAGAAATTTAAAAATTCATTTTTTTTTTAAACACACTGTCTTGAAATATTTGTATTTCACTGAAATATATCCATGGCACAATGAAGATGCGAAATGTTCACATATTTTTGAAACAAACGGTTTTGAAACAGCTCCACAACTTTTCCTGAACAAAATTCAATAAATTTCTTACAGTAAAGGCTACCTTTATATGGAAAACCATTTTTAAAAAATTGTTAAGTACCTTCGAAAGAACCATTTTATCAATATTTTTCTATACGGAAGCTGCTAAGCAATACAGACAATTTTTCTTACCAAATTTTCAAACAAATATTTTTGGGATTTTTAAAAAAATATTTGAATTTTTAACTTCCCATTGGAAGTTATTGTAATTGGTCTGCTTTGTCGAATCGAAAATTTTGACATATCTTCAAGTTTCAAGCTCCCTAGGATCGAAGTCCATCATTTTTAAAGAGACATTTCTGTGTTTGTACCTACGTTCGTACGTTCCTTCACTCTTTTTCGTTCAGCATATCTCAAGAGCAAATGAAGAAATTGCATTCAAATAAATTTTATTTTATAACTAGAAGTTTCAGTATGTGCAGAAAGGACTTTCACAATTTTAATGTGTGGCTCTATAGCAATTTGAAAGAAACCATTATTAAGTTTCGTTAGGCTCAAATATCTCAAGAACAAATCATGCTAGCGGCTTCGAATTAATTTTATTCTAAGTGATAAGGAATTGGTAAAAATATAGAATCATATCAACTTATAGTTTGAAAAGTTGCTGAAAATTTTTGAAAAAAGTAGTTTTTCTTGAATATATAAAAAAAAAAATAAATACCCCTGGTTTGATTCAGAGTGCATGATGGCAAGAAAGCGATCCTTGGCTTGCCTTAAGAGTTAGAGGCGAGACAATGATGAGTCTGTAAAACGGAATAACCTCCAACAGAACCTGAAATACAAAGCATTGTGCAAAGAGAACAAATAGATTCACTATGAAATTGAAGCGAAAAGCTTAGTCAGTTGTAAGAACACGAGTGAGTTCTGGAAGAAAGCTCAAAAAATAAATGACAAGGTTTATGTTATCAATAGACATCTCAATTGCGAGACTTTAAGAACGCGCTATATCGAAACTCTCAATCATCTGTCTACCAGTAGTGATATGGTAAAAAAAAAAAATATTTACTTCGATTTTACAAAGCCGACTTAAAATGTGGACTGACACACACAAGCTATTGAATGAATTCTAAGCAGGGTTTCGTCAAGGATACTCCACCGATTTTTTTTTTATTTTTCCGTGGGTAGGTGCAAAACCTGCATATCAGGCTCTATGAGAACCGAAAAATGCGTGATCATAGAAGTGTGAGATTCTTACTATACTAAAACCACCTCCACTTCCCGATTGCAACTAAGTTGAAACTTATCTAGCAACTTATTTTTAACGAAGTTAAGTAACGTGTTGCAGGTTACTTTCCAGTGAAAGTTCCTGCTTAATCCACGATTTTAAAGCGGTTTTCTGTTCACCGCACCAAGTCGGAAGGTTTTGTTCTTCGTAGACGGCGTACTAAATTCGACTCATCAAGAATGTCAATAATCGTTGAATTAGCGTGTTCTAATAGTCGATTTCTATGTTTTCGCGTGAAACTTTTTATTTCCTCCCGCACCGTAGGAATCCCGAGATCCCTATGAAGATCTTCGTTTCTTATATACCACGGAGCATTTACAAATGACCTAAGCAATTTATTTTCAAATGTTTGTAAGTTATTTAAGCTTGAATCGCAGGTACAACCCCATAGTTGTATACCATAATTCCAAACAGGTTTAAGAACCTGTCGGTATAAAATCGATTTATTTTCAATACTAAGCTTTGAGTATTTACCGAGTAACCAGTTTATATCTCTTAATTTACTTTTTAGTTCTTCGCATTTCTTTTTCACGTGCGGCTTCCATTTTAGTTTCGCGTCTAGAGTCATTCCCAGATACTTTGCCTCATTTGCAAATGGAACACGAGCGTTATTAAGAAAGACGGGTAATCTATTTATTCTTTTATACGTAAAGTCCACGTGGACTGACTTTTGTTCATTGAGCGCTATTCGCCATGTTTTCGTTCACTCGTTAACATTATTAAGAGCATTTTGTAATTTAATTGTAGCTTCGCTAATCGTTTTGCCTACTGCTATTATTGCAGTATCATCAGCAAACGTGGCTACAATAGTGTCATCTATTTGAGGTATATCACGTGTAAATAAAAGGTACAGAACTAGACCTAATACACTTCCTTGTGGTACCCCAGCCACTATTTCTTTGAAATCAGAATAGTCATTTCCGTGTCTTACACGAAAAAGTCTTTCATTTAGATATCCGTTTAGAATGTTGTAAAGTCCTTCAGGCAGAACTTGTCTTAATTTGAATTTGAGGCCTTCGTGCCACACCTTGTCAAACGCCTGCGACACGTCCAAAAAGACAGTCGAACAGATTTTCTTTTCTCCAAGAGCTCTCTCAATAACGTCAGTAATTCTATACACTTGATCAATTGTCGAATGCTTGCTTCTAAATCCGAACTGATGTTCAGGTATTACTCGTAATTGTTTCTCTTCTATTATCGGTTGCAGGCGCAGGAGTAGTATTCTTTTAAAAACTTTTGATATTATTGGAAGAAGCGAAATCGGCCTGTAAGACTTCTTTTCGTGAGATGGTATGCCAGGTTTCATATTCCACCCTGGATAATATTTTTGTCGTCCGAAGTATCGCCGATTTCTTTTTGGACCAAAACAAAAAACTTTATGCTTTTTTCGTCGATTGAAGTCAGGCTTCGATGCGATAGACCGAAATGCATTGATGTACAAGATGTATAGATTGGGAATATCATACAAGTTGAAACGTGTTCTGCAGAATCTCTATCTGGAAACCAAGGCAGCTGTAAGGGATATGGAGAGAACATTTCACAATGGTTTGAAACGAAGACAGGTATAAGGCAAGGTTGTATGCTAAGCCCGAGCTTATTTGCACTATTTATCGACGATATAACCGATTGTCTGCCAGGAGAAGTGGAATATGCTGGAACCCTCATTAAGGCTCTTCTTTTCGCTGATGACATTGTGTTGTTTGCGTACTCGTCACAATCACTGCAACTAATGATTTGTAAACTTAGTGAGTATTGTAGAACGTGGAAACTAGTTGTCAGTCTAGAGAAGTCGAAGGTTATGGTTTTTTTTGTAAAGGTGTAGGTAGAGCAAGTGTTTAAGAACGGTAGACATTTAATAATGGGAGAATCGAAATCGTAAATGAATACAGATATTTAGGGATCCTTATCACAAAAAATAACAGTATGGAAAGACACCTCACCGAAAAATTACAAAAAGCTAAAACCACAATTAATATTGCATGGGGAAACATCTTTAATAGCAAACATATAGCCCACAGCAGCAAATACAAAGTATTTGAATCAGTAGCTGAGTCAACTTTGATATATGCAGGCCAAGTTTGGGGTAGTAAAAAATATAAAACCGCCGAAAAACTCCTCTGATTTTATATCAAAAGGATATTCCGACTGCCACCAAGAATACAATGGTCGTATCAACATATCACGTGCCATTTTTAATGAAACATTTAACTAAAATGTTCGTGAACTTTGAAAAGATAATATCTCTGAGACTCATTTTTTTATACTTGTCCATTTTGCTATCTAGTAATGTCCGAAGTTCTTCTTTCCTTCTTCAGCAGCATGTTTGCTCTGCTAATCAGAGATTTCATCAATTCCAGGAAAAATATAAGCACCACCACAGAATTCAATTGGTATGCGGCAAAAGGGCTTTAAAAGTGTGAAAATCCGCAACTGATTTGCAAAATCATGCATGTTTTGCATGCATAGGTGCCCACATGATGTTTTCCAAGGTGTGCAGGGGAGAGTAAATCTTCCAGGAAGTGGTTAATTTGTTGTAAACACCAACAGAAAAAAGGAAGCATTTGAAAAAAGTCCGTAGTAAAAACTTAAAAAAATGCTAAAAAATGCAAAAGTCTATCAAATCTTTTCAATTTTACTGAATTTGGCAATAACGAGTGTTAAAAAATATTAAATGTAATTTTGGTTTTACTCAAGTAATGCAAATACTTTATTCAAAAAATTTGTTTGTAAAAAATGCAAAATAGGAGTTAGCTGCTTTACACTTTAAGCCGACGAAATATTTTGCCGTGCGGTTTATGTTTTTTGTTATCCAAGTTTTCTTACATATTGAATATAAGCCAAATTTCATACGTAGTAAAATTTATTTTTGTAACTATTACATTACAAGCTAAATGTGTGGCAAAATTTTGTATAGCCAACCCTAACCCAACCTCTCAAAAGGAAATATTTTAGCAAGCAGCCATTTTTGAACCTGTGATAAAAACTGAAAGATTGCACTGTCTAAGGTATATTCTTTATGAATTTTATTTCAATTTTTGTGTACATAGTTTCTGCCAGTGTACTCATTTGAGTACACCAATATTGTGCATGATTTACCATGGGTTACAGTGAATTGTGTATTTATTTTTTTTTTAATAAATAAGTTCCTTCAATTCTAAGCTAAATAAAAAACGTGAATTATATCAGTTGGGTTAAAATTAGTGTTTAAAAATTACCATCGATTGATGCATTGAAATTAAACTACTCTATCTTCATCGAAATATTTCAACTTTGTAAACAGATGTCTACACTTCGATTAAAATAATAATTTTATAAAAAAATAGTTCTTACTTTTTGAAAAAACCTATTTCGAAATTACAAAAAAACTGTACTCAATTGATTACAGTGGCCACCAATGGGTTAAACGGGTTGACAACTTTTTTTTCAATTTTTTTATATGCACATAAATAAAAACTTTAGATTTACTAATCAAAATCATTTAAGAATTTGATATATTTATAAGAAAATAGTTTTTGAGAAAACTGCCCCAACGATTTAAATATTTTCCATATAATCATATTCAATCAAGAATGAACAATGGCACCCTTTCTTTTCATCTCAAACTGCAAAAATAGTTGTTCGCATTTAAAGCTTTCAAAATTTTTTCTCTCATAATGTCAATGTCTTTGCATAAGAGCAAGTACGTGTGACCCCGTCATACCAATTAGAGTGTCCTCCAATTGGTGTATGATAATTGAGAATTGATGTTTGGTTTGGACTTATTTTATCCGACCTTTATCCTTCCTATTAAATTAAAAAAAAAAAAATACTTTAAACTGAAGCAAAATATTAAAAAAAAAAAATAATGATCATAATACTTACCATGTCATAGCTTTATTTAAACCCAAGAATGGATATACTAAATCACTTATTTAATAAAGTTATTTCGTAAATTCTTTTTGCAAAAAAAAAATTAAACTGAAAGTTTTATTTTCCAGTAGATTAAATACTTTTATCAATATTCTAAACCAAACACTTAAACCTGCATGCTTAAATATCTTCCAGCAATGCTTAATTTTTGAATTTCGTGCTGTAAGTAGGTACTTCGAATCAATTATCGAAAATTTTCGAACTCCAAACATCCATATATTTTTATTTTTAAAGCAATGTATAGAATTATATCACTAGTTTGATATTTTGTCGACAAGGACTTCAAGGCTTTCTTTCCTTTCATAAGCCTAAAACAGCTTTTGACTCATGTGCTAAGTTTTTGTTTAACAAAAATTTCCAAAACAAAAGCCAAAAATTTGCTGTTGGATATAAAATTACAAAAAGGTACGTGTTTCAAAGTTTTAAGTTACTTAAATAGTACGTATACGCCAAAGTGTATCAATTTAATAAAAGCCTCTCAGCTTTTAATTGCAAAAATATTGGCAAACAAATCTTCAATCCAATACGAGTATACTACAAGATATTAAAAGAAAACCGATAATTCACTATTAAAAAAATAAAAAAATGTTTAGCTTCTTTTTTTTTGAGTTATTTAAAAGTTCCACACAAATTTGTGACAAATTTAATTTATCCTTAAACATTTGAAATAAAAATGTTTGCCTTACTGCTATGCTAAAACATCAGTTTCCAAAAGTCGACTGTGAGCATATTGTTACGAATAGCAATTTTGGCCCGAATGCCCTTTTTTCGGTACAGTATGATAAGTTTCTGATTCGTTTAAATATTCGAAATCAAGATTTTGACGAATTATGACATTACCATAATAAGGAATTTGAAAAGAAGAAGGTAATTCTGCAATTTTTTTCCAGTTCTTTTTAAATAATAAAACGGCTGGCCCGGTTTATATAAGGTGAAAAGAATGTTAGATTTGTCCCGTTGTATCCAAAAATAGGATTTAAGGCAAAAACTGCGAAAATAGTAATGTTTAAATGGCTGACTCGGATAGTTTTCGATTAATGTGGATTTTTTTAACATATAATATTAAGGCCATAAGAGTTAAGCATGTCTTGAACGTATTTTTGCTCCGAAAAAAATTGTGCCCAAATTAGAAAAGATTTAATAATCTTTGATTTTTTGGCTTTTTTTAAATTGTTTTTAATAACTTTTCCTGCTTAAATTTTTTGTAATAAAAATTTTTAATAATTTATTTCGATAGAAAACTAAATTTTGAACAAAAAGTTTTAAGAGTAAAACTGTGAAATTCAGCTTAGTTTCAGAGTTATACCAAAAATATTGAAAAGTGCCCAATGTGACCATTCTCTAAGAAACGTATGGGTTCATTTAGTTGCATTTTCAGGTTTAAGCATATTATTCAATAATAAAAAGCCTTGCACGCAATTGACCCTTTTCAAAAGGTCTATTCAATGGAATATTGATGTTAATGTTAAAGAATTTAAAATTCATAATACTTAAGGAAATTATTAAAAAAATTAAGATTCAAAAAAATAAAAAAAGTAAGTTATTTTTATATATTTGCATTAAAAATTTACATATTACCTTACTTGCCTTATATTTGATAATTTGAATTTGGTATGCAAATCTTAAGTATTTATTTATTTGCAAATCAAAATAAAAATTCCAAAAGTATGTCAACGGGAGCGGGTCGGGATTCTGGATTTCAAAATTCTGTTTGTTCAAAATTCGTTTTTTTTTTTTGTAAATTCTGTCTGGTCGAAATTCTGTTTGGCTGAAATTTTGTAAATGCCAAATTCGGTATATCAAAATTCTGTATTTCAAAATACTGTCTGGTTGAAATTCTGTTTTCCCAAATTCTGCTTATAAAAACTAAAATTCTGTTTTAAGAAATTCTCATAACACAAATATTTTTTTATTGATTTTATTATGACTCAGAGCCCCCATTTCTTATTGTATTCACCTGCACTTCTGCGAAAAAAAAGTCAATTTTCAGGATGAGCTTATTTAAACCGTCTTTCATTTTCCCACTAAGCTTTTTACTCAGCGACTGAAAGCATCGACATTGTTAATGTTCTTGAAAAAACTTCTGTAGGACTATTTTGCTTTTCATCATCAAAAACTGACCAAAACTCTGCTTTGAGATAGTAAGTATGTAATGAGTTAATTTAAAAAATCGTTTTAATTATCTTACTGCGTTCAATTTGGTTCCATTACAAGAAATCGGTTTTTCAAAATTCTGTATTTAAAAATTCTGTAAATATGTTATAATAGCGAAATAGTTTTAATAATACAAAAAAGGGGAGTGGGTCGGAATTCTGGTTGTCAAAATGCTGTTTGGTCAAAATTCTGCTTTTTTTTTGTATATTCTGTCTTTTCGAAATTCTGTTTGCCCAAAATTCTTTAAATGCCAAAATCGGTATATCACAATTCTGCATTTCAAAATTATGTCTGGTCGAAATTCTGTTTGCCCAAATTCTGCTTATGAAAACTAAAATTCTGTCTAAAAAAGATTCTCATTTACACAAAAGATTTGTTTATGATTCTATATATACCCAGAGCCCACAACAAATTTTGGATGTGAGTTATATAGCAAAAAAGAAGTAAAGGTGTCGAAAACATGATTAAAAACAATTCCAAAAATCAATGTCTTGCAGTCCATTGGCGGTAATGGACTGCAAGACTTTAATTTTGGGATTTTTAGGTACTTTTTTTTTTGCTATAACTCACACATCGATTGTGACATATTTACGAATTTTTAAGTTTTACTACGGATTTACGCTGTTGTATTAATACCCTTAATAAAACTTAACTTCTTGGTTTTTAAATAACCAATATAGCTTTCAAGTCGTTCTTTTTATGACTTGCGCTATTTGCTTATTTTTAAGAAAACTTTTTTATGTGCTCCCCATTTTGTACTGTTCTTACCTGCTGTTTTGTCAAAAGAAGATCATTTTGAGCTTTTTAGTAGTTGGCTCAAAACATCGACATCGATGTGTTATGCTCTTGGATGGGCTTTTCATGATCAAAATCAGACCAAAACTCTGCCTTAAGAAAATATCTAGCTCATTAAAACTCGTTTCAACTATGTACCTTTGTATTTATGTATGTCCCATTACAAGAAATCCGTTTTTCAAAATTCTGTTTTTAAAAATTCTGTAAAAGAGAAATCGTTTTGATACTATTAAAAAAGTGCGCACTTTTTTACATTAGCAAAACAATTTCTCTTTTACAACATATTTACAAAGTTTTTAAATACAGAAATTTGAACAAAAAGAATTTTGAAATACAGAATTTTGAACAAACAGCATTTTGGAATACATAATTTTGAAAAACAGAATTTTAGACACGCAGAATTTTGTACAACCAGAATTTTGAAAATCAGAGTTTTAGCATACAGAATTTTTAAAGCTGATTAATGACCCAACAGAATTTCGACCCAACCCATTGTTAACACATTTTGACATATTGAATTTTCAAAAAGAATCTAGATTTTTTTTCTTGTTAGCTTAAATATATCTGTTTTAAAAATTTTGGTATGCAGTATTATAAGATCTTCTATGAAATTTGTATGCTCAAAAAAAAAAATAACCTATATCCGTTTAGTCGATAGTTAGAAAGTTCAAAATAAGAAAGGTCTATATTAGGAACTATGAGTAGTTGCTGTGTAATTTTTTATATTTCACACTAATTTTAGTGTACAAGAAAGTTTTATCAAAATCGTAAGACGCATTTCTGAGAGCAAAATACTTCCCTTAACGGTTTTTAAATACCAACTTTCAAAAAAAAAAAAAATCATGTCGTCTTAGAAATACATATTTGATTTTCAAAAAAAAAAACTTTTTTTTAAATCCAAAAAATATTTTTTTAATTTTGGTGGGTATACAATAAAACAATACTTTTCAAAAATATTTACATTTATTGTAATATAAGTGCGCACAATCGAGATATATGTCGATATAGTGTTGCGAGATTTTCGCATACCCATCGAAAGCCTCTCGCTCACAAACTCTTCTAGACACTTTTTCAAGGAAGTTTTCACGAGAAGGTTTATTTGGTGTGTTTGGCTTGTTAGTACAAAAATTATATTTTAGTCCATGTGTTGTATATGTATATAAGGGTGGTCACTATATTGTTTTTTTTTTTTTAATTCTGAGATGGATAGGCATCAGTTGGTTCTACATAGAAGAAAAAAAATTCCTAATCGTTTCAGATTTTTTTTTCACCCCCCTGGTCTTCCTATTTTCACTTTAAGGTACTAACTATAGGGCTTGGGTGATTCTTATAAAACGCGAAAAAAATAATCTTATGGTATATGTAGATTAGATTTGGTAAAAAAAAAAAAATAGTATCGGAGGGGGGTCTATTTTCCCCCGTATAGGCGGGAAGGGTACTTTTTTCAAAATTTGGATTAAAACAGACAAAAATTATTTAAAAAAAAAAAACGGGAACACTTACAGTGCCACGCCTATGCTTTCAAAAATAAAGTTTTTATTTGAAATAGTTTTTGAAAAATAATTTTCAAACTTAAAAATTAAAAAACCAAAAATTATAATTTTTTAAGATGAATTTATTAAGATAAGTTATTTTTTCAAAAATTATTCAAAATAAGAACTTTATTTAGGAAGCATATTTTAGAATGCTGAGGCGTGGTATTGTAAGTGCTCCCGTTTTTTTCAAATAATTTTTTTTCTGTTGTTGGCAAAATTTCTAGAAAAAAACCCCTCCCGCCTGAACGGGGGGAAAAAGACCCCCACCCATTCTGATTTATTTTCGCGTTTAATAAGAATAATCCTTTACCCATAATAAGTACCTTAAACGGAAAATAAGGAGACCAGGGAGTGAAATAAAAATCTGAAAAAAAATTAGGGAAATTGATTTTCAATGTTTTAAATCGAATCAGAGCTATCCAAGACTACGTCCAATTTAAGGCCACCTAAGGTATATAGTTCAATTTTTTGATTATTTTGGTGGTAATAATAATAAAAGAATTAAATTAAATATAGTGATAAGTAAATTCATTTCATGATGGAATTCTCCAAATTCCTTTTTCTCCAGTAAATTTAATGAGTTTTAATCCTTTTTATCCTCTTGAGTACTTTATCATATCGATTTTCATTTCAAAATTCATCTTTTGGCAACCAATGCATATTGTTTCGACACTAAACAATCGAGCAATACAATCACAAAAGATAATTTTACTGTGTGCACTTTGCCGCATCTTTTTATCGCATCTCGAATCGCTTGTCACATTGCTTCTCGTACCAGATCGCCTCCTTAGGTTGAAGATCAATGGACAGACAGAATTGTGAGACCAACTTTTTTCGTCTTTTTTATCATCTTTATATTAAGTTCAATCCGAATTTCGGGTTTAATCCAAATTTCGAGTTTAATTTTTTTGGCGAATACACAAATTATTATCTACCATATAGTCCCGATTTTTTTAACGCAATAAGCCATAAGAGTCGCAGAAATAAACTTAACCAGTGAGGTGATCGACTTCCGACGAAATACAATTTTCTGCTACTTAAAAGTAGGACAGGATGATCTAAAAACTGGAAAGAACTAGCACGGTAACCTGGTGTTGAGTTCATGAAAAGTGATTTTGATTCAGTTACTAAGGCATAAAGATGAAAACTTTTAAGAAGATGTCTCAAGCACTCTACGTCAACCAAAAAAAAAACAACTTTCGTGATGACAGCACTGAAGAAAAAATCTGAAGGATGTTTAAATCAAGAGAGGAAAACTTTAATATAAATTTCTTAACATATCACAAAGAGACACAATCACACCAACAAAAGAGTACAATTATTGGAAGAATAACAAACTAACAAGTATTTATGCAAGATAGTTCTGGCTGAAATTCCATTCAAGCATGATACTCTGACAATTTTAAGAAGCTTTCTTGTACATCATTTTCTCACCCAAACCATTTCATCAACATCGACCCTATTTATAGACACGTAATACATGATACCTCATTTAATTAGGTTAATTAAAATTTGACGACTATAGCACACAATTATATTTTACAGAACTATCAACACTCCTTTTAACTGGTATAATATCTCTTTCAGGTATACGTAAACCTCATTTTAACCTTCTGGCTGTGTTCGTGTATCCATTAGAGACTATACTATAGCCCTATTTTCACTTCAGGGACATTGCCATTGACACTGGCAAAAGTAATGACTGAGTGAGCAGCTGTTACAGAATTAACAGTAGGTGGGTAATATTTGTAACACTTAGTTAAACAAAAAGAATACAGTTTAAGACCACTATTGAGTCGCAAGTTGTTGCTCATTATGACTTAATGTCCCCAATTTTTTCATTTTAACTCTAAGAGCGGTGTTTAAATTTGGTTTCCGGTTCACTGAAAGTTAATTAGCCTCTGTGATAGGAAACCGAATATGTAAGGATCTATTAACTCTTCACTGACAACATCTATGAACATTTCTTTAGGCCTTTAGGATCAAAAACAAGTATTGTTTAAAACATCAGGATCTAATTTTTTTTTTAAATCCATGAAATTCCCTTTAAATGATGTATCGGAAGGAAAAACTAAATGTCCTCAATTTTATTTTATATTTCTCCCAGCAATTAAAGATGAATTTCGGTTGAAAGGTGCAGTAGTTATAAAAAGCCCACAATGGTTGTTTAAATGAAATGCTGTTACTGTAATAGCTCACAAGGGTGGGTGGGCTTGGTGAAACAATTACTCAAATTGTGGTTTTGTTAAATTCTGTAAATGGTGGTAATAGTTTTTTTTTGTTTTTGTTTTTAAAAATTAATAATCGTATTATTTAGCGTAGGAATACAGAAACCAATTTATAATTGTGTGTGGAATTGTGCGTGTGATAAAAGCAAGAAATACTGTCAATGAGATTATTACTATAAATTATTCAGTAATGATCGGCAATTATATTTAATTAGTTTCGAGGTTTTTTTGGCAAGCACATTGACAACCAATTAAGCAGAAAATTACAGAAGAATGATTTAATTTTATGTTAAATATTGAACCAACAATAATAAACAAAAAGCTACACTAAGCCATACACGTTATATACTCTGCTTTTGCTCTTTTTCCCGCTCTGTTTACTCACTTAATGCGGTGCTATATTTCGTTACAGGTTTTTTTTTTTTTTAAATTAAATCTTTGAAGTTACATAGATAAAAATTTAATTTTTAATTTTTAACAGAGTTTTCAGAATCATTCGCTGAAGAAAGGATTTTTCCTTAATTGAACATCCAGAGAAAAACGTCAGGTAAATAATTAACATAGACCTAGTTAAATTCACAAGACGAACAATCCCATATAAAAATACAGGCATTTCAGAAATTTACCCAATTTTGATAACCTTATATTCAGTGTCAAATCAACCTGGTGGCCTTTGTTACCATATTTATGTTGCTTTTAGAAGATTACATGTTAATTTAACACCAAATTCTGGTAAATCAAAAAGTTTGACAAGATCGTGTTTTTTAACAATGTATGCTTTAAATTTCTATTTGACTACAAATCAGGTTGAAGTAACCTATTATATGGTTGTTTTTACAATGTTAACCGATTGAATTTGATCTGACCTCATGTTAAAGAAGCACTCTGCCCGTTCATAACAGCGTGACACTTGTGTTAAAATATACACCTACAGGCCATCTAAATAAAATTGTTTGAATTTAACCTGGTTGCCTGTTAAAGTACTATCCCAGTTAAAAACTATGTAATTACCATAAAGTATTTTTAAAATAAAATGATATAATAAACAAGTATCCATAATAATAAATTAGTATACTTTCAGAGTAATACAAAATGAATTGGACGATAAGCAGCGTAAGAGATGGGAATTAGACGCATTGATTCAAGACATAATATATACAGGATACAGGGATGATTCAACATTGAATCGTGTTAAATTAACTAGACTTTAATGTTAAATTTGGAAGACATTAAACATTAAGTCATGATAATTTAATTGAGTTTTCAAGTAAAATTAACAAGATTTTCAGTTTAAATTTATAATTTTACTAATTTAAGGCAGTTGAAAGCTTACAAGATGTCATGCTGATTTAACCTGCAACCTGTATTAATTTAACACGATACTAAAATCAGGTATCTGGCTAAGCAGTTAGCCTTATCTACAGAGTTGAAATATAAAAACCTGAAAATAAGGTATAATAGCCAAACCACAATCATAGCCAAACCATAATCAAGCGTTCGGTGGCGCTGACTTTGACATATTCAATAGAAATAATAGGTGTGTTTTTTTGTTTGTCCGAATGGGTTTGGATGAAAAAAAACCACGTCGGGGCTAAGCAATTTTTATGTTAAATGCAATACCAATTAAGCCCCTATGGGCATAGCTAGGCCCAGACAATTTTTGGGACTTATAGCTTTAGCCCAGATAAAAACTGTGTTACCGGCACGGATTTCATACATGTTATCGATAGTTTGTATGAAAACTCCATTTTTTCTGTGATGGTGGCACTTAAGCCCTGATGTCGTTCTTTTGGTCCGATTCCCCTGGGCTTGCAAAAAAACACAGCTAATAGACTCTTATGAGGTAATCTTAAATGTCGTTTCAGGCTTCGCGTTTACCTCAGATCGTAAATATCGTAAGTCTGAGCGAAACGACCGATTTTTTTTTCTATTTCGGTGGTGCTTTGACAGCTGAAACAGACTTTTGTTTGTGTTATTCCGTTTTATTTGTTGGTCGGCCTGAGGAAGTATTTTGAGAAAAATTCAATTCAATTTTGTATTTCTAATATAAAAAAGCAAATTCGTAAAAACCTGTAGTAACAAAGAATGTTTTTTTGCGATTAACTTTATTAATAAATGCAACGACAAAAGCAGCAATAAAAATCATTGTACGTGTTTGATGTTGTTTTTTGGCGTACTACATCCAAATTGGATACCTATTTTAGAACTATGCAATTTTTTTAAAGTGTTTCTGTTATTCTATTATTTACATAATTATTAATTGAATCAAAAATGATAACAAAAATCAATCAAATAAACAAAATATTCCTGCTAAATTAATTGTTTTATTTTATTCATTTCATTTTCAAATACTTAAATATTTTTATATTTGACAGCTGTTCGGACTGTTCTCTTTCTTGGGCATGTTCGAATGAGTGAATCAATTGAAGTTCAGAGAGAGTGTTTATGTACCCGGTGCCCAGGTTCTGTACCCTTGCATAAATAAAAAGTCAAGAAATGAAGGAATCTGAAATAAAACATGGCGATAGCGAGTTTTGTCGATGAAGGGGTTATAGAATATGGACACTGGTTTGCGTTTTTCTAAAGCAAGGGAATTTTGAATTATCAATAAAAGTTTTTCAATTGAAATAATGCTTACTACACACATAAGGTCTGTTTGTTAAGGGTTTTGACAGCAAATTGTGAAAATTTGTAAAAAAAAAATTGCGAGAAATTTCACTCTAGTAAACACAACTATTACATACCAAATGAAGAAAGATAAGCTTTATTTAATATATGAGCTCCATTAATTTTAGTGAAATATTATGAGATCACAAAGGGGACGAAAAACAAAGTTCTTTCTTACGTATAGCATGGTCTCTTTTACTCGTTCTAAATTCAATGAGTTTGATGGTGAAATCATTTCTTTTGTTTCCTTCGCACTCAATTGCAAAAAGAGTCAGGGACAAAGAGTTATTCTGTAATAGGGGTAACTATAATCGTCTAATATGGATATGGAACTTTAATTCGGAATGTGAATTTGTTTCGGATTTTTATAAAGGGTTTTTCAACAGGGACGCTACAAAAAGCGACAGAGACAGCAAACGACGCCATATTTCTTGCCGCTCTTTTGACATTTCTCTTCAGTAAGGTTTGCCATTTTATGATGGAAAGATATACGAGCCAACAACGAACCAAAATTATTTAAATTTATTACCGAAATTCGGAGTCAGTGACCTCAACGTTAAGAGCGCTACGTCCAATTTATGGTCGTCATAATCGTCCTAGCAATTCAGAACAATTTGAATCCACAGGCACAGTACAAAATGTTCTCGTGCCTGTGAGACAAAGAAGTGCCCGTAGTGTCGAAAATATTGCTACCGCTGAGGCTTCAGTTGCAGAAAGCCCAAATGTGTCTCTCAGACGTCGTTCTCAAGCGTTGGGCATCTCTGTGAAGTGGTTGTGGCGAATTTTGCGAAAATATCTTGGCCTAGATCCTTACAAGATAAAATTGTGGCAAGAACTGAAGCCGCTTGACCACCAGAAGCGTCGTATGTCCGTGAAGTGGGCTGAGCAACAACTTGAAAATGATTCGGATTTTCATCGAAAAATCATCTTCAGCGATGAGGCTCATTTCTGGCTGAATGGCTTCGTCAATAAACAAAATATGCGGTATTGGTCAAGCAGCAACCCACACGTACTCCATGAGTCATCATTTCATCCTGAAAAATTACGGTTTGGTGTGGTTTATGGGCCGGCGGCATCATTGAGCCGTACTTCTTCCATGATGATCAAGAACGGCACGTTACTGTGAATGGAGATCGCTACCGTTCAATGATAACCGAATATTTTTGGCCCCAATTGGATGATATGGACTTGGAAGACATGTGGTTCTAACAGGACGGCGGCGCCATAAGCCACACAGCGAATGTCACAATCAATTTATTGGAAACCAAGTTTGGAGAACGTGTTATCTCACGAAATGGTCCAGTCGCTTGGCCGCCTTGGTCGTATGATTTGACGCCGTTAGACTATTTCCTGTGGGGCTACGTGAAGTCTATGGTCTATGCCAACAAGCCAGTGACGATTGATGAACTTCGTACGAGTATCGAACGTGAAATTGCAGCAGTATCGGCCGATTTATGCTTGAAAACCGTCGAAAATTGGGTTCAGCGTCTGGACTTCTGCAAGCGTGCCCGTGGTGGCCATGCAACAAAAATTGAGTTTCATACATAATGGCATTGAACGTTTTTTCACAGAAATAAAGAATTTTATTGATATCCAAAACCGTTTTTGGTTATTGAATTATTATTGAATAACCCGATATTTTTCGTATGGAAAACTCCATTGTGAAGCTTCGACGTTTCCAAATGTTAAAAAAGGTGTGTTTGGGTAGTTTTTGCAAGAACTCTCACTGATAAAGTCGTTTAAACTTTTTTAGAGCCAGTGCTACGAACGTGGTTCAAACTTTGATCAGTGGTTCAGCAATCTTAGCTCACCGATTTCGATGGATTAATTGAGGTCTAATAATTGTTCAAGGTTCAAGTATGTGATAGAGTTGCCAAGTAATTTTATTTACATGCTTGAAACATTTCAATGTTTTATAAAGCCGGGCAATTTTTGATTTAAAATACATTTTATTCTCATTTGATTGGACATTTTTTTTACACACTTAGCGAGTTTGATTTTTGGACTGACGGTATTACGGTGACACTTATTTTGGAAGTATTTAAATGTCTTTTCTGACCGATGGAAGGGATGGACTTATTTGCAAATATCTTAGACGCTAAACGCCTTTATTGCTTTGAGTTTAATTCAAATTGATTCGACTCTAAATTTATTTTTCTGTTCAATCTCTTTCTATTCTTAATATTTTAAGCGCATTCATATTTGAAACACACTCGTGCATGTTGATTTTATGTAAAAAATTTGTAAGTGAGTAAAATAATTCCACAGGTCTTATAAAAATTAAACTCAAATGGGCTTGAATTCATGTAAGAAATTGCGTGTAACTTCCAATGTAAAAATTAAACATGAATGTTTTTGATTTAAACAGATTAATTAATTAAATAAATTAAATAGATAAGGGTAAGATTTTAATCGAATTCTTTTTGAAATTATTTAAACATTTTGTTAAACATGCTTCTGTTTAAATAGACCATAGTTCTCAGTTTTCTCAGTTTATGTAAAAAATGTGATTTTAACATTTGTCTTATTCAATGTGAATTCAAATTTTCACTCTTAGCAATCTTATATCAACGTAAAAGCAAGTACATGGAACCCACTCGTACAATTTATTTTGAAAATTTTAAATATTTTTTAAATACTTTTTTGTTTTTGTGAAAAATTTTCAGAGTGTTAATTTAAGGAAACAGAACTTTTATTCTGTCACATTCGTAATTTGTCAACGCCCAAAGCTTGAAGCTAGATTCCGTTTTACAAATTTTACGGGCACGCTTATTGACACAGATTATGGTTAAGTCGGTAAAAAGTCCATCAAAGCCAGACCAACCCAACGCGAGATTGTGATTTGGCCTTAATAAACCAGAAAGCGGTTAGTTAAAACTGTTTTTTTTTTTAGTATTGTTTTGTGTATTTCATACTGATCTGCTAACTTCACAATCAAGTTATCGATTATCTCAGAAACAGAGCATGCTAGTAAGGCTTCAAATTTGCAGTTTATTTGCATTTAAACTATAGGCCAGGTTCAAAATTTGAAGTCCTCAATTTGAAAAAAAAAAATTATAAAAACTGCCTTCAATATGAAATTGGTAGGTCAAACTGTGTATCTCAGGAACCAAACATGCTATACTAACAGCTGCAAGGCTCCAAATATGCAGATACTTTGCATTTCGACGAAAAAATTTTAAGTCGTCAGTTTGATAAAAAAAAATTCACACTTACCTGCTGACTTTACAGCGAAGTTAGCAGGTCACATCAAGTATCTCAGGAACCGAGCATGCTTGGAACTTGCAGTAGGGATCCAAATTTGCAGTTTCTTTGCATTTCAATGATAGACTAGATTCAAAATCCTAAGTCCTCAATTTCATAAAATTGCCTTCATATGAAGTTAGCAGGTCACATCGCTTATGTTCGGAATCAATCATGCTAGGAACTTGCTCCAAACTTGGGCTCCAAATTTAAAAGCTTCTTTAAAATGACTTTTACAAGTTATATAAACTGACATTTTCTTTTATGCTTCGTGTGAAAAGTTTCATTTGTCATGGTAAAGTCTTCGATAAAACTTCTAAAAAGAAACTTCAATAAAATAAATTTACAGAATCTTTTAAGAGTCATAGCTTCATGCTCCTTCTTTTAATTTTTTTTACAGAGGTCTATCCGAAAACAGATGCTAGTAGGGATGTCAGAGTTTAAAAAATTGCTTTACGGGACAAATTTATTTTAAGAACTAAACCACCTTTCCGAAAAATCTTAAAAGTATTATCTATTTGTTATTCGAAACCAAACACTTTAATTTTAAAACAGTCTTTTATTTAACATTCCATTTTTATAAGTCCCAAATTATAATTGGGGCCAATGATGTAAATAAATAAATAAGTAACACATAAGAGATGGATGGATAAGTTCAGTATGGTATGGGTGTGTTTCCGCTTAGACGATACGGAAAGCTTGAGTGTCCTTCCGACCATTAGGTAAATATTTGTTCGTTGAGCCCTGAAGTTACCCTGGGGTCTGCTCAAAGCGTTTGTGGAAATTCCCGAACTCACCCTGGCCAGCATATTCTGTGTATTTTGAAGCCTGAAATAGATCTAGATTTTTCGCTGGGGCGAGTTGAGGTAAGGAATAAACTGTCAAAGAAGTATGAGCTCTAAATAATTTTTTTTTTGTCGAGTGTTGCATTTAAACTCGTTTGTTTTTTTTTTTGACATAGATCTTTAAGGAATGCACAAATTTACTTTAGTAAAAAATAGAAATGGAAAATGTATATTTTGGTTTGTTTTTATTCAATTTTAAAACAAATTTTGTTTTTTTGTTAAGGTATCCCAACAACATACGAGTAATTTAGGGCCTTTTGTTGTTTTTTTAGAACCAAAAAACCTAGGTTTTTTGACATATTCCTGGGGTTGTCAAGAAAACGTTGGTCAATCCTGGGTAAACTTCTACCAACGAATCTAATTTAGTTATTATACTCTTTTGTTGAGTTTTTCTATTCTCGATGAATTGTTGTTGATTTTCTATATCAAGCTTTCAAAAAATTTTAAAGTAGCAGTCATGGAAATCATTTAAAAATTTATTTTTGATGAAAGCTGTATAGAAGCCTTATACAATACATATTCTGACTTGTAGCATATCAATATTTCTAAGCTGATAGAAACTGAAATGTTCGTTTGGGTAGATTATAGCAGTTTAACTTCCCCTTCTATTCTTATGACTTCAAAAACATTTCCTTATTTTTTAATGCCTTGACAAATTCTAATAAAACTTTGTTCACTTGTGCTTCTAATAAACAAATTTCTTATCAATATAAAAATCAACCAAAAAATCATTTTGTAGAAGGATTTTTTTTGGTTCCTCGTTGCATAATGGTCAGTGCGTTGGACGGTTATGCCGAAAGTCTGGGTTTGATTCCCAACCGCTGCCACCTAAAAACAGAAATGTTTCTTGCGAGGAACCGACAAATATTCAAAGAGTATACTTGTCATGAATAAGTGCTTCTCATCTAGCCGTTCGGACTCGGCAAAAAATTGTAGTTTCTCTCCATTACTGCCAAATACACGTACACAGGATTGTTTGAGAGTTATAAGTCACTAGGCCCAGGTTCTCCACGAGCTATTGCGCCACCACCTTTTTTTATCAAATGTACCTAATATTTCATTAAATAAAAGTATGTACTTTATATCTTAAATTCAAAACCAAATTATACCAGAAAATCAAATGTTTGCAAACCTGTCGTGTACATTTTTTGTCCAAAATACCTACTACCTCAATAAAAAAAAAAAAACCAATCTTATGAAGATTAATTGTCAATTCGTGCTTGAAGGTATCAGCACAGTGTAACATTTCAACGAGTTTTCACGTGTGTGTTCATTGTAAAACTTATTTAATAATTAACAACAAATTATTAACATTCATTTGAATTAGTTTATGGTGTCCTATCCAACGCTCTGTAAAATCACATTTATATGTTTGTTGGCACAAAGGAACTCGGTCTTTTATTAATACCATTTTTAAAGCCATGACCAATTTAATACAGAATACAAATTGACACTTTTGTCCATAGCCTATTATTTACATATTCAGATTGTATATATGATAATGGCTCATGGTTAGGTAAATCAAATTAAAACCTGACGCCGAATCATATGATTATAATCGTTGAAAGAATATCCAGAAACCGAAATAAAATAATATTTTCCGCGCCAATGAATTTTGACAAATTTCAATTTTAAAAGCGGCGTTTCTGTTCAACGCAAAACAGCGGTTATTTTAATTTCATCACAGATAATCACGATGACATTTCAAATGAAAATTTCCAATTTTTCCATTTTCCCTGATGTGTACTTCGTATTGTCTGTGGCTATATGTGTATGTTTTTAAATTAAATTTAACCCAGGTAGATACAGGTATATAAAAATTATTGCGATATAATGTCCATTGACATATAACAATAATGGACTTTATGTTCAAGCTTCACATATTTACCTACATAGGACAGCATTCGAACTAACCAAAAGCAACAGCAGCAGCCCCAGAACAACTCGACTGAAATCCGTAATCTTTTTCACATGCCAATCGGAAATGAAATTGAACGTGACCGTTTCGTAATAAAGTCAGTAGCCAACGCTAGCGATGGATTCGATAGTGCATAGCCACGACCGACCAACGCGACGAGTGCATGGTTGGGCATTTGGCTCTTATACGCGGAAAAGCCCTCGTTCATATAGTAGATACTAATGCATTACTCTTATATAGCACCACAATAATGTCAGGAAAATTATTGACTTTTAATTGCACTTGTCTCCACATTTCGCAATATTTTCACAATCACATGGATGTGCGATTGGAAGTAAATTAAGGACACGTGCTTCAGGAACTCACTTTATATGAGATGAGTATTGGGAGGTGATCTTATATAGCCTTCATTTCAACTCGGTTTAACTGTTAATACAGGGTGGCGCACCAATTGTGCTACAATAAGAAATTCAAATAACTTTTTTTAAAATCGATGTATTTCATTTATTTTTTTTTTATTGATTAGAAAATTAAATTTTATTTTAAATAGTTAGTTGTTTTTAAAGATTATAGACCGCAAATGACCTCCACGCTCTCCCACGCATATGCGGCACCTGATCAAAAAATTATTCAATGCGGCCTTAAGAATTGAAGTTGGGATCGCCTCAATTATTGTCGTTATGGACTGATTTAATTCAGTTAAATTCCTGAGCTTCGTTTTATACACCTCTTGCTTGACATAACCCCATAAAAAGAAGTCTGGTGCAGTCAGGTCAGGTGACCTTGGGGGCCAGCGAAGAGTGGAGTTCCTAGAAATTAATTTCTTTGCGAATTTTTTGTTTAGCTCCGCCATAACTGGTCTGACTATATGTGCAGTTACTCCATCTTGCTGAAACCAAACGCTGTTGAATGGTATACGTCTTCGGCGCAGTTCTGGGTAAAAAAACTCCTTCAATATCTTTAAATAACGGTCCCCATTGATAGTAACGGTTACACCGTTTTCTTCAAAGAAGTACGGCCCGACAATACACCTTGATGAAACTGCGCACCACACAGTGACTCGTTCTGGGTGCAGTTCCGTCTCATGGAGCATTTCTGGATTAGACTTATTCCATATACGGCAATTTTGCTTGTTTACATTGCCGTTAAGATCAAAATGGGCCTCATCAGACATGAACAAAAAATTGATCAATGTGTTGTCTTCTTCGGCCATTGATATCATTTTTTGGCAAAATTCCAGGCGAACAGGCAAATCCTGAGGGTTTAACTTGCTAGTAATTTGGACTTTGTACGGAAACAAGTTTAAATCGTCATGTATCCGTTGTAATGACCGTCTACTAACTCCAATTTGCCCCGATAAGTTTCGGGTCGAAACGCTCGGATTGGCCTGTATTGCAGATGCTACTGCTGCAATTGTATCCTGAACCCGAACATTGGCATCTCGATGGTACGGCCTTCGTGCGATGCTTCCAGATTCGGCAAACATGTTTACAAACCTCATAATGGTCCATCTACTCGGGGGATTACCGCCAAACTCCCGCCTAAATTCCCTTTGGACGGAAATGACGGACTGCAAAGCATGGTACCGTTGCACTATCCAAATTCTTTTCTCCGTATCCCAAGCATCCATTTTTATAAATCTAAATAGTAACCTACAAAGTAAAGAAAAAAATAAGCCGATTACTCACACAGAAAAAAAGTTATTACGTTTTATTTTTGTAGCACGATTCGTGCGCCACCCTGTATAATGTTTTATATATTAAGGTTCCATTCTTTTTTCAATTTAAAGCTAACATTGAGTTTCATAAGTTTAAGGCCCAATTTTTCAGTGCGGGATCATTTAAGTTTCAGGGATAAATCTGAGTTAGCTCTTTAAAGAAATTTTTCAGATGAATAAGATCCTGAAATAACTCTGGGACTAATTGAACAGATATTTCTGCAAAATGCTTGTCAAAAATCTATTGAAATCAGTTTGCGAAACTATAGATATAGTGGCACACTTTGGATTAAAATGGTGAAAGAACGATAATCTCATAGTATGGCATCGTACTTTGACCTTAAAGGATATTGACATCAAAAAGTTAAAGTTAATCCTCCCAAAATATATTTCTGAAGTCTATTTTAGCGAAATTTATTTTGAGAACTAGCTAGCTCTTGCTTAACTAAGAGTTAATTCTGCACTGAAAAACTGGCCCTTAGAAATCTCAAAATTACTAATCAAATTTTGAAATAATTTTATATATTCAAAACTTGAACTTTCGGTTTTGTTTACGCTTCATTGTGGTTATCCTTAAACAATCTTGCAGCCTTTTTTTAAATAAGGACCTAAATTTTGTTTTAGATTTGTAACCATGCTACTGTACTTCTTTTACTTTGGGATAATCTTAGTTACTATTAAGAATTATACTTCACCATATTCAATTCTTCACATTCACCACGAGCATGTGACGTCACAGCAAAATTGACATCATAGTTTTTCGTTCATCGTCCATACAGTTCACATTCAGTCTTTACTGAAAATGTAACATAAGGAGCTGCTTGAATGAACGGAAGGCACCTTATCGGTCATACGCTTAGTCGGACGACAATAGTAAATTTGGTTTCATTGATAGTCGTAGACAAGTTGAAACGATCTGGTCACTTAGCTTTATTTACTTTCTCGAAGCTTCCCCCACCAGTGGTAAGGGGTTTCGTTAAAGGTTAAGTAGGAATGATACTATTTCTTACTAGGGTTTCCCCCCACCAGTGGTAAGGGCTTTAGTTTGAAATCAAGATATCTTAATTGCCACCAGGGGCTTCGGTACCTGCTGATCTAACAGAGCATTTCAGCCTGCTGTTTTGAGTGGAGTGCCACCAGGGACGTAGCACCTGCTGATGTACCAGAGCACTTAACCCGCTGTTTTGAGTGCCACCAAGGTCGTAGTACCTGCTGATGTACCAGAGTGTTCAGCCTGCTGTTTGACAGCCTCCAGAGGCATAATACCATTTTCTCACGTTCCAAACCTTATGGCCGGACAAAAGGAGGATATTTAAAGACCGAATAATCGGAAGCCGTATTACCGGAGACCAGGATTTAAATCTAAACCGAAGCATCGGAAACCAGTAAAACCGATACAAGGCAGCAAGACTAGAAGCCAGAAACGCAAGTGAATAATTCAATTACCAGAATTTACCGAAGTAATATAATATTGTGTGTTATAAATATAAGAGTGCTTTTCAATAAAGATTTTGTAATAAGGTTCTAAGACCTATTTCCTCTGAAGTTTCGTGTTTTCTTCAGGACAATCCTGGCGAGACCGGCGAGCATACCTCAGCTGAAAAGCAAAAACTACATCACAGATTCTAAATATAAATATGTTCATATCTTAATAAAGGCTTTAATTAGTTCCCAAAATACAAATCATTGAAAATTGACATGCTAAGAATATAATTAAAGCATTTTCACAAAACCCTCTTTTCTCTTTCCAAATATATTTATAATGTTGCTGCTGAGACATGAACAAATATTAAGTTGCACTCCTTATGCCTTTGCCGACTTGAACTAGAGCTCCATTGATTTTGATTGATTCAAGCAAACGCTGAGAGGAATGTAAATCAGAAAATGCGTGAAGTGCTTTCCATATACATGCATGTACTCTTGTGTATGTATTATGTATATGAAGAATGTTTGATTGATGACAGGAAGCAGCATTGTTTCCCATTGGCAAACACTTTCTCTAATTACAGAGCAAAGTACTTTAATTGAAATCTACGCTGTGTGGTATTGGGGATGTGGAAAGCATGTGAGATGAATTTTAATTTAGTGGTTTTTAATGAATACGCCATGGGAGATTTATTTTTGTACATATATAAATGTATATGAAGCACGAGCAGATAACAAAAACAGAAATCGATTTGAATTATAAGGTTTATCAGAAGTAGATGGATTAAGATGAAAAATTGACGAAGAAACAAAATGTGCAGGCAAAAAAACTACGTAAAATTAAATCCATGATGAATGAATGTATATATATTATATTTAATATTTCACAGTTTAATTAATTTCTTGGCCATTGTTTGTTTTAATCATTTTAATTGTTCTTATGATCAATATTTAGTGATCTATTCTCGAGTGACTGCACTTTTTACAGAAGTAATAGCTTCTGTATTCGACAGCGCTGTTGTTTAAAAAGCGTACAGACATAAAATTAATTGCATACTTCTAGGCGTTGAAATGTTTGTGAACATAAAGTGTGCCAGTAGGCGGTATACTATGATTTGAATAATAATTATTAACAGTTATTCTGGTTCTGTGAAAAAAATTAATCAAAAACTTTTCATGTTTTCACACTAAATTTTCTGATTCCCGTTCTGTGGAAATGTGAAACCAAACATCAAGAGTCATTTGCGAGTGGATATCCAAAATGAAAACGTGAATACGAACAAGCAATGTCAAATCCAATCATATTTAATTCTCTGTCAAATTCATAAAGGAAAAGTATTTCCATCTAATGCGTTCCTCTGTTCACTTCAAAAACACAAGAAAATTGAAAGAATCGTGTAGTTTTTAGGGGAAATGTTGTTCGATCCCGAATCCCGAATCGCTTATTTGTGGCAAATAAATGGAAAAAGTGAAAGCAATGCTTGACAGCGATTGTGAAAACTATTTATTCGATTCACTTTTCGCTTTTTTATGTTTGCTTATAAAACACATGTTCATGTAAAATACAACTAAATACACGATGAAACTATTTCAAATTCATGGTGTTTGTACTTTACATAGGATTTTTTTAGTAAAATGTAGGTAGGTTCTTAAAACACGGCTATTATCATTATGTTGATAATTAACTGATTTTATTTTTTCTTAAAAATTTAGGCAGTTTTGTAGGACAAAGGGTAAAATCCAGGACTTTATTCAAAGCTGCCATAAATTGGTCCGGTCTAGTCTTGGCGGCGTGAAGTCCCCACACACCGCTATTTCGAAAGTGGTCGGATTTTAAAATCACATTGGTGGAAGCAAACTAAAACTTATTTGGCACTACTTGGTGCATAGCTATGTAGAAAATTAATATTGAACAAAGAATTATTTCCCTATATTTTTTCTTCACTTTCAATACATAATTTAATTGCATAGCAATCAGTGATGTCACTTTACCACAATTGTGGTAGATCTACCACTTTTTTTCAAAGATTTTTATAATCTACCACTGCCACCGCTAAAGACAAAAATTCCACCCCTTTTTGCTTATCTATAACAAAACAAAATTAATTTAAAGATAATCACATTATTCATGATTTTTTTACTCATTTAGAAAGAGAAATATAGTTGATTTTTTCAAAGCTTGTGTCCCATAAATTTGTCTATAAAGGGTTTTTCAACAGGGACGCTACAAAAGTACAGCGACAGGGACAGCAAACGACGCTATATTTCTTGCCACTCTTTTGACATTTCACTTCAGTAAGGCTTGCCATTTTATGATGGAAAGATATACGAGCCAACAACGAGTCAAAATTATTAAAATAAACTATACCGAAATTCGGAGTCAGTGGCCTAAACGTTAAGAGCGTAAAGTCCAATTTATGGTCGTCATAATCGTCCTAGCAGATCAACAATTGAGCGTCTAGTGGAAAAATTTTAATCCACAGGCACAATACAAAATGTTCCCGTGCCAGTGAGACAAAGAAGTGCCCGAAGTGTCAAGAATATTGTTGCCGCTGAGGCTTCAGTTGAAGAAAGCCCAAATGTGTCTCTCACACGTCGTTCTCAAGCGTTGGGCATCTCTGTGACGTCGTTGTGGCGAATTTTGCGTAAAGATCTTGGCCTGCATCCTTACAAAATTAAATTGACGCAAGAACTGAAGCCGCTTGACCACCTGAAGCGTCGTATGTTAGTGAATTGGGCTGAGCAACAACTTGAAAATGATTCCGATTTTCATCGAAAATCATCTTCAGCGATGAGGCTCATTTCTGGCTGAATGGCTTCGTCAATAAAAAAAATATGCGGTATTGGTCAGGCAGCAATCCACACGTACTCCATGAGTCATCATTGCACCCCGAAAAAATTACGATTTGATGTGGTTTATGGGCCGGCGGCGTCATTGGGCCGTACTTCTTCCGTGATGATCAAGACCGTCACGTTACTGTGAATGGGGATCGCTATCGTTCAATGATAACCGAATATTTTTGGCCCCAATTGGATGATATAGACACTTTTTTTACTAACATATTTTGGATTCGTAACAAAAAATTTGAGATAAAAGTCAAACTTTACACATTACAATGCAGGAGAACAAAGATAACACGAAAAAAGAGAGGAGAGTGGCACATTCTATACTCTGTCTGTCCAGTTTTGTTATTCCTCAGAGGGGAAATAAGAATAACGGTGGCTACTTGCCATACAATTATTAAGGAAAAACGTATTTAACTAAAAACGGTTCCAACGATTTTGATGAACAAAAATCAGTGTTTTATTGTTAATATAGTGTACTTAGTGGCAAAACAAAAATTTACAAAAAAAAAAAAACTGTTGCTAACGTTACCTGTCATATAACGGTTTTGTTTTCGATTTGCTCATTAGTTGAGCCAAAATGTCAATTACATTGCTTACAGAATTTAAAAAATAATAGTTATTGGATTTTAAAATAAACTTATTCATGTTTGTTTTTTTGAAAATTAAATTTTTTAAAAACAGTTTGAAGATTTTTTTTTTGAAACTAAGTTAATGAATGTATATTAATAAATATTCAAAATAAGCATACAAACATTTTTTATATGTAATCAACCAAATTTTCATATGAAAAATTATTATTTTCTTAAAAATAGCTTCCTATTTTAATATTTTTGCGTAAAATACATTGGCATACTTGTTTTGGAGCTTTAAGTTAGCTTACGAGTTGTTTATATAGTTAAAAGAATGATTTAAATGCTTTTTTCATATTTTTTTCTAAAATAACAGTAGACGCTCGACATAGTGAATCTCGAAAAATTGAACTATGCAACAACAGTGAACAACCAAAAATTTTATACATATATACAAACGGATTTATTTAAACAAAACTTGGTAAGCATTTAGCATTGCTTAAGGACACTGAGGATCTGTTTTCTTTTTGAACCTGATTAACGCTCGTTTTAACGCTTAAATAAATGTACAAATATTCACTTCGAACAAAATGTGCATTTTGGATCAAATTTATCATTTAACATACTCGTACCATGGTTTTTATTACGAGTACTTTACTATATCGAGCGTCTACTATAAACATATTTTGAAAGTACTTAAGGTATAACACTCTTTTGTACCCAGATGTATTTGCATTACAGGCTTCATGTGCGGCTTTTAAAAATTTCTTAAACTCAAAATCCAGCAAAAGGCAAATTTTGCAAAGTTGTCCGAAAATGGCCAATTTCTTCGGCAATTCAATTTCTTGATCTTCTTTAAAAGGGTGTCAAATCAACGAAATAATAGAGATGCTAGGTAGGTATAATGCAGTAGAAATATAAACAATTTTAGTATAGTTACAGAGCTTAAATGTTAAAACATCATTCTCTTTGACTCGGTTGATTTTTTTTTTCCTTTCTACTGGCAATTTCTTTTCCTTGCAGAAAAAAAATTCAAGTCTTAAGCAAAATCTGGTATATTTTCTTGTATTTCCATTTCCACTTTGAAAAATGTCCACCCCTAATGGCATTTCCATCGCCATCGCCATCGCCATCGCCATCTGTCATCCATATCTGAGTAGTGGGGCTGGCTGGGAATGATGAACAAAAGATCTGTGAGGTTTCCGGTGGCCATTTCCCTGATAAGATAAGTCACACACAGTTCGATAGAAAATTTGTCTTGTGTGTCTATTCTGGCCCCGCGGGGTTTGAAGATGGTTTAGTGTATGAAAGTTCGTGATACTGCACCTGAGGTCATGACAATAATGACATCGATTGACTGGCTTTTGGGTTCTTGTGGGAGTCACAAGGGGTGCCCAAGCAAAAGTCCCCATCACAGCACCTGACTATGGAGGCGGATAAGAATTGGCATCGAAAGTTCCTTTTGCTTGCTTGGGTATGCATTTTAAAATTGTGCATCCCTGAGGCTCCCTAAAATGCCAAAGATAGTTGAGTAGCTTTGGCAGTCACTTTGGGGTCTGCTCGATATCTACATACCTCAGCCATGACTGCTTGAAGAATGAGGAAGGTTGAAAGAGAGATAAAGTAGATGCCATTGCACAGCAGGAATCGATAGCAGCATAGTGAGATATCCCTTAAGATTGTGTATATGTATAGCAGGAGGGGTATAGGAAAGGTTTTTGCACAAAATGCAAGAGTTACCTTTTAAAGCGCCACGGGAATGGCACCCTAATGGTTGAAAATATAGAACTGGTTGAAATGGAATGCAGTACTGTTGTAGGTGCAAGCAGCGAAAATATATTTGTTAGAGATGAGACAGACGCGATTGAATGTCTGTCATTTGAGCAAAGGTATTCGATGGGAAAAGATAAGCAGCCATGAAGTTTTTTTTTTGTTGTTGTTGCTCTTGTCTGTGGGATGTCTCTATTTGAAGGCTAATTGATCGAAATATCCCCGGGATATAGATTAAAGTTCTGGATAAAGTGGATGTTTTTCAAATCATAGGTAGTAGATGAAAACATCTTAAGTAGTAATAAATCGATAATTGGGGCAAATAATTTTTTTTAAAAGATTAATTTTATTTTTTTTTAATCGGTCACCTGCATTATACATAGCTTTATACAATACATATAGTCCGATGGAAGCTACCGACTATGTATTATTAAGTGCTCTGGCTTTTTACTTAATAATATATATAGTCCGTTACATTTTGAAAGCTTCGCACACATATATTTTATAATAAAACTACTATATTGGCATTTCTTTAATGTAAACATACTTTAAAAAACAGTTTAACCTTATTCTCCAGCCTCCAAAAACGGTTGAATTGGTTGGACAAGAATTAGGAAGGCGTGAAATTCATTATTAATTTCAGCGCATTTTATGTCTGATATTCTGTACACATCCCAATTAAAAACGCTGAATAAAGAAAGATTAGTCTTATTCCGTGGATTAAAGGTAAAATGCTATTTATGCAAAGTGAAGTTAACTATAAGCTAAACCACCGAAGCATATGGTTAAGCGAAGGAGTAAACAGCAGACTCCTTTTTTGTATTGGTGTTGGTATCAACATTTTTTATTGGGTTAGTATCAACAGATTAATGGCAACCCTTAAACTGCAAAAAAATTGAAATATCTCTATTATTTTTTGCATTAATGGTCAAAAATGAATTATACACCCAGTTTGAGCGTAACATCTTACAAATTTCTCAAAATAGCCATAAATGCCATGTATTTTACTTTTAAATCCTAAAATCAGCTTAGTTTGAGCGGCAATTTCTCGGTTGATTTTTATCCAAAACTTTTTCCAAAAATGTCATTTTAAAGAAAATTAAATCATCTTTCTTTTACATGGAGCAATGCCTATACCTTTCTAATGAGTATTAACGTAAGCTTGCGCATATTTAATATTGGCGACGAGACACACTTAAATTAATGTGCGCTAGACTTCATGTGCCCAGCTAGTTGTATGAAAGAGAAAACCGTAATAAATAAAAGCATAGCAACAGCAACATCAGCCACTGTACATGTGCATACAGTACGCGTTCCGTTACATTGAACTGGATAACTTAGAACAGTTGTTCAAGTGAACTCGCCGTTGATAAAGTTTTGTTCTAGAACACATGGAAGGCGAAGCCAAATTCGTCGAGAAAAAACCAAGTACAAGTAAATCAATTGCGGAGACAGAAACAGGGTTGGCTCATCAGATTCCACGAGCGATCATGGCTGGAGTTGGTAGCCTGGAACAATTCGACTTGAGTCAACCAAGCAAATGGACAACATATATAGAGCGTTTCAAATTATTCCTGCTAGCCAATGATGTCAAAGAAAACAAACGTCAAAAAGCAGCTTTCCTCACACTGGCTGGCGCTCCACTTTACGATCTGTTGACATCATTGGCATCCCCAAAACAGGTAAGCGAATTAAACCTTGAAGAAATTTGCAAGTTATTAACCGACCATTTGTCTCCACGGCCCTCTCAAATCGCTGCGTTTTACCACTTCCATAAACGGGATCAACATCCGGATGAATCTGTCAGCAACTAGCAGTTGACTGTAAATTTGATACAGCACTGAATCGAATGTTACGTGACAAATTTGTGTGTGGCATGAAGGATGAAAGTTTACAGAAAAGTTTCCTGGCGGAGAGTGAACTGACCGTAAATCATGTCATGGAGCGTGCCGCGGCAAGTGAAGCTGCTGCGATTAGTGCTATGGCTATGAGACACTCGACCAAGGCTCACCAAGAAGAACCTCATAATAGTGAATCTGTGCATAAAGTCAGAACGAGTTCCTATTCACAACGTAACCTCAGCAGCAATCACGGACCATGTGCTGGGTGTGGAGGCCAGCATTGTCGAAAACAGTGTCCACATCGTGAAACTGTGTGTCATTCTTGTGGTCTGAGATGTCATCTACAGCGTGTCTGCCGTAGTACGCGAGCCACAAAGTTATCAACACCAAGCTCAACATCTGCACGTCAAGAGGCGTCACAACAGCGATCATCTCGTGGTGAATCTTCAATCAACCAGGTCGTACCTTTGGTTAACCAAAAGAAATCGATCTCCGTTGTCATCAACAGCCGTACTTGCACGTTTGAAGTAGATTCTGGGTCACCTGTCACCATCATGAAAGAAGACACGTTCAACAATATCTGGACTGAAGGAATTCCAGATCTATCCAAATGCGATTTAGATCTTAATGACTTTCAACGCAATCCGCAACTGGTTTGATGCACTAGGCATACGCATCGAAGGCGTTTACGCCATAAATCATCAGGGAATTAGCATCAAGTCAATAATCAACAAATTTGAACACTTATTCGCACCTGAACTAGGCCGTTATTCAGGACCACCAGTATCATTAAACATCGATTTAGCTATACCACCTGTGAGGCTACCACCACGTAGCATACCTTTTGCCATCAAAGGTCTTTATGAAGAAGAAATTAATCGGCTATGTAGTCAAGGCATTCTAGAGCCCGTAGAATACTGGGAATGGGCTACTCCCACAGTGCCTGTTGTTAAGAAGGATGGGTCTATCCGGATATGCGGAGACTACAAATCAACATTGAATCGGACAATCAAACCACACTGTCACCAAATTCCTGCAATTAACACACTTCTGGCGTCCATTGAAGGTGGATCAATTTTTGCCAAGATTGATTTGGCTCAAGCATACCAGCAATTGGTGGTTGATGAACGCTCAGCATTACTGCAAACGATATCCACGCACAAGGGTGCGTTCAAGGTGACTAGGCTCCAATTCGGTATATCATCAGCTCCTGGCATATTTCAAAGCTGCATTGAAAATATACTACAAAACATTCAAGGAGTCTTACCATATTTTGACGACATTATTGTGATGGGTAAGTCGGAAGAGGAGCTGGCGGTAAGATTAAATGAAGTGCTATCACGTTTTGACAAGGCTGGGCTCCGATTATAAAAGGAGAAGTGTCAATTTGGCGTTCCATCAGTTGAGTTTTTGGGATTCAAAATAGACGCTCTGGGTATTCGGCCATCAACTGATAAAGTAAATGCCATCCACAACGCACCAGCACCGAAGGACAAAAAACAATTACAGGCATTTTTGGGCCTGTTAAACTTTTATCACGCATTTTTACCACACAAAGCAACTGTTGCAGAACCGTTACATCGTCTTTTAGATAAAAATGCACGCTGGATATGGAAGCAACGCCACGAAGAGGCTTTTCAAAAACTAAAGAGGATCGTTGCATCAGATGATGTGTTAATTCATTATGATGAGAAGCTGCCATTAGTTCTAACATGTGACGCATCACCCTATGGTCTCGGAGCTGTCCTCAGTCATAAGTTAACAGATGGATCCGAAAAACCCATTGCGTTTTACTCAAGAACTCTTTCCAAGGCCGAACGGAGCTACGCGCAAATTGACAGAGAAGCAGTGGCTCTTGTTTCAGGAGTAACAAAATTTCACAACTATCTATATGGTCGCCCATTTACACTCGTCACAGATCATCGCCCACTATTAGGGATCTTTACTACAACTAAATCAGTGCCCAACGTTATATCATTCCAAATGCTTCGCCGATCAATATTCCTCAATGCTTATAACTTCAATCTGGTGCATCGTGCTGGAACAAAGATAAGTAACGCAGATTTCTTGAGTCGCTGTCCAATATCGATCGAAATGGAGCCATCGACTGAAGATGTCCTCATGATTGAATTAACAGCAGCACCAGTCGTAAGTGCACAGCTATTAGCTTCTCAAACTTCGAAGGATCCGCAACTTTCCAAAATTTTAAAATGGGTGCTACGTGGATGGCCTAATACCAAAATCGAACGTTCAAGTGAGTTGTATCCATATTATTCCCGAAGAGATGAACTGTCTGCGAATAGGGGAGTAATAGTTTGGGGTAATCGGGCTGTCATTCCGCCTCCGGCTAGAGAGACCATCTTAAACGCACTACACGCTCCACACCCTGGAATAGTCAAAATGAAAGCGTTGGCACGCAGCTATGTTTGGTGGCCTAACATCGATGCCGAAATCGAACTCATCGTGAGGAGAGGCTCACCATGTCAGTAGAACCGGAATGAGCAACCACATACTGCAGTACATCACTGGGAATCAGCTAAACGCCCATGGTTCCGCTTACACGTTGACTTCGCCGGGCCATTCCAAGGTAAAACGTTTTTTTTTGGTTGTCGACTCTTACTCAAAGTGGCTCGAGGTTGCCGTGGTTAGTTCAACATCATCAGCTGCGGCCATTAAGTTCCTTCGGCAGATCTTCGCTACCCATGGGCTTCCTGATGAGGTGGTATCTGATAACGGAACAGCATTTACGTCTGATGAATTCAAGGTCTTCATAGAAAACAACTTAATCCGACACATTCGATCTGCTCCCTTTCACCCGGCTACAAATGGGCAAGCGGAACGTATGGTTCAAAGCACGAAGAACTATTTGAAGAAGGTGGGCCACAATACAAACATCGATCTGAGCCTAGCTAGATTTTTGTTCAATCAGCATATTACCCCACATGCAGCGACGAATCGTTCGCCCGCAGAGCTGTTATTCAACCGTGAGCTCAGGACTTATTTCGATAAAATACAACCACAAGAAATAACTTTTGGTAAGGTCTTTGAGCCCATTAACTCTAATTGTTTTATTGCAGGCAGTCCAGTTTGTGTTAGAAGTTATGCCACTGGGCCAAAATGGATCGAAGGCTCGGTGTCTCATCAAACTGGCCCCATTTCCTACAGTATACGTCTTAACGACTCTCGTATAGTTAAACGTCATAAAGATCAGCTACGAAGTCGTGTGCCACTATCACAGCCCAGCGTGTCTGCTGGCGACGTCCTAGATGATAGTGAGGCCCTGCCAGTTGACGATTCAGAAGCTAACATACTGCCTTCGTCTGAAGAATCAGAACAAGTTACTTCACCAACTCCTGCAACCGTTCGATCATCACCGGAACTGACATCTATGACACCCCGCAGATCTGGTCGCGATCGACAGCCCCCACAATTTTATAACCCATCTGGGTGTTAAGGAGTGTTGTGTATGCAGCCAAGCAGTGAGGCGTTTATACAGTCTATATAGTTCGGTTGGTTCTTGGTCGTCAACGATAACACATCGTCTGGTACAACACTTTTTAGACATAACTCTGTTATCCATATACATTCATTTGTACTCTTTCATTAATAAATATAATGAGTATTAACGTAAGCTTGCGCATATTTAATACTTTCCTTGCAGGTAAGAAAGTTATGGGCTAATAAGTAAAAAAAATCAAAAAAATGTGATTTTTCACAATGAATTTTTTTTTTTTCATTTAGGGAATAAAAGTTTAATAACAAAAATTTAATGATCTATTTCGATGGTAATATTGTCCACAAAAAAGATTTTCAACATTATTTCGAAATTTTGCTTCGTTTATGAGTTATATGCAAATAAACTGAAACGGGTGCTTTTACACCCCCTCTCCAAAATGTACCCTCAAATTTAAAAACACTTTACGGTTTTCTCATGTTCAATAACCCAATTATTGATATTTGCAATAAAAACCCATGAACGTCTTGTTCCTTATTGGCCTGTTTTTTACGACTTAATCAATAGCCTATAGGGTTACCAAGCAAGTTAGTTCAATTTTTGGAGTTTTCCAATTATCTGCCTCAGCTTAGATGTTAAGACTAAAAGATTTAATCAAAACACTATAAAAAAAATTTATTTGGAAATTATGAACTACGTGATTTTTTTAAAATTTGAAATTTCAGAAGGGTAAATGAGGTTTAACTAAGAGAAAAGTCTAGAAGATATTTTTCAAAGAAAACAAATAAAAATTTTTTTCTTTTGTGATCGGTAGATTTTTTAAATACAAGAAAATCACTATACATACATGTTAAAAATTTAAAAAATCTGCAAATCGAGATATGAACATTTGAAAGTCTAGAATTGTAAAATAGAGGTTTCAGAAGTAATTCACCATTAAATCAGAATGATGCTCTATGGAAATTATTTGGACATTTTAAGAAAGATAATTTAAAAAAATCTTACCCGTATTTTGCAAATTTTTAACAATAAATTTTTAACAATACAAGTAGAAGGCCGACAGCATATTTTGAGAGTGGATGTAATAAAATTCAATAATTTGCAAGCGTTGTTCATTTGTAAGACGATCCATGGTTAAATTGCAAACCAAACTGAAGCTGTTTGACAGTGACACAAGATACTAAACACACGTCAGCTGTCAAAACCAGTGTTGCCAAAACCCAACCAGCTAAAAAATCACCCGTTATAACCAGTTTGGGTATGAGGTATTACAGGTACATCTATCGTGATATCGAATACCATAGTTTGGCAGGTTTTTTCTCAGCCTTTGGAAGCGGTTGGGGGTGTTAAAAGAGATATGTTTCCATTTTTACTGTCAGGGTTATACCCACTTTAATTTAATAATTTTATTTTCAAATTAAATTTTCTTTATATCGAATTTTTCTTAAGTCTTTAAGGCTTATATAACCTAGGAGAGATAGTTGGAAAACCTAAAAAATTGAGCTAAATTGCTTGGCAACCCCATTTTCGACAAAATTTAAATGAGCCAATTGTTTTTTTAGACACTACCTACAGTTATAGCATTTCTCGTTTTTTTTCCTTCTTTTAATTAAATTTTTCATAATTATAACTTGGATAGATATAAACAAAAGAAAATTCTTTTAGAGGTGTGTTTGGTAACTTGAAATTTTAAGATGTCAAAATTCATTCGAACAAAAAATTATTTTGCGAAACGGTTCTTAGCAGTTGCAGATAGGATTCTCCATTTAAAGCCGTATTTAAAAGGTGTGGTCCAATTACTATTCGTCCAAAAATGGCAAGTCACACATAGCAGCTTAAGCGGTGCTGCGATTTATTTAGTTTTTTTTATTTTGCATGTGGATTATTGTGAGTTCAGAAATTTAATTTGTAGAAATTAGTAACTCCATCTCTGGTAAACTGCGCTTCATCTGTTCAGACTATCCTTTTGAAGTAGTTGTGTTCTGCTTCTTCCTTGAGCAATAGTGTTCTACAGAATTCAAACCTCAATATATTTTCATTTGATGTTAAATCCTGCACTGGGGTAAAGTGATATTTATGTCCAAGTGTGGGGTTACAAGGAGCATGTCCAGCTGGAGAGTCAACAAAATTATTTCCTGAAAAGCTGTTTTCTTCTGCAAAACAACACGTTAAAGTATATGCTACACATAGAAACAGGACTTCCAAAATCATTCCCAACAAATCTTAAAAATTAATTTTTCCTTCATATCCGGAGTCATGGGTAGTACCTCGTGGCATGATGGTTAGTGCGTAGGACTGTCATGTCAAAGGTCTGGGTTCCATTCCCGGCCACTGCCACCTAAAAACAGAAATGTTTTTTTCCGAGGTACTGCCTCTTGCGAGGAACTGACAAATCCTCCAAGAGTATACTTGTCATGAATAAGTGCTTCTCATTTAGCCGTTCGGATTCGGCAAAAAATTGTAGGTCCCCTCCATTCCTGCCAACAACACGCACACATGAATGGTTGAGAGTTGTTAGTCACTAGGCCCTGGTCCTCCATGAGCTGTTGCGCCACTTAATTAATTAATTTAATCCGGAGTCATGGAGCTACCGAGAAATAGACTTTCGAGAATCATATCAGAAATTATAATTCGGAAGGACATTTACTGGCCTAATGAATGAAAGCAACTTTTTTTAGAAGCCTTACAAAATAAACAAATACACTTGGCGGCGCTACACTTTCTTTTACATCGCCTCGATCTGAGATGAACAGTTCTCAAAATGTTCTCTTGACTAAACTTAGAGAGAAGCACTGGAACACCTTTGTAAGCAGTGCATAACAACCGCAGCTCAACGACGAGTGCAGCAAAGTTTCATACAATGATGTTCCTAACTACTTTGAAGATACAAATCCATGGGACTAGTGGACATAGTGGACTATTCAAATTGAATGTAAGAGCCATTTTAAACCATACTATTCACATATATACAATTTATTACTTCTATGCAACAGAGAACACTTATCACTTCAATGAAGACTGTCCCATATTCACGGGATATAGGAAGCCATATCTTAAAAGCTTTGAATTTACGAGATCCTAGTTCCTATATAGATGCCTTGAATTGAACGGGTATCGCTATTGGAATTTACATCAATTTTTAAAATCTGCACTTAAAAATCGCTTTCAAGTATCGAAAGAATTTTTACAAGCTTAACTTGTACTTTACCTTTATAAATGTCATTTTCGATTGGATTTCCTGACTCTTTTTTGATTCCAATCGAATATGAAAACATTCGAGTACATTTTAACACACTTCCGAATGACCTTTTTACAAAATGGCTTCTTCAAGCATTTATCACTTTTATCAAGTAATCCGACAAAAAGTTATATCGTCGGCTTAGAGTGTAAAGAGGCTAACTTCACATTTTTTTTTACCATTATAGATCACTTCAAAAATTGTTAAAAAATACAAAAGTCTATCAAATCTTTTCAGTTTCACTGAATTTGGCAATAACGAGTGTTGAAAAATATTTAATGTAATTTTGGTTTAATTCAAGAAATGCGAACACTTTGTTTAAAATGTTTGTTTGTAAAAAATGCTAAATAGGAGTTAGCTGCTTTACACTCTAAGCCGACGATAGTCAATCGAATCGGAGGCTTTTCCTTTTGGAGTAGTTGGGAGTGCAAATGGAGTAGAAAAGAAGTAATCCGAACGTCCAATCGAAAAAGATATTATGGCCCTCATTATGAATAGCGAATCGAACATTCGATAAGTTGCGAATTATTTAGCGAACTTCGAATATCATGGTATTATGAATAGCGAACTTCAACGTTCGCTTAAAAATAAATGCTGCCAACAAATCATCATACTAAAATGACATAACCCAAATGTCAAATAAATTATTTTATTGAGAAAGATTTGATGTTATTTCTTGTTTGTGATTTTTTGGTGTAAAAATAAATAAAATGATAAGTGAAATTGATTTGTTTTTTGAACAAAATTATGAGAGGGAAAGACAAGAAAATATCAGAATGATGTGGTTGAGAAGAAAAATTAGGGACAGTTCTAACCCTTTGGAGATCCCAGATCATTTGTGAGTTTTATCGTTTACTTTGTGTTCAAATGTTTAATAATGTTTTCTCTTCAAAGATTTGTTCTTTATTTTCGACTTAACAAGGATGCATTCATGTATGTTCTCCGAGAAATACAAGAATCACTCAAAGCAACATCTAACCGTGCTATTCCGCCTGTTATAAAATTGGCTTGTGCACTTCGATTCCTTGGAAGTGGTAGTTACCAAAACTGTGTGGGAAACGATTTCGATTTGGGTATTTCCCAGCCAACGGTTTCAATCGTTTTGGAAGAGGTTCTTTCATTACTTGAAGAAGAACTCTGTCCAATTTGGATCAAGACCGAAATGTCAGAAACAGAAAAACAAGAAGGAAGAAACTATTTCTATAGAAGATCCAGATTACCTGGCATAGTAGGATGTGTGGATGGAACCCACATTGGGATAATTGCTCCAAACCATCTTCGACACTAGTATTTGAATCGGAAGGGCTCTTATAGCTTGAATGCAATGATTGTAGGATTTGTGTTTTTTATTTATTTCATGTACAACTTTTCTTTCTTTTAGGCTTGCGACTATAACATGAATATTCGGAAAGTTGATGCCAGATATCCTGATTCCACTCATGATTCTCTTGTGTGGAATTGCAGTGAACTAAAAGAAGTTTTAGAAAGATGGTGGCAAAATGGGGAGAGATCAATGTACCTTGGTATATATATTTTTTTAAAAGCGTTCTCCTAAACATACTCATAAAGAATAATCATTTCATATAGGAGATTCCGGTTATCCTCTCCAGCCGTATTTACTTACTCCATTTAGAAACGCAGACTCATTGTCTAGGAAAACATTGTTCAATTCTTTACATTCAAAGGCAAGAAATATTATAGAAAGAACTATAGGAGTTCTTAATTATTAAAACACGAAAAAACAAAAAAAAAAAATTGCCAACCTTGTGCCAATCTTTTCCTTCACGAGTGGGAGGACCAAGAGAGTTCAAGTCCACTGCGAACTGCTCCCAGCATTCCTTTTGGTTGCGTTTTGAGGAACCAAATTTTCCCACGCCTTTAGCAATGTCTGGATTTGTTTCCATCAATTCTACCAGTTTTGAGAATTGATTTCTATTCGTCCTTCGAAAATAAAGTCATTATCATAAACAAATTAGCAATAAACAAAAAGACAACAAACCACGACAAGAATCCACTCGCTAGCGTTTCACCAAATATTTTGAGTCGATAACATTTGACAGTTTGAACGATTAAATTAGCGAATATTCGCTACTCGTAATTGAGCGATAACCGATAAGTTGATGATTCGATAAAGTTTTGACATTTGAAGCGAACTTAATTTTTGCGAATCGCTATTCATAATACGAATGTATCGAATTCGCTAGATTGTAAGTTCGATTCGCTATTCATAATGAGGGCCTAAGTAAGTCAATTTTCTTTTATACCTGACGAGATAACTAACTTATACAAATTATTGTCATATTAATTTTTGTACCACCAAAACTATGTTTTTATAAATCTATTTTGGCAATCAAATTATTTGTCTAGTATCTATCTATTTTAACCAAAAAAATCTTCGGCCATGTGGTAATACTAAAAGTTTTTCAAACTATGTAAATATAAAGTCAGTTAGTTGAAGTTAGGTGAGTCTGGAGCATAAGCTGCGATCACGTTTATCTACTTCACTTGTTGAAGACTAGACCCACCTCCACAACCTTCTCTGTCAGACCTTACTCCATCAGACGCACTACCAAAACAAAATTATTGAAACAAAAAAAATTTTCCTTTGTTCTAGTTTTAGACCCACCTTCAGAATCACCCGCTTCAGACACTTCTCCATCAGAATACTAAACACTGGGAAAAATTTACCTTAGTTCTACGCCCACCTCCAGAATTTCCTTTTCATCTGATCCTTTTAAACCAGACCCACTACCAAAAGAAATCTAAACCAAAAGAAGCCTAGAGCCTACTCCGTCTTTAACGAAGAAAAACCATATTTTTGAAACCAGTCCAGGTCCACTGTATATCTGTTTCGATTCGATTACCATACAAAAAATAAATGCTTCCTTCTTCACCAAATGAACCACTTCATCAAATTGTGGTGATTTCCCAATACACGTGTCAGATACATGCACTGAAAAGTGATTGCTTGTAGTAGTAAAAGGTTCCATTAAATGTGTACTTCGGCGGGTTAAAATTAACGTTAACACTTACACATTAAGGGCCAGTTTGAGTTTTTAGTTAGAGAGAAGTCAATGCCATCTTCATCCCGAAAGCTGGCAAGCCCACGCACACTGAACCGAAAGACTTCAGGCCAATAAATCTGTCCTTCTTTCTTCTCAAGACTTTTGAAAGGCTAATTGAAACCCATATTCGCTTAAAACTTAATAATGGTGTGCTCTCGCAGGCCCAACATGCATGCATGAAGGGCAAATCTGTTGAGACAGCACTTCATGAAGTGGTCGGCACAATTGAAAATTTAATTCAGTTCAAAGAACTTACCCTAGCAGCATTCCTGGATATAGAAGGGCCCTTCAATAATGTTAACAACGAGTAAATTCGACAAGCCCTAAACTCTATCAACATCGATCCGATTGTGATAAACTGGATCTGTTTGCTTTAAACAAGACTTTTAAATGCAGACTTAGGTGACAGCAAGTTAAAACACAGGACGTGCAGAGGTACTGCATACGGTAGAGTCTTATCTTCTCTGCTCTGGCTTCTTGTAGTTAATGAGATTTTAGTTAAGCTGAGTCCGAGTGGTGTCAAGGTCATTACTTATGCCGATGACATCGTGTTAATGGTCTCGGGAAAATTTGTTCCTACGCTGGGCGAACTCCTAAAAACAGCCCTTGATAATCCAAAAACCTGTGCCAACAGCTGCGGACTTAACGTTAACCCACTTAAGACAGAACTGGTGTTGTTTACAAGGAAGCGTAACTTAGCCCAACTTAAACCCGCCAACCATTAACGAAATTCCGCTACAGGTTTCGGGAACTGCTAAATATCTTGGCATTGTGCTTGACCGTAAACTAAACTGAAAAGAAAATATTAAAGAACAAGAGAAAAAAGCATCAATTGCATTCTACACTTGCAGTAGAATCTTTGGTGAATGATGGGGTCCCAGCCCCAAAACCATTCATTGGATGTACTCAGTCATAATAAGGCCTATTACGTACGGATGCTTGGTCTGTTGGCCAGCCTTAGGAAACCAATCTAAAAATCATGACAAAATTCAAAGGTTAGCGTGTATCGGCACAGATACACGCCCAAGGCTGCCCTTGAAACTTTCCTTTTACTAGCCTCACTCGATTTGTTTACAAAAGAGCTGGCGGACAAAAGTGCTTTAAGACTTCAACAGTGTAATAACTGGAAAAGGGGCCACTACGGTCACAGAACTATTATAAATTTCACAGACATAGACATAGGGAATCCTGCAAAATAAACCGGTTCATTACGAGAATCATGTTTCGGTGTTTACGGATGGTTCCAAGGTATTTGAGGGGGAAGGGTCAGGAATCTTCTCAGTTAACCCACCTATTAGCAGATCAATAAAGCTTTCAAGTGTAATCTAAGCAGAAATACTTGAAGTTTGTGAAGCCGCAAGACATCTTGCCTCACGTGAAAAGGTTAATAGTAATATCGGCATCTTCATAGACAGTCAGGCGGCAATAAAAGTCATTTCCTCAATCACTACAAAGTCTAAACTGGTAGATCATCCCTTGATCCGAGCCAAACAAGACAGAATATTTACTTAAGATTAGTAGGCTTCAACTATTCACCCTAATCGGAATCCTAACGAGTCACATCTCTTTGGGTACCCACATGCACAGAATTGGCATAAGCTTGTCGGACTTGTGTAAAGGGTGTCAAGATGTAGAGGTGGGTGAGGATTCATATCACTTTCTTTGTGAATGCCCTAGCCTAGCCAGAACCAGGAAAGCAGCCCTCAGAGAATACATTTTCGACGAACTGGGCAACATCACACACTTGCCACCAAAGAACATCCTAAATCCAGAACTCAAGGTGGTTCAGGGAGGCCCCCAATACCAATACTAACACCTAAACTTCACCCAAAACCTACGTCTACGCCTACGAATAGAGATGGCACCACAACGGAATTGTACTAACAACAACTTTCACTATCGAAATCGAGATGGCATCGCAACTGAAAAGGTACTCAATTTGGCCTCGGAGTTAGCTCACCAAAGTAGGTGAGTTAACTTTCGAGTTAATTTAGGATTTCAACTGACTGAAAAACTCGTTTTTGGAGTTAACTCAGGCATAACCTTGAGACTAGGATGACATCCCACTGAAAAACTGGCCCTTAATAAAAATAACAAGGTGACAGATGTATAAATGGTAACACGTAATTTTCCGTCTTTTATTAATAGTGCCCTCCCAGTTAATGTTATACATAGTTGTTGGCGTTTGACTCTTAGACGACTATAGTTATCTCAATACCAGGGAATCGTGATTATATAATTTCATAGTTCAAAGCTGCCACTCAAAAAGCAAAGAGGGTCATACAAATTTTAATGAGGAAGTTCTTGCTTCTCAGAAGAATTAATTCTGTCCACACATACGAATGATATTATTGAAATAAAAACAAGGTTTGTTTATATTTTTTTTTTAAATAAAAAATTTATGTATTTTTTATTAATTAATAATTCTTACAGAAGAATAATAATAATAATATATAATATATATATTTACTCACAAAAAGCAGCAACAAACAAGCCAATAATATAGCGACAAAATAAAATTATTCAATATTAATAATATATTTATAATAAAAAAGAAAAGAAATACTCATAAGCTAATTTAATTTATTAATTTAATAATATTGTTTTATTCATCATTTATTTTTTCTTTTTCATTTTATTATATTTTTAAATGATAGATACCTAAAAACATAATAATATAATATTTTTGTTTGTATTAATAAACATATTTTCACGATGCATTTCTTAGTTATATTCATTTACAAGACAGTTAAATATTTATTTTTTGTTTTTAATATTTAATTTTTAGTGATTTTAATCGAGCTTTCTTTTTCTTTTTCTCTTGTCAATAAAATTGTTTTAAAACTTTACTCTACTATCGCTTTTGAATTTTCTTTTTAATTTTAAATTTAAATAAAATACAATTATTATTGTTATACAAAATACAACTACAAAATCATTCTGGCTTTCAAATATTCCAAAAAAGTAATGGTAACATTTTTCTTTGAATTTAAATATTTTTATATAAATTTTTTTAATTGAATTAAAACTATATATTCAACACCATATTAAATTTTAATACAAATTTGACAAAAAATTAAATCAATTATCAATTTTTATATGATTTATTTTATTTTTTTTTAAAAAGAAAACAAGCTTTCTTAATAATGTTAAACAATTTATGAGAATCAAATAGAGGGGTGATTAAATTTAAAAAAAGTAACAATTCAATATTTTTGTTTGCATTTTAAATATTTTTATTTGCAATTTTCTTTTTTTTTAGAATTCCACTTTTACCATTTAAACATTGAAGACTTACTAATTTTTTTTTGTTTTTCATTTTTAATATAATTAATATTACGTTTTGTTTTTTTCTTTGAATGCATCAAATCCATGATTTTTATTTATTTTTTTTATTTTCTCTAATAAACATACAAAAAGAAATATATATTTTTGTTATATATTTTTTGGATTTGTTTTATTTTTTTTTTAGTATTTTCATTTTCTTACATCATGAAGAGGAGATATTATGCTTTGCATTATCAATTTTTTATCTCGTTCTATGTTTTTTTTTTGTTTTTATTTATAATATTAATGAACATTTTTACAAATATTTTTATACAATTTTCTTTACTTACAATCATTGTTTACTTAAAATTAAAGTTTTTCTTTTTTTTTTTTTATTATACTACATGTGCAAAATGTTTCACTTACATTCTTATGGTTTTTTTTTATTATTATTACTACATTTTATATAATATTAATAATGTTTTTTTTTTCATTTTCATATATATATATATATATATATTTAAAATAAGGGAAAAATGTTAAATTTTTTTTATTTTTTTGTAAAAATTGTATATATTTTCTTATGTGATGTGAATTTATATAAAAATAACATTTTTCTTGTCGTGTGTATTTTTTTTTTATATTTCTACCCAATTGGAAAAGTTTTCATATTTTTTTTGTTTTTATTTTTCTTTCCTCAAAGTTTGCTATAAAAAGTTTAATTTTTTTTTTTTATTAAATATATATTATGTATATATATTTTTTTCTTAAATTTTCTTTAAAAGTTTCGGTAAAACGTTTCGTGTATTTTTTTGTTTTTGTTTTAAAAATTCTGGCGAGCAGAAAAATTCGATTTTTTTATCAGTTTTTTACGTCATATCGGTTTCGATTATAGTTTAGGATGAAGGAAAGTAAATTATAAAATAAAATAGAAATAAGAGAGGAGTATTAGTTTTTGAGTGCATATGAGTGATATGTTACTTTATTGAAGATGCGTTATCCATGAAATACCGCATAGAAGTCATTTAATTTAATTTGAGAACAATAAAAAAAAAAATAGTTTTGGTATTATTTCTTAAATTTTTAATCTTCCCGATAGTAAAACAGAAAATACTTCCATTTACAGCTCCGGTTGTCGAACCTATTTCTCTTCATTTGAAACTTCTTGTTTTAATATTGTTATTTTTTTAGAGGAGAAAATAAATATTTTTTAAGCTCCAAAAATAACGGTACCCGCCGAACAACTGTTAAAAAAATTTATTTGTTTCAATTATTGTTACTAAGGCCAATCTTTTGGAAAAATTACCAAAAAATATTATTATTGTTTCTGCATTAGATTCGTTTTTGTTTTTCACCTTTCTCGTTAACGCCTGTACCGATTTTAATCAAGAAGTCTTTTGAGGTTCAAAATTAACAAAATCTCTTTTTTACACAAATATTTTTGGGACTTCTTGATTCTATGCTCCTGTGCAGGATTGGATGTAGGTACACTAAGCATCAACATTTTTAATTTTTCGAAACTTGAAATGACACTTATGCTATTTTCGATTGGACTTTCGGAGTACTTCGTTTTTAGTGCCTTTTTACTCCAACTACCCCAAAATCCTTCGATTGGCTGTTTGGAGTAATGTTTTCGAAGACGAAGTCAGTTTCTGTTCCCGATTAGAAAAAGGAGTAGATTTGGAACACACGCATACATTTACACTCACTGCTGGTCAAAAGTGATAAATTTTTGAAGAAGCCATTTTGTAAGATGACGTCAGCAGGTGGTGTGTGTTTAAATTTGACAACACGATGTTTAGGTGGTGTGTGTTTAAATTTGACAACACGATGTTTTCATATTAGATTAGAATCGAAAAAGAGTGTAACAGTCAGAAAATCCAATCGAAAATGACATAAGAATTTATGGACAAGGCAGGAAAAAGGTTCACGACACAAAGAGACTACTTGTTGTTGCCTATGGCTTTCTCTACTTCAGTTAAGGCTAAGAACAGACTCTAGAGGTGCAAAATGTTTTAAGATAAATTAATAAATTCTGGTGAATTGAAACCGTAAAGCCTTTCCTTCACCCTAGACTCCACTGTCATAGCGTACCACGTGCTGCCTTGGCACAACAAATGAAAAATGGTCTAAAAATGACTGAAAAGGAATGCTCGCCACAGATGAGTCCAGATTTTGACTTAAGACAGACGAAGACGACCAGTTGAGGAAAAGCGATAAGACTATCAGATGAGCAAAATGCACTGATATTTCCACGAGTTGCTTATGTAGGAGGTTCCTTAGTGGGCTGGGGTGATATATACCTATTTGGGAGTCCACACGAAGTTACATGTGTTCGAAAATAAGAGCAGTCGGTACCTAAAGGTTACTTTGGAAGAAGATGTTGTACTATTTGCACCAAACATTGGCGAAAATTGTATCCTAATTCAAGATAATGCTCATTCCCACACTGCGAACAGAGTTTCTGCGTATCTTTGGGAGGGTCACCTGAGTACCAAAGACTGGCCAGCTTTCATCCTTGTTGTCATTGAAACATGCCTGGGACATGCTAGGCAGACAATTAAAAACAATCCAATACCATCAACTTAAGAGGAGTTAAAAAGTGCTTTGCTTGAAGCCTGAGGCAAATTGGGCTTACTACAAGAATGGTGTTTCTTTGGTAGCAGGAACGTTTTCGCATTACGAGCAGACTTAAGTCAAGATTTATCGTCTTTTACAAAAGACCGTGCACCTGTAATACGGAATTGCACAAAATATGGTGTGCAATTCCGTATGGTAATTATTGATCAATATTTCCTCGAAATTGGGTAAGGTTTAACCAGCGCCAATAACCCTCACTGATATGAAAAATATTTACCAAATTTTTCGTGATCTTAAATCGAAGATATGGATGCGAAGGACATGTGGTTTCAACTCGACCTGTTTTGGGTGAGTTATTTCGCATTTAGAATGAAAACTATCCACAACGATCGTGTTTTATTATAAAATATCGTGAACAGGTTGGGTCTTGGGAGTGGTTCATCATCAAAAATCAAATCATGATTTTAAGATTTTTGAACATTTTTTGAAGGATTAATTCAAACTTATAGTTTAAATCCTTGATTTATGTTTACAAGTCAATGTAAACTCCAATGAAAAAAATATGCGTTTTCAAAAACACATTCGTATGTATTTACTACCGAAGCGTTAGATAAGTTATCAATTTCACTCTTGATCCCTGCATAACAACAACAAAGATAGGATTCAAAAAGCAGTTTTCTTTCAAAATTGTATTTTAGTTTTGATTGTAACAAATATTTAAATTTTAAGATTTAAGAAAATCTTTTATTGGAAAAATGCATCTCAATAAAATTATTCCCCTTTCCCTAAATAATATTAATTTAATTAAAATTAAGAAAAATAAAAACAAAAAAAGTTATAGCAAAAAATTAAGTTAAAAAAAAAATATTAAATACATTATTTTTGGAATGTTTTTGAAATTGTTTCTTGCAGTTAAATGTTTAATCTCTAGATCTCAGTTGTTTTTTTATTTGTTTCTATTTTTATGCTTTAAATTTTGTTTTCAGTTATTATTTTCCAAAATGTAATTATTAAGAGTTTTTTTTTTAATTTCTTTCTTAGATGCTAAAACAATTCTAAGTTAAGATGTTTTTTTTTTTCTATATATAGATTTCTAAAGGTTTAAGTTGATTTTTTGTTTTCTGTTTGGGTTTTCTTTAAAAAATATGTTTGCTTCCATTTTTATATTTCTATTTTTTTTGTTTTTAATTTTATTTTTATTTATTTAAATTTTATTCTTCGGAACACCTCATATACCAGTCTTTGATTTATAATACTTTATTCAGCTTAAAAAATATGGGATTTCTTATTATTTTTTTTTTGTTTCTTGTTGATCTTAGATTAGAGTTTATATATTTATTTCAGTGTTTGAATTTATGATTTGTTTACTTGCGAAATGTTAACCCTAATTATAGTTTTTTTTTATTTTGTTGTTTAATGATTTGACTTAAAAGTTTTCTGCATAAAAATTTTCTTTTGACACATTTTGAGTTTGTATAATTTTTGTTGTTGTTGTTGTTGTTGTTTTATGTTTTAAGTGAGAAAGATTTTATATTTTGTTTTGCTAAAAATATTAAACAAATACATATTTAAAAAAGTTTTAAAAAAAATGTATTTACAGAGGATACAGAAATATTTCAACAATTCCATCAAGAGTGCATTCGGTGAAGTTTTTTTATTTTTCATTTTTTTTTTTTTATTAAAGATTAGTTTTAGGAAATTTGTGAACCTAAGTTTTGCTTTTTTGTTGATATTTTTTGTTTTATTCTTCTTAAGTGAAGAAACGCAAGAAAAAAAATTTACGGAGTGAAAAATTAGACTGTTTTTGTGGCATTTTTTGTATTTTTGCTTTTATGTATTTTTTTTGTGTGTCAGGTACCAATTTGTTTTTCTTTATTTTATTTTATGTTTTGTTTAAAGTTTTGCGTGAAATAAAAAAAAAACAAAATTAATTAAAAATGTTCGGATAAATATTGTTGTTTTTAGATATTATTTTTGTTATAGCGCCATTAGGAACATTTTATTTTTGTTTTTGTTGATTTTTTTGTTTTGTTTGTTGAGTGGTTATTGCAGAAGAAGGTGCTAAAATTGAGCGAAAAATTTTGCTAAAAATAAAAAAATTAAGTGCTTTCATACATAAAGTTTGATTTTACTTGTTTTTTTTGGTTTTGTGTGTTTTTTTTGTGCTTGTGATACAACCATCAGAACCAATTAATATCATGGAAGTTTGAGATTGGAAGAATTTTGTTTAATCATATATGGTTTTAAAGCAAGAAATTCGCTTAGTATTTGTTTGTTTAGGTATGAAACTAGTTTTTTTTTAACATTGATGCGAGATGGTTTGGCTTTTTTTTTCAAACTCCAATTATTAAAAAAATATAATTTCCACAAAAGCCCTGAAAATAAAACATAAAACAGGAAGAAAATCAAGTCAGTGGATTAATTGGAATCATTAACTGAAACTTCAAATTTTTAGGAAATATTCCACATTTTTGTCATTTTGAGTCGAATGTCTGCTATTTTAAATATCTATGTACGTACTAGATCCTAAGCCCTTTTTTGACAATATGTTCTGTTGAAAAATGTAAAAGTATACACCTTATTGGTAAGCCTACTTTGGTACCTGAAGGAAGATGAAAAGTAGTGACAAGATAAATAAGAGAGTGAATAAGAAATATTCACTGGGTGTAAGCTGTGGGGAAATATTTGTTTCAATCATTTTTGATTATGCTTTGATTTAAAGTTTTTGTTCGACCACCTGTAATATTGTCAAAAACGACTATTTTTGTTATTTGAACATTTTTGTCTTTAATTAAAGCAATCCCATAGCTTATGTTACATAAAGCATCTTCAATTTATATGTATAACTTAAAAGAGGAGCTATGTATCAAGATAGTATATCTTCTTGTGGTACTCTTCTATGAAATTCTACTAAAAAAAAGTCAATAGTACAGAGGGAGAATAGAAGAGGCCAAATAATGGAATTCTGTGGTACTGCAAAACGATTTGCAACTAAATTTCTTAAATAAAAGCCCAAAAACACGGAGGGAAATAAAAGAGGCCAAACTATGGAATCTTGAGGTACTCCAAAACGATTAGAAATCAAGCTTTAAAGAATAGAAGAGGCCAAATCATGGAATTCTGAGGTTTTCCAAAATAAATAGGAATTAAACTATTAAAAAGATATTAAAATAAAAGCTCAAAGGGAGAATAAAAGAAGCCAAATAATGGACTCGTGAGGAACTCCATTCAATCAGATTCAATACAACGTTTGTAACAAAAATAGCTCTGTCCCAGAGCAGTGACGTTCTTAAGTAGATACCGATTGTGTTAAGGATTATAATCATCCCGAGTAGAAAAGAATTATTTAGGTTAGCTCAGAAAGATCACATTGCATTAATTAAATTGAAGTAATAGAGACAGCTCAAGAAATACAGGGTAGAAAAAGGCAAAAAGGTCAGTGAAAATCAGAATCTGGACGAATGAATATGAACAAGAAAGTTTATCACACGAGTGAGCAATATTACTTTGAATTATTTTTAGAAAAGTAAGCTTCGAGTTCTTATCGGTTGGATTTGGTTGGAAGCGATAGCAGAGAGTAATCTCCATCTTCTCAATGTGTTTTTATTGTCCAGTAGTTGCCTTGAAACATTTCAGGAGATAATAGAAAAGACAATTGTTTGACACTACACCTTCCTTTCTATGAACACTCTTGGAAAAACCATTTTTTTTTTGGAACACATTGGTATTTTGAAAAAGATTCCTTGTACAAAAATTTGATACCTATCGAAATTTATCTAGAGCCAAAAACCAAACTCGCATTTTTCCATGAACCCCCAAACATTTATGACAATTTATTTTTTTCACATCCATGGTTTTTTTTTCCTTATATCCTTTTTTGTTTTCATCTTAACTATCATATAAACGCCACCCAAAAATATAATCAAATGCGGATCACAGAATTTTCATCACACAAACGATAGCGAATATTTTCTTCTTTTTGTTAAATTTTTTAATATCAATTTTTCTTTCCATTTCAATTTTTGCCAGTTTGATACTTCTTAAATATCCCTTCATTTTTTTTTTTTTTAAATAATATCTTTTGAAAAAAAATTATAAGAATTCTAAGCAATTTTCCTAAATTTATTTATACTCGATTTTTTTTTTGTATTTATAATTAATTATCGAAGCACTCACTTTGAAAAAAAAAGTATTTTTATTTAATTAAATATATATTAAAAAATGTTAAGCCAACAAAAAGAAAATCTAGAATTAATCTAATTTTTTTTTTTTTAATTTCGTTATAATAATTATTTTTATGTTTTCATTTTAATTTTCAAACTGATTTTCTTTTTTCATTTGTTTTGAAACCAAGTGATACTGTTGCTAATATTTGGATGTACACACATACATATTTACATTTCTTTTTCGTTTTGTTTCTTTATAAAATTAAATTGTAAAATTTTGATTAATACGATTTTGTTTTGTTTTTCTTTGTAAAAATGAGAACATAAATTTTAGGCTAAATTTTTTAAATGCAATTTCTAAATAACATTTAAAAATATCAATTTTTAATTTTACTTTATTATTTTTTAATATTTTATTTATTATTATTTTTTTATTTTTTTATTAACGCTACAAACAGCCAATTTTAAATTATTTAATATTTATATAATTTTTTGCAACACTTTATTTGCGTTTTATTCTTTTTTTTATTGTAATAAAATAGTTTTTTTTACTTTTTTAATTTTTGTTTTAAATAAATTTTGTTTTGCTGAATTTTTATTCTACACAACCGCATATCGTTTGTTCGTGTGTGGTTCACTTTCTCTCAGTATTTCCATAACAGTTATTTTTTTTATTTTCACTTTTTTACCTACATCTTTTATCTAAGCTAATATTTTTGTGTTTAATTTTTTTTTTAATTTTAATTTTTAATTTTTTTAATTTTGATGATAAGATTTTTTTTTGTTAAATAGTGTTGTTTTTGTTTTGTGTACGAAAAAAATTAATAAGAAAGAAACAAAATATCATTTAGCAAGGAAACTATTATTGCCTAGTATATATACAATACATTTATTTAAATATATATATTAACATCAAAAATTAAGCTAAGCTTATGTGTTAGGATTTTAAATTTAATTTAATTATTATTTCTTATAAGCTTTATAAACCAAAAATATAGAATACAAAAATTAATTACAAATTTGTGTTAAAAATAGATCAGCGAAAAAAAATATGTATTAACTTAAGTGAAATAGTTTATTTTAATATTGTTTGTCGCCATCGTAAATGTTTTTGCACTATATGTATTTTTTTTTAAATGTAAGGTCGCGCATTACTTACTTCTTTTTTTTTTAGTTTTATTTTTATATGTATACACATCATTTGAACTATTTTTGTTTATAAATGTATTTCTTCTGTTTTTGTTTTTATTTATTTTTTTTTATATAATTTTTGGCAGTGTTGTTAATTTATTTTTTTTTTGTATTTTCAAACTATTTAAAATAATTGTTTTCATTTATTTTATTGGTTTTGTTAAAAAATAATTTGCACTTAAAAAATTATAATTAAGAAAATATTATTATTGTATTTTGTTATATACTAATAAAAAACTTAAAAGTTATGAACTTACTAAATTAATATTGCTTAAAAAATAAACTATCTACGTTTGTTTATATTTTGTAATTTTCTTTTTATATTTGTAGTTTAAAAAAAAATTGTATCTTCTCTACTTTGGTAAGTGATTTTAAGACAAAAACAAAAATAAAACTTTGCTCTTCAGAGATAAACAAAACTATTTACTTCTTTGCAAATAAAGAAGAAGTAAAAAAAAAAACATGCAAAAATATTAAAATTTTCCTTGAATTTCACATTTTTGTTTTGCTTGAAAACTCATCTACTACAATTTTGTTCTTTAATGTTATTTAAATAAACTCGCGTTTTCGCATTTCCCTCATCTGTGATGGCACGATAAAAAATTAAATACTTCACTTTTTTCTTAAATTTGTTATAATGAGTGTACGTATTTTTTTTATTTTTTGATTTTTTGTTTCTATGGAAGTTAGATCGCGATTTAAACGTGACGTTTCATATGCAAAGCCAAATGATCAGATCGAGAGAAACAACGATCACAATTACGACACTTGAAGGGTTTGGCGCCGGTGTGCTTTCGAAAATGACGAGTTAGTTCATCACTGCGTGCAAAACGCCACTCACATCCTTCCCAAGAACATTTGTATGGTTTTTCACCTGAAAAGAAAAAAAAATACATTTATTTTTATATTTGTTAAAAAAAAAATGAACAATGCTTAGAGTAAAAAATGTTGAGATATTTTTGTTTGGCAACTTTTTACGACATGTCAAAATTAAAACATTTTTTTTTTTTTTGAAAATTCTATACCTTGAAAATAGGTTGATCATTTTTTTAAATAAAGTTTTTGAGTTAATATGCACTCAAAACTCAAAACTTTTTAAAATGTTGTTAACATTTTATAAAAAAAATTATTTTTCTAGAAAATACTAGAAAAAAAGCTTAAAGTTTTTTTGAAAATTGTATTTTTTGATTAGAATTTAATTTATTCATTAATTTTTTTTTAGATTATTTTGAGCTTAAATTGTTTTGGAGTTGTTAAAAGTGAGCTTCGTGCTTTTGAACATCTTTGATTATTTCCTATGAGTATTTGAATATCAAATTGATTCTTAGTTTTAATTTTTGATATTCTCATTATTGGGCTGTAATTGGACGTTAAATAAGCTCTGACAATTTCGTCCGATTTTGTTCTATCTGTTTTAATGCTTTGGAGTGTTAATATTAAGTAAGAAAAGCACTGACTCAAGAAGGGTAAGGATTTCTTATATTTAATTCTTTTGTAACAACTAATTAAAGATTTACCAGCGTTAAATTATGAGGCAATAATCCATTTACGATAGGCTCCTGAGCTAAGGAACAAAAAAAAATGTAAGCAAAATGCAAACAAAATTGAAATCGGCAAATTTAAGGACTAATCAAACGCAAATTGTGAAAAAATCAACAATGAAATATGAGAACTTTTAAATAGTTAACGAGAAACTGCTTATTGTCGAAAAAAAGAGAGATGCTTAGAAAACCTATAAAAATAACAAAATTAATAGATACCTACATTTGAAATTTTCACAAGTGATTAACGACTAATTAACTGCAAATTCTGAACAAATCAACATTTTAATATGAACATTTTCGAGCTGTTTAGGAGAATGCACTTAACACAACCAACAAAAAAAAAACGAAATTTGTAGACTATTTGTCACAAGAAATTAACGAATAATTAAAAGCAAATTATAAACAAATCAAAATTTAAATATGAGGATCTTAAAGCTGTTAAGGAGAGGGTACTTGACACAGCAACAAAAAAAAAAAAAAAAAACACAATAAAGCAGATACAATTCGAAAACAAATTGTCACAAGTAATTAACGACTAATTAATAGCAAAATAAGATAAAATTAATATTTTAATATGAGAGTATTTGAGCTGTTTGCGAGAAGGTGCCTAGTACAGCAACAACAAAACAAAATAGATGAAAATCGAAGATAAATTTGAGATTGTCACAAGTAATTAACGACGAATTAAAGGAAAATTATGAAAAAATAAACAATCAGATGAGAAGTTTTAATGAGAAAGTGCAAAGCGACTACAAAAACATACAATTCGAAGACAAAAGAGGTTGTCACAAGTAATTAAGGACTAATCAATGGTTAATTATCCATAACAATTTGATCGTTGAATGTTGCATAACATTCATCAAAAACTCACACCGGTATTCATAAACGCAAATAAAACGTGAATTATCTTAAGTCAGTGAGTTAAGTGTCAAATCTTACATTAAAGATAAAAGGAAACAGACGCTAGTTACACACATGCTTCCTTCAACTTTAAATGAAAGAGTGTATGAGCAAAAAGTAACGTTTTGTGAGAAAGTGTATGTGCAGTTCAAAAAATAGTCTTTGGTAACAGCAGAGTTCTTCTTGATTGTAGTAGATTTTTGTCAAGATGTTTTACTTAACATGGATTAGCAGTTTATTTTTTTATTGATATGAAAATTTAGTTCATGAACTAACTCCTGATGGACGTTTTAGTTAATTTGTGAATTAAAAGATATCGAAGCAATTTATATTGATTGGGCTGTCAGTTACTATCCGTATTAAAAAAAGATTTCAAGCTTTTAAAATACGCCCAGTATTTAAAATCAACTGAAATTTCTTTGTTTGTCCCATTCTCAACAACTTTTTTTACTACTATCATACTCCTAGCTTGTATTTAATACGAGAATTTTTAAAAAATAAAATATTTTATAGAATATATAAAAGTCAACATGAAAATAGACTTTTTTTTCTTATTTTTTCAAACAATATGAAATAAAAACAATGAAAAACTTTTAATTGCCTAAGCCAAACCTATTATCCTCTCTGACTTTTTAGTAAACACTCATTATAGGTCCCTAAATTTCTCTTGTTTGTCTGTTATAACTCATTTACCAAAGTAATTTTAAGTTGATTATTTTACAAATATAAACCTTAATAATATGTATGTATTTGTATATACCTAACATAAGTAAACATTATTCAAGCAGAAGTTTCGTCAATCATTTTTACCCCCAGACCATTAAGCTTTAGGCCTGCAGCCATAGGAAACGACGACGACGACGCCATTAAGGACCGTTTTTCAAATTTTATAACCAAACATTCAAATTTTTGTTTTTGTTTTTCCCAGTAAATAGGAAAACAAAAAAATTTGTACACACAGTGAGTAAACATAATCCATGCCATAAAAATGTTCTCATCAGCTGCATAATTTTTTTTTTGTTTTATTTTTGATGTCCTTTCTTTGCTATAGCACAGTATTCAAATAACAGCCCAGAAAAAAAATCTACACAACAAAAAAACTCACCCACTTGTGAGTGAAAGTCCGACAAATTGTCCACATAAATTCACACAGAACTAAAAACGACGACAACTACGGTCGCAGATCGCAGTACCTATATCTACAAACTTTTTATGAAAATTTGAAAATAAATGCAATAAAACGCAAAGCAGAAAAAAACGAGCTATAGAAAAGCAAAAATTTCCCTAAAAATACAAAAACACAAAAATACAAAAAAAAAAAAAAAAAATAACAGGACGAAAAATACAAAAAATAAAATATCCTGAAAAATAAACAACAAAAGTTGCCCAGCAATTGTCTTATTGGAGAGCAAACCGGCTGTGCTGATTCTCCTTTTTATGTTGTTGGGTATTTCCTTTTTTTTTTTATTATCACCACCATCATGGTGTCTAGGACAATTGTGGAAAATTAAATTTACAAAAAAAAAAAAATAAGCTACGGCATCTCATAAATAGAAAGAACAGTGGCGAAGCGAAAAGACTTTGGAATCATCATCAGGATTTCAGAATGCAAGCACCAAAACATCATCATCAACAATGTTCCGCAGCAGAAAAAAAAAAAAAAATCATCGAAGGAAAGAATTTGTTTTTGTTTTTAATAAATAAATTTAAAAAATGTTTTGACTTGTATTTGTGTTATGTGTGTGTCGTAAATTGTGTTTTTATCCTGTTTCCGTAGCCGCAGTTCTATAGATTTTTTTTATTTTTTCTTTTATTTTGTCGTGTCCTCTCGGACAGCAAACACACTTATTAATGAATTTACCATCACTAGCGTTGGATTTAAGGTAAACAATGGAACCGATTCAATTTAGGAAAAGAACTCTCTTGGCACACAATATGACTTGAGAAAATTACGAAAACAAAGCCGTGAATAATAAAGGAAAAATCCTGCCAGGAAACGACTAAAAATTGACATCCTTGGCAAAGCTTTTGCTTTTATTTTCACATTTCTCCCACTTTTTTTTTTTTTTTTTGTATAAATGGTCCGCTTGCCCTTCCACTTAAGCACAGCCTTAAGTTCTTATCTTTGTTCTACTGAATGGGGCTGGGGGATTGCATTGTGTTGTGTGTTTCGGAGCCGATGATAGTGATTCAAAAAAGTCATCCTTATATACATACATATACACAGTCTTGAGGCGGGCATTGTGTGTCCTAGATCTTTCACTTCATCATCACGGCATAAATATTTTCATCTTAACTTGCTTTTGATGACTCTTAAGAAACTCTACGTTGCTTGTCATCGTCATCATCGTCGTCGTTTTCGTCATCGTGATGAACGTTTTTAAAAACTCGTATAAGGACTAAAGCGATGAAAGTGGCACAAGACAGTCAGTTGGATATGATGAGTGTTGAAAAAAATTGAGTGTGAGAGGGACAGAAAAGAGAGATAATATTTAACAATGGATGTTGAATTATTCTCTAAGAGCCAGGCTTAACAGGTGGGGGAAGCATATAGGAGATTTTTTATCACCTTTAATGAATCTTTTATTTTTGAAAGTTTTAATAGTTTCAAAAGCATGGCAGCTTCATATGCACATCCTAAATAAGTTAACTTAAGTTTCTGTGATTCGAAAAAAAGGGGAGTGGAACATAGATTTTCTTTTAAAAATAACATAAAATAAAAATAAGATAGGATTTTTTTGAATTGAACTTCAAAACGTGTAAACAAGTGTATTAAAGTTAAAAATATACATTTTTTGTATATGATTTTCTTTAAAAAAAGGCTAGTTTGAAAAATTCTATAAAGTGAACAAAACCATTTGGAACAAGAAACTCGAAAAAAAAATAAAATATTTGGTTCAGCATAAACCGAAATAAATTTTGATTGAGTTGAATTACTACCAATCAAAAAAATGTTGGTAACGGAAACGAGAACATAAATATTTGTACCAGGGAAATTTTATGTTAAGGTTTATGGTTTCATAATAAATATAATGCACAACTGGGTCGCACGTATTTGCTCTTATGTTCAAGGCGCCGTGGGTTTAAGAAAATTATATGCAGACAGCAGACATGGAAATTATGAGAGAAAAATGTTTAAAAGCATAAAATTCGATATTTAAATTAGCTAAAAAGATTTTCGTTGAGAGTATGAGATGAAAAAAAGAACGCCATCTTTATTTTTTATTGAAAATAATTATTTGAAGAAGACAAATTTTAAATCGTTGGAGCGGTTTTCTTAAAAAAAAAACTTTTTGTACATAAAATTCTTCTTTTTCATTTTTAAGGAAAACTTTTGGTATGCAAATCTTAAGTATTTATTAATGTGCACATGAAAATAAGATTTTGAAAAAATTTGTCAACCCATTTTCGAAATATCGAATTAAAAAAAAAAAAAATATTAAAACTTTTTTTAAAAACTCAAAAACTTTTTACTTCTTACTTGCAATTTGTATATAAAAAATGTTTTTAAATCCGTTGAGTCGATAGTGAGAAAATTCAAAATAAAAAAACACGTTCTAGGACAGGTACTATTAATAGTTGCTAAGTGCGAAGTTGTATAATTGTTTTTTGTATGGATCGTATTAGTTTTAGTATATGGAAAAAGTTTAATCAAAATCGTAGGAGTCGTTTTTGATAAAAAAAATATTTTCTTTTTCGGTTTTTTAACTTTTGCACGGAAGGTATCGTTATTTTTATGAATAATTTTTTCCAAAAATATTTAAGAGAGTACTAAAAAACTCTTAAGTATAGAGTTTCAAAAAAATTCAATCATATCGTTTTCGAAATATTTATTTTTCAAAAAAAAAACTTTGAAACATTTTTTAAAAATTAAAAAAAAAAGTTTTTAATTTAAGTACACAAAAATGTTTATAATGTTTGGAAGCCTCTGTATGAAGAAAATAATTGAAATCAGTTGCACCGCTTTGAAGAAAATCGAAAATCAAAAAAATGGTTCTATGGCAGGTCATAAAAACTATTTTTTGAAAAATGGTTTACCACCCAAAGAAGCCTTTACTAAAAGAAAAAAAAACGATAATGTAAATTGTAAAAAAAAATTGCTATGGCAGGTACCGTTTTTTTTTGGTTCTAAGAAACGTGTGGGCATATTCATCAAAAAACTACTATGTAAGTTTGAAGACAATCGATCGGGCGGTTTAGGCTGTAGACAAAAAGACAGAACTATGCCACCCACTTCTTTGCTGTTCCCTATCATCATAATGTCATGTATGATGTTTATCTCAAATTTTTTTGCACAAATCCAAATTTTGCCTCATAGTACCTACATATATCGCAAGTAAAAAAACTGATAAGCCAAACTGACGAACCTGGACAAAACACAATAGGGAGTTGAGATCATTGGAACTTTTAATTGGGTTTATCGTTGCGAAAACTTTATTCTTGTAAAGCACAAATTTAATTAGGTGAATTTTTTTGTATTTTGTAATTTTAGTTTTCAATAAAGTTTAATTTTAAAATTTTAAATAAATTAAAGATATTTTAATGTATTTCATCTAACACACTTAAAAGTTCATGTGTATGTGCTAGTGCTGTACCTGTTTTTCAAAAAATTTTAAACAAAACTTAATATTTTTTATCTAAATTAAGCCTAGTACTCAGTTCGAGTGAAAATGAAATTTCTATATACAAAAATGCCGTTTATTTCACAGCGATGAAATTCGCAACGAGAGGTAAGTAAGTACACAAATACGAACGAGGGTGAAATATGTATGAACCGGTTCGATACATATTTCACGAAATGATTTTCATTTCCCAATGTACAAGTACTAGGAAAAAATTAAGGAGATGAGGAAAGGTCTGACATTTTTCAATTAATTTATTTTTATTGCCAAATAAAAATAAATATTGTTCAAAAAATATTTCAAGATTTAGTTAAATAAATGTCATAAAAATCTATTTATTTTTGCCATTCAAAGTGAGTGTTAAAAATTCCAAACTGAGTATCAAAAATTAACGTGTATTTTGAACCGGTTTAATTGTGAAAAATAAAGCACACATTGCGCTTAAAGCCTAGTACCCACCTCTTGTGAAATTAAAATTTTAAACCGGTTCAAAATACACATGAATTATCATTATGAAAATAAAATTGTCTTTTCAGGTGAATTTTTGATACTCAGTTAAGAATGCATTTTTTCATAAAGAAAAATAGATTTCAAAAGGTGAATTCAATTCAGCATAAAATTAATTCTCAACAAAAAATGTTTCCTCAGCATAAATTGAGGGGAAGTTTTCATTTATGTCCTTCATTATGATTTTGGGGGTGCTGCATCCGAATCTGAGGTTTGCGACTTAAATTTCACAACTCAACATAGACAAAAATGTAGAAATACATTTCTTGAGAGTTCTTATTTGTCGCTCGATAACTACTAATTTTGATTCAAACGCTATTTGAAAATCAACGTGATTTTATTGTTTCAAAAAATCAACTCGAAAACACTAATTAGAACAATACTGTGTGACAAAATTTGAATTTTGTCTCTAACATGTGCCAAATTATACGTATCTTATGCCTATTGATGTGTTGAATTCGAATTTTGCCTAGGAATTGCTCTAGTTCTTCAAGTTTTTAAGATAATCGAATCTTATTATTTTTTTTTGGAAAAATTGGAGTTTTTCGGATAATTCTGAAGTATGCAAATTTTTCTTCTAAGCTCTCTTTCAATGTTTCAAATAAGTTCCTTCATTCATTTTCAACAAATCGAAATCATTATTTAGCTGTTGACCTTAGTCTGTCTTAAACACCCTTAAAGAGGTTTTTCCAAAAAGACATTTTGGAACCATCTCATCACATTGTAGGTAAAATATAAAAAAAAAATAAATGAAGCTTTACTGAGTTAAAAAGTTGACCAATTTTATTATTTTTTGTCCTCAATTGCTAGCTGGAGGGTGTAAGAAGTAGCTATTACTCTCTACAACCTAAAAGACAAAACTTTTGTGTTATTTACCAATTATTTTGTTTGGTCTCGTTCGCTGGGAGAAATATATGTATGTGTATTCCTATATTTATGCGAAACCATTAAGGTTCATTTTGCATTGTTTTTCCATAATAATATTTCATTCAAAAGATTAAATACTGTTATCTTTCATCCTTGAAATCAAGTACAAGAACAACATTTTCATAAAAAAATATAAATTAATGTTTTTGTACGGTCTTATGACAGTGGGGCATATCAGGCATAGAACAAAACATTTACATTTGAAGAATGAAGTCCAAAAAATAATACATTCAAGAGAGCTCAACGATTTGGGATGAAATAGAACTTACGTAAGAAAGGGTGTTTTTTTTTTTAGACGTGTGGTTTTCAATCTGGGAAAACTTTTTTCGGAGGTGGTCTTTTTGACAGCTGTCACTTGATTTATGCTCAGTTTGGTTTGCGATTTCGTAATGAATAGACTTACTCGAGAACAACGTTTGCAAATCGAGCAAATTTATTACCAAAATAATGGTATTGCCAGATTTAAAACCACACGTCAAAAACCTTATACAATTACAGAAACCTCAATTTTCTGAAGTCCCATTTCCTGAATATTTAAAAGATGAGATTGTTAAAATTTACCTAAGAGATTAGTTGACCAAGACAGGAAACTTCATATTTTTGAAGACATCGAATGACTCCTATCAATTTTAACGCCATAATAGTTCTTAAATTTATCCATGGTTGCAAGTTTTTGTCCAAGAATTATGTTCAAATTACCCACTATTCTTCCCTTTGACCGACATTCGCAATAAATCAACCGATTATTTTAACATTGGACTTATATTCCACTCAAATTGGCCACATTAATCATCTTATTTCCAAGTGTGTGTTGTATAAGTAGTATATTCGAGATTATAGTCATTACTTGCAATAACTTCAATTCACACTCTTTCTCTCTCTTTCTTCTTCACTGCTTTAACACAACCACTCTCTGTTATAGTTCATCACAGTCGATGTAGGCCAAAGGTTTTCGGGAGGTTAATAACCATGATGCCACTCGATGAATTGTTAAAGGCATTTTAACTAATTAATGCCTGCTCAATGTTCATACGCAGCCAAGCTATCAGTAACAACAACAACAAGCATCATCATCATTATCGTTTGGTATAGCTAGTTTCTTCATATCAATCCAAAGAGATGTATTCCATTGGAATTAAGGCTTTATTTATTATCTGTTCTGATGGGTGCTAATATACTAACGCAATGACACATGAGATGAGTAATTTATTTATTTTAAATAGAAAAGAAGAAGATGCTGAATGAGATCATTTAACTGTATAATTTGTACTATAGTTACACGAATAAAATTTATAGATAGTAAGCGTGATTCATAAATGGACTTTAATCATTAAAGAATCTTAATTTATTCAATTACAATGAACAAATTTGACCATCACCTTTAATTTGCGGTCTGGGTGATTTTCAGTTTAAACAAAAACAATCAATCAGCTTCTCTTTTACTAATTAAAGATAAACATAACATCAGAAATAGAACTGTATTCCATTAAAAACTTACAGTTAGTCATCTACCACCTCCAACTTTTCAGTATAATTTGTTTCATTCATAAAATTCTGTTGACGTAATGCGAAAAAATTGGAATAACGTCACTAGATTCATCATTTAAGAACTAGTATTAAAGTTCTTTAACTAAATATGGTATCTTTTTCAGTTCTTCATTTTAAGAAAAGTACTAAAAGAGAATTTTGAGAAAATTCCCAAAAATTATGCAAAAAATTCCAACGGCATCGATTAGTTTTCTATTTTTTAAAGAAATATGAAAACTAACAACTTAGCGACCAAATTGTAGAGTTGAACTATGACCTAAAATTCGACTGTTATCCAAGTTTTATCCGAAATTGACTATTGCCATAAGGATAATACAACTTTTGATATGAATACGAATGTTTAAATATTTTTGTATCGAAAGCTAAGTTTTGAACGACTTTAACTAAAACGGGTGGCAATAGTGCAGTAGATTGAGTATTTGACTTCTACTTAAAGCTGTGAATTATAGTTCGAATCTGGGCTTCTCTTGGCAAGAGATTAAAATCCTATAGAGTTACAGAAAATTCAAACACCACTAAGGGTTGCTATGCCTTGAACAAGTTCCATAGTCCAATAAAGATATTTTTGTAGACCAAAATTGGAGCCGAAAAATTATCCCAAATTAATAAAAGAGTGTTCATATTATTTCAATCATAATTTATTTTTATTTTAAAAAACAGCGGAAAATAAAATACATTTTTTGCTCATAAAGCGTAGTGTACAGTTCCATGCGTAAGAAATTAAAATTTTCAAAACAATTTTTCAACTTTTCGGTGCATAAAATTTAATAATACTGAAGGAAAAAATGTTTGCGTCTGCCTAAGTTACAAATTGAGTCAATAATTTATCCTTTTTTAATAAACTATCGGGTTTTTCAATAAGAGCGCTACAAACGTTTTTTTAAATAAAACAAAAACGGTTTTGGATATCAATGAAATTCTTTATTGTTGTGAAAGTACGTTTGATGCCATTATGTATGGAACTTGATTTCTTTTGCATGGACCCAATTTTCGAGGGTTTTCAAGTATAAATCGGCCGATACTGCTGCAATATCACCTTCGATTTTCGTACGAAGTTCATCAATAGTCGCTGGATTATTGGCATAGACCATAGACTTGACGTAGCCCCACAGGAAATAGCCTAACGGCGTCAAATCGCACGACCAAGGCGGCCAAGTGACTGGACCAATTCGTGAGATAACACGTTCTCCAAACTTGGTTTCCAATAAATTGATTGTGACATTCGCTGTGTGGCTTGTGGTGCCGTCCTGTTGGAACCACATGTCCTCCAAGTCCATATCATCCAATTGGGGCCAAAAATATTCAGTTACCATTGAACGGTAGCGATCGCCATTCACAGTAACGTGCCGGTCTTGATCATCTAGGAAGAAGTACTGCCCAATGACGCCGCCAGCCCATAAACCGCACCAAACCGTAAATTTTTCGAGATGCAATGATGACTCATAGAGTACGTGTGGATTGCTGCCTGACAAATACCGCATATTTTGTTTATTGACGAAACCATTCAGCCAGAAATGAGCCTCATCGCTGAAGATGATTTTCGATGAAAATCCGAATCATTTTCCAGTTGTTGCTCAGCCAAATTCACGAACATACGACGCTTCTGGTGGTCAAGCGGCTTCAGTTCTTGCGTCAATTTAATCTTGTCAGGATGTAGGCCAAGATCTTTTCGCAAAATTCGCCACAACGACGTCACAGACGTGCCCAATGCTTGACGTGAACGAACGATGGTTGAGAGACATATTTGGGCTTTCTGCAGCTGAAGCCTCAGCGGCAGCAATATTCTCGACACTACGGGCACTTCTTTGTCTCTTTGGCACGGGACCATTTTGTATTGTGCCTGTGAATTCAAATATTTCCACTAGACGCTCAATTGTTGATCTGCTAGGACGTTTATGACGACCATAAATTGGACGTAGCGCTCTTAACGTTGAGGCCACTGACTCCGAATGTCGGTAGTAAATTTAATATAATTTCGACTCGTTGTTGGCTCGTATATCTTTCCATCATGAAATGGCAAGCCTTACTGAAGAGAAATGTCAAAAGAGCGGCAAGAAATATGGCGTCGTTTGCTGTCCCTGTCGCTCTACTTTTGTAGCGTCCCTGTTGAAAAACCCTTTAAAAGTCTACAAATGGAATATAATTATTTTTGCATCCGAAAATGAGATTCAGTGAATAAAAAGTGGTGCCAAATTATGGCTCAAAGAGTGTGTTAAGGGGGAGAAACGTATTTTATTGATAATTTATTTATTCAAAAAAATATCGCCCAAGATAATATTTGGCTATTAGAAGCCCAATTATGATTGGGCTGTTATACTGAAATTGGAATTTCAGAGAAAGATTGCCCAATTTCCGACAAATAGCCCAATCATAAGTACTCGGTACTGGTACATGAAAAAAGTCAAGTTCATACTAGTATTGTTCGAGAATTTCGTTGCAGATAACAACTATTCGGAATTTAAATACTTCAGAAGTACGTAGTTCCAAGTACATGATCAATACTTTCAAGTACTTTCACTTGTAAGATTTCTACTTCTAAGTGCTTTCAAGTATAATCTCAAGTATATTGATGTACTTTTAATTAATTTAAACATTTTTTGCTCAGTTTGGATTGATCACAAAAAAAAAATTTCGGATCAAAATAAGTTTAACTTCCGGAAACTGGCTGCATGATTTTAAACTTTTGAAGAGAATTAATTGAAACAATAGGAGTTTTGTAGATTTTCTGGTCCTTAGACCAAAAAAATGCTTTTTTCTTTAAAATTTTTTTATAAAAAAATATAAGTTGAAAACGAAATTTCTCAATAAGCTAGAAAGTATCTATACTTAACAAGTGGAAGTACGAGTACTTGTCAAGTGTTATGATTATTTAATTCTTGATACTTGGTACTTGTACCAAAATACTTGGAAAATACTAGTACTAGGTGCCTAGTTCTTACTTGTACTTAGGAAGACTACAGTCCTGTAATACTTAAATACTTTACAAGTATAATTTGGCATCACTCTGAGCTGGCTGGATTTCCGATTCCAAATCTCGAGTTTAAAATTCCTCTTCAAGGTAGTACTTAGCAGATTCAGGAGAAATTATAAATAATTAAATTTTATGAATGCATTAAAAACATAATTCAGCCATTTTGTTAATAGGGCTGATATGGTTTCCTTTTTAGAATAATAAAAATAGGGACTTTCCCTAACAATCTGCTAACTCTACTTACAACTACTGTTTGGTTTTCGAATTTTTGTTTCATTACTTAAGACCAACGTGGAAAACTACAGACAAACTACTTGTGCGTAATGCTTAAAAAAAAAAAATAAATAATATATATCTACAGTTATATGTACACACAATAACAATATATCTTCTGAATGAACTGAATGCTGAATGAATCAACAGTCATCATAGTCAGCATTGAATGTTTCTAATTTGTTTTGTTCAACAGACGATGACAGTCTTGGTGGGGTTAGTCAGGTTAATTGGTGTACTATAAAAATGAAAACGAAAGTATACGTACATACATATGTATGTTCATCTCAAATTTTATTGCTTGATTGTTGTTTATTTATGGTTTGTAAATTCTTTTAAGTTTTAGTCGTTGTTTTTTTTTTGGAGGAAGTTATGTCAGAGTATTTACGATGACATGTGTTTTTTGTTTGAATGTGTTAAAGATGACAAAACACGGTGTTGGATAGTTTTAAACACGAAATAATTTGTTAATAATTATCCAATTTGGTGAACTATTGTTGTTTGAAAAAAAAAAAAAAAAAATGTAAGCAAATTCTTAAAACTATTAAAAGTCGACTAGATACTTGTTAAGGTCTGATATTTATGCAGGTATTTTAGACGACTACATTTATATACTTTATGTAATCAACTGTATACAAACTGTCTTAAGATGAGAACAATAAATAAAGTGGGTGATACAATTGCATTCTTCTTTACTATTTACAACATTTAATGTGTTGTAATTTTACGTTTTCGTTAAGATTAAATCTTGTTCTGATAACAAAAATAATATGCAGTTTCCTTAGAGGTGCGTATTTAATTAAAAGTATAAACACTGCAAACGACTCTCGAGAGTAAAACTCGCAACTGGGAACCGAAACAGTCATGAACTTATTGCTCCCAGAGTGGTAGACAACTATGCAGTTTCCTTAAAGGTGCGAAGATATCCAATTGAGAGTAAACACTGTAAACAACTCTCAAGCAGGTCTCGGGAGTAAAACTCGTAAGTGGACACATTCATGAAATAATTGATCACAGAGGGGTAGACAGCTATCTGAGAGTTTTGTACAAAAAAATTTTGGATAATGTTCAGGTGCGTTTCCATTTGAGAGTACTCGCACTACAAAACCCCCGATAGTGGCTCTCAGAAAGCTGGCCTCTCTGTGAGCTAATTTCATGACTGTATCCACTTGCGAGAAGGAGTTAACTTTTTTAATCTCGAAATTTCAACTTTTTGAGACTATAACTCGCAAATGGACACATGTTTTGATCACTATCCAAGGCAGTTTGTTTTTTGCGAGAATCTGTTGGGAGTCAACTTAACAAAATAGTGGACTTTTGAGGAAATGAGTCATTTGAAGCTTCGACAACAAAAAAGTTGATTTGGTATAGAAATAAACATTAAAGACTGAGATATGAAATAAATGAACTGTAGGTACATAGAAAATGAAATACCAGATGTCAGAAATCTAAATATTTCCAATAAATGACCACTAACTGCAGTGACTTCCGTTAAATTTTGTTCCATTCTTGCAAAAAGTAGGCTCAACGGATATGTTTTACTTCACTATAGAAATTTCAAAACGGAAAAAATTGTCAAAATTGTTCAACGCTTGGCTTAACTAATATTTTACTTTCTTAAGAAAAAAAATTGAAATTGAAAAAAAAAGCTTTAGCCAGTAAAAAAATATATTTCACTTTACTATATAAAAATGAAAACTAGCAGAATAAATATAACAACCAAGTGGAAACTGTTATGAAAATAGTCTCAGGAAATTTGTTTTCAAAATTCTAAAAAAAAAAAATTACTCTCGATATCAAAATCTCAAAAATATACATAGCTCTCAAATGGACTAAGCTCTCGAGAGTTTATTAGCGAAATTACTCTCAAATGTTAAAGCTACCCGCAAGTTGACATTTGTTTTGATAACTATCGGAGATAAGCCCGCAAAATCTCAACACATTTTGAATTTTTCGTGTAGCTGTCGAGAGTCAATATAGCAAAACTGTGGACATAGAATGAATCAAAAAATTTCCTCGAAGATATTTTTTTGAAAATTATGTAGCAGAAGAAATATAACTAACAAATGGACACGGTTATGAAAGTACTCTCAGGAAATTACCTCTCTAAGGATACAAAGGTATCCATTTGAGAATTAAAAGACTGTTAGCAACTCTCAAGCAGCTCTCGACTCTTTTTGTGAGACAGAATCATGAAATAAACTCACAGAGGCGTACACAGAGGTCCAAGAGTCACTATCGAGTAGGAAACGCACCTATAAAAACGACTTTCTTACTCTTGATATCAAAATCTTAAAAATATTACTCTCAAAGAGACAACTACTCGGAAGTATCTCTTGAGAGCTTACTAGCGAAAGTAAGATAAAAAAAGATGCAATCTTACAAAAATTTAATGTTTATTGATCAATTGCCTTAAAAATAACTTATTTCACGAAAGATGACATGAACTGGCACTAAGATCATGTAAAATTTCTCCATTGAGAAATTCCGTCATCAATGTAATAAGAAACTGGGTACAAGTCTTCAATTCAGAGCCACCTTTATATTTTTAGTAGTTTGAAACAGAGTTGTAAAGTACTTAAGTACATTTGAACTTAGGTACTTTGTAAGTACTCAGTGCCTTGTACTTATACTTGGAGAAAACAGGTACCATGTAATTGTACTTGTACTTGGTATTTTAATACTGCCCAGTACATTTTGAAGTACGTTTCAAATACAAATCTATTTCAAGCACTTTTCAGGTAAGTTTAATTAAGTTCTTTTAAAGTACAAGACTATTTTATTTACAAGTCAATTTCAAGTAATTTTCTAGTACAATGCGTTGAGCAGTCTATTTTAACTATCCAACTATGGCAACCATTGCAAGACCTTAGTGAGATGACGCCAATACAACGAGACGCCCGCCATCAGCCACGGTGAGCTCAATCACACTACTCACCGAATTGTACTTGAAAAGTACTTAAAATGGACCTTAAACTTGAAACTTAAAATAGAGTTGTACTTGGAAAAGTACTTGAAAATGTACTGAACAGTTTTAAAGTACCAAGTACATGTACTTGAACCAAAGTACTTGTACTTGGTGTTTTTCAAGTTACCAAGAACATGGTACTTGTTCTTTCCAAGTACAAGTACGAATACAAGGTACTGGGTACTTCACCTTACAGGTCGGGTTTGAAAGTATACAGTTCTTGTATACCTAAATAAAGTTGAACCTTCTTAAGTGCTAACCCATCTTAGACAAGTTAATGCTTTAAAATTTCACCATCTTATCTATACTCCCTCGATTGTCATCATCTATTATTTCAACTTCCACTCCACCACTCTTCCATTCTCCAATGCACCTTTTTATTTATCTTACACTCCAGGGAATCTAAAACTAATTAAACTTATGTCATCGTTTGCGGAAACACAGAACACCATTTCGTTCAACTTTAAAGGAATTTTTCGCTTAAAAAAAAAAATAACCACAATTCCGGCTACAAAATTTGTGTGTCTTCCTTAAATTCCATTCTCGACAGAAGGAAGAACAAAAACAAAAATAGACTAGTGGAAAATACCCTTTTTTGTATATCAAAATCACAAAATCAAGACCCTCATGCCAACCCTAAAACTAATCTAAATGGTCAAAAGTATCTAAAGAATTTCACACAATTTTACTTTGTGTCCATAGCCTTGGCGTGGCAGTGGCTTCGTAGTCGTCGTTGTAAGTCGTCAGTCCGTCAACCGCTGACATCCGCTTGCCAAAAGTAATTTTTTTGAAATTCAAAAACTTCCTGAAAAAAGCATGTTGTACGAGATACTAACATCGACGCGGGTGATTTCGCATAAAACGCATTCCTTAACGCTACCTTTTCTATTTTAATGTTGCTGTAAATTCTCTAAAGTTGCTCTATAGCCCCGCCAAATCCCAACCGTCCGCGCTTTAGCAGCACGTAGTACTACATTTTGTTGAGTTTAATTGCTTTATATGCCAAAGGATCATTCTCGAGAAAATAATTATTCTCTCTATCTCTCTTTTTCTTTAGCGAAAGACACACACACAAATATCAAATCGAAAGACCATGGACTTTTGTGGCGGCTCGCAAAAAGCTGAATTACTTCTGCATCCTTGCTTCTGACTTCCTCTGGATCTTTGCTATATACAGCTACCTAGTGATGCTAGAGCTTGTACTACTGCTTCTGCTGCTACTTAGTGTGGCACGGCTTGTTCCTTGGCAATAAATTTCTGCGTAGTTTTGTTTTATTTCCCTTGATTCGTCCTTTTAGTTGAAAACTTGCCAAACGGAAAGATGTACACTCCCCTTGTAATTCTATAGTATAGGGCCCTGAAGACTACACTATACATGGCATTATCAACCCACTTAAGCTTTTTACTCCCTCCTCGCTGCCCGTCCCCAAGATAATACCGTGAGTCGCGTCGAATCGTTCGTGTCTCATTTTTATCCCTGTAATTTCTCGAGAATTCATCGTCCGTATTTTTCTCGTTTTTTTGGTAATTCACCACCGAAGGATGTAGGTTAGTCTTGGTGGCAGTGATTTGTTCCGTTTTGGTGTGCGATAAACTCTGCCGCCCCTAAATCCAAGTGTCGCCACTATGCTCCTCCAACGAACGGCCTGACGACAACGATGATGAAGACGTGCTACGAATTCTCGAACTATGCTGAAAAGCTTAAAAAATTGAACCAAAAGAGGGCCGGTTGTTCGTAACACTTTTCACCTCTTTCCATAAGATGGTGGTGGTCCTCATGTCAGATGCAGGAAATGGAGTTAGACTGGCAAAAACCAACAAAAAAATTACCCTGGTGGTGCCAACCTAGTTCTCTCTCTAGAGAGATTTGAGCCTGGGAATTCCGGTGTAGGTATAGGGCAGGGCTGAAGTACGATAAAATTACTTAAATTTATTTCCAACGATGAACTTAATGCTATCGAATGAATTCGGATTTGGAACATCCATACCTACTACAGAGTGGCCGCAATATAGAAGTTATACAGCTGGGAATTATCCAAGGAAGTCTGCCGTCCACATTTAGGATCTGCCATTGATTCCATTAGTGCAGGGCTTTCAGTTGAACGGATTTTCTAAGGAACTTTTTTTTTTCTATTCCCTCTAACTAACCACGACCGGTATTGAGAAATGAACTGAACAAGAACAAAAAATAACACAAGCAGGCTCGACCTCTTGTTAGGGTCTTGGACCGAGAACAGAAGCAGCAGCAGTAGCAAAAGCAGCGCACCATCAACGGAATCAATGAGCAATGTGCTGCTGTACAATTGGGTTCCAGTTGTTGAATTATGGCAACTTTATTGGTTTATACGGTGTGGATGTGCATTGTGTGCACCATAGAGAACACTACCCTTCTATATAGAGGAGCATTATTCGTACACACATATATAGAAGCCGCCATACTTATAATATAGCAAACATTTCTAAGGAGAGTGCATTTAATTTTTCATGCTTAGATTTTTTTTATTTTTTTTTTTAAGTTTTTTTGTTTTATTTTATTGCTTTGTCGTGTTTAAAAGCTTTGTGAGAATTTATAGACAATGAGTTAGAGTCTATATTTATGGTCTTTTAATGCTTGTGGCTGAAATTGAAAGCTAAAAATTAATTTGGTCGACATTTGAATTTCAATTCCAATAAGTTTTACCTTCCGTCTAAAGTACCTACTTGTGTATCATGAATGATGTACTGACTATACTTTTTTTATCGTTTGTCGAAAAAATATAAAAAAAAGTAGTCCATGAACTAAAAATTAAACTATTTTTCAAATTTAAAGATTGAAAATTCTTTCAGAGATTAATGGGCTATTGGAGATTCTGGAAAATGAAGGGAAGAAATGAACAATTACGTTCAAGGTTTTCTATTATTTAAAAATAATGTTTGTTTGGGGCATAAGAATGTTTAAGACCGAGAATTCTATTTAATTCACAGTGGCATTTCTGAGAGACTACTTTTCAATATGTTTGGTATATTTCACAAATTGAGCCAAATTTGACAATTTAACACTTAAAGCGTTTTGTAATTTTTTTATATTTAAGTAATTTATGTTAAACATCATAAGAATGTTATTACTTAGCTTTGTAGTCATTATTTTTTCCCAATTTTCAAAAATGGCGCCCAACATGTGGAAAATGGTAAATAAAAAAAACTTTTACAGTACTGAAAAATGTCCGATCAAAACAACGATTGATATCTTAAAAGAATAATGCTCACTTCGGGTAAAATTTCAGTGTTGCCACTTTTAGAGAACATACTTTCATTATTTCCACTCCACTTTTTTTACTATTTAAAGATGAACAAACTTTATGGAAACGAGTCCAGGTGTCAAACGCGTGTTGGGAAATAACAATTGATATATTATGAATAGGTGTTAAATAGACAGACCTTTAGTTTAAATGTCATTGTTGCCACTTTTCGGGAGCAAACCTACTATTTTACATCAAAAGGTTGGACGTCTCCTTTTATTGGTAATTTTCATCGTGAAAAAGTTGAAGGAGCACCCCAGAGACCAAACGAGTGTTTAAAAAATAATAGTTGATGTCTTTAGTATAAATTTTGCGTAGACTCAACTTTCAGTGTTGTCACTTTTCGGGAACATACCTTTTTTTATGTCAAAGAGTGGGATGCGCCTTCAGATAAAATTTCAGTAATGTCACTTTAAGGGAAAATAATTTATGTTTGAATTTTTTTGTTGAAAATTTTTAATATTTTTAAACAGGCTGCGAAACGCCTTCGATGCCAAAACTCGTATTGGGAACATAAGTTTTTTAGTTTTCAAAATATTAAAAATTACCATAAGAGTGTAAGTCACCCACCATTCACATTAAATAACATTAATATTCCCGAAAGGTGGTAACACTGACATTTTTTAACCAGTGCTTTTATCTATCCCAAGTACGTAAGCAATTTATTCCAATAAAAAAAGGTCCCCAAAAAAAGCACACGGCGTTCTGTTTCCTGACTGTAATATGGACCTTGCCTATGTGCTTTCCTGGATTTTTAATATTTTTATTTTTAAGTCAATTATTGCTTTTGCAAATTTCTCTTAATTGAAGAGCCAAAAACCGATATGAACTAGAATTAAAAATTCATTATATCATTAAAAATTTAAATAATATTATGGATGATCAGTTACTGAAAGAACCTGACCTTTTCTGATCATGAAGTGGCCTTCCACATGGCAAACTATTTTTAATGCCCCAAAATTTTATTTTGTGAGCTTGAAACGAACTTTAAAATTTCATAGAAAAAAAATCTAAGGCTAACAAATTACCAAAAAAAAGTTGACCTTTTTAACGATCTTGAGATCTTTCAGATTTCTTTTAAATTTCCCATAATGAGGAGCGAAAAATCGCAAGTGACCTTGCGAAACATAAGGCCTTGATCTGAATTTTGAGTATGATTTGCATTTCAAGAAAAGGATAACCCCAAACTTTGGAGTCCTTATACATACAAGAAATGTCATAACTGCACTGGCAGAACATTCATTTTCTCAATAACGGAGTGACCTAGAAAATTGCAGTAAGGCTCCAATTTGCATTTTAATTTGCATTTCAAGAGAAAAATTAAGGTCCTAATTTTGAACTTCTAATTTGAAAAAAAAAAATCGAATAAAGTCATTTTTCACTGTTCACTGTGAAACTAGCAAAACAGTTCTTTTCTAAGCAACGGAGCTATATAGAAATTTGAAATGAGCCTGCAAATTTGCAGTTTTTTATGCACTTGAAAAAAAAAACTCAGTTCAAGTTTTGAAGTCCAAATTTGACAAAAAAGAATCAAAAATTCATTTACATTGTTCAATTTCACTGTGAAGTTGCAGACTCTTTTGATAGGGAAGTTAACAGTGCAAAATTTATTTTACAATTTTTTGTCAAATTGTGACTTCAAATTTTTTTCTTAAAGTGCATAAAAACTTGTAAATTTGGGACGTAACTGCAATTTTCACAGTGAAATTTATAGTGCAGTGAGTTACACCCGATATCCCGTTACTGACCAATTCTCCCTTTCAAATTTCCCATATATGAGGTGCATAAAATCCGGAGCCAAATGTCCCTTCCCATTTTATTTTTATTTTTCACTTCAGATTCTTTGTTGTAGTGAGCTTAGAGCAAGCTGCAATCTACAAACAGAGGCTCATCATGAGTGCATGTGTTAGTGGTTAGTTGAATTAAGCAAACTAACACAAGCACATACATAAATACAATAAACTAACAAAATTACAACAAAATACAAAATCAGATATAACATAAAAATTAATAATGAATATACAAAGTTAAAACATTTCTACATAAGCGAAAGTGGAGCACTGGTTCGAAATACTATTTTTAATTCTATTTTACTCATGTTAAAATCAAACGATTGAGAGGTTCGTGTGTGCCATAGTTTGTTCTGTGAAAAGGAACGTGAAAAAGTTCAAACCTTCGCAGGTGGTGGGATTCTCCGCGATAATTAATGCCTACATTGGCTAACAAGTCAGGTGCATCAATTTCACCATTGATAAGTTGATGAAAAAATACCAAATCATTATTAACACGCCTTTGATATAAAGGTTGAAGTTGCAGAAGCTGAATTTTGTGTTCATAAGGTGGCAGGTTATACTAGCCCAGGGAAGACCCTTTAAGGCAAAACGAATGAATCTATGTTGTATTGCTTCAATACGGCTTTTATGAATTTCGTAAAAAGGTGCCCATACTTGGGAAGCGTACTCAAGATGGGGTCGTACATAGCAATTGTATAACGAAAGAGTAACATACGGATCGTTAAATTCCTTTGCCCAATGTTTTATAAATCCAAGCATGGAACTCGCCTTATTTACAATATAATTAATATGTTCTATAAAACCTAGGTCAGAACTAAAGTGAACACCCAGGTCCTTGAAACTTAAAACACGACAGAGTGTGTGCTGCGAGATGGAGTAATCAAAAGCACCCACTACTCGTTTTTTAGAAAAAGTTATAGTTTGGCATTTAACGGGATTTAAAGAGAGGCCGTTTTTGCAACACCAGACATTAAAATTGTCAATATCAGCCTGCAGCAGAATGTGATCCTGACCATATTGTATTTGTTTAAAAATCTTCATATCATCAGCATATATAAGAATATCACTAAAACGTATACATGAAGTAACATCATTTATAGCTAGAATGAAAAGTAACGGACCCAGATGACTTCCCTGGGGTACACCCGAGTGAGCATTGAACGAGTTTGAAAGGAAGTTTCTAAATTTTACTTGGTAAGATCTATTTTCAAGGTATGATTTAATCCATGCTATGAAAATGGTCGGAAAACCAAAAGCTTTGAGTTTGAATATAATAATGTTATGACTTAGCTGGTCAAATGCCTTAGAAAAATCAGTGTATATGCAATCAACTTCATTCCCGTTTTCTAATGCAAGAGAACATTTATGCAAGAACGTAAGAAGATTTGTTACCGTTGATTTCTTTCTCACAAAACCATGCTGTTGTTCACATGTTATATTCTTTGTATGAAATGCTAAACTCTCGCACACAACTTGTTCGAAGAGTTTTTGAATGCAAGAGAGCTTTGCAATGGGTCTATAATTTTTAATATCAGTTTTTTCACCCTACTTAAAGACTGGTGTAAGGAATGATTTCTTCCAAAAATAGGGAAAATTACCTGTCCTTAGAGAAATCTCGAACAAGTATTTAAGGGGTTGAACAAGTATATATTTACACTTTTTCAATACTATAGGGGGAATTCCATCTGGACCCGATGAGTAATCATCATTTAATGATGAGAGAAGGCTTAAAACAGTACTCGGTGGTACTGGGATATTATTGCAGCTAGTTTGGGAATAGGTATGTAAATCTCTAAAGCAATCTTCGTCAACATCTAAGGGCTTGTCAATAAAGGAATTACGAAAGTTTTTCGCAAAAGCGTTACAAATATCAACGGATTCCTGCAACAAACAATTTTCATAAATGAAATTATTCGGATAACCATCTGAGTTTTTTTTCGAATTGACAAACCTCCAAAATGCCTTAGGGTCATCTTTTAGAGAACTACCCATTTCGTTTACATGCTTGGTGTATAGATTTTTTGAAAGAGTTTTAAATTCTTCAAAAAGGGAAATGTAGGAGTTGTGGTCAACCGGCGAAAGAGTTCTTATGTACACTTTCAATGCTTTGTTTCTTTTATTTCGGAGTGTTCTCAGCTCCTTCGTATACCATGTATGGCAAAAGTTTCTATTTTTTGATATTTTTGAAGGGACAGTTTTATCAATGCAGCTGTTAAGGATGGAATAGAAACTTAAAACTGCTTCATTTATATCACTAGACACTGATATATTCTCAATACCAGACCTAGCTAATTCATCTGATAACAACTGAAAGTTTGCCCTTCTGAAGTCAAAACCATATGAACAATCATAAGGGTTACTGTTTTCAGTAAGATGATTGCTCAAGTCAAAAAAAATATCCAAAGGAGGATGATAGTTATCTATGTTGGTAATTCCGGAACTAGATTCTAGAACCAGAGTACTATTAGCGTCTGAGAAAATACCAAATCGAGAATTCGATTTTTACAGTTCTTAATACAACTTATCTACTGTAAGTCAGTCGAAATTATTCTATCAAGAAGCAGTAACTCATTTTGAGAAGAAGTTAAAGAAGCTTCTTGGTAGGATTCGTCATCAGAGGGAACCCACTCTATGTGAGGTAAATTAAAATCACCAAGAAGTATAATGTTGCTGTTGGAGCAAGACAAGTCAATAACAAAATCCAATGCCTTAGAGAGTTCAACGAAAACTGCGCATGAACTTTTCGGGGGAATATATGCATTTAAAATATACAGTTGTTTGGACTGTATAGTCAATTTTAAACAGATTAATTCAATAGAGAGGTTGAAAGGGAACGAAACATAAGAAGATGTAAATTTACTTCGAACTGCAATTAAAACACCACCTCCCACTTCTTTCGGTTTATCAACATGACGATCATTTCTGTAAACTAAGAACTCCTCATTAAAAAGTTCCGTGTGCAAGAAACTAGAATTTAACCAAGTTTCTGTTAAAACAAAGATGTCATGTGAGAATGCTTGGGAGTTCATATAGATATTAGCGGTTTTGCTGCGAAGCCCTCTTACATTTTGATAGAAGAGGGTAATCCTATTGAGTTTTTGGAGATGAAATTTTGGGTGCATTTCGCGTTTGTCCTTTTTTCCTTGAAGTGGTGAACTCTTTAACAAGAGCTTCAGAAGGCCAATTATTAATATCGCAAATTGAATCGAAAAACGAATGATGTGTAACTACTTTGAAAGAGGAAATGAAACTATTTGGTTTACTAATTTTAGTACACTTAATGGAAGTATTAGAGGGTATACTATTAGTAGATACTAAATGGGAAATAATATCATCCGGAACGATATCAGGTTCCAAGCGTGAAATTAAAATAGATCTAGGCTTGGAGACTGCTTTTATCGGTTTAGGATTACTTATATTAGGTAACCTTCCACAATTCATGTTAGGATCAACCGTCTCTGAAGTTTGATTCAAAGCTTGAACGGGAAAGGGTAATTCTAAATTATTATTTTTAAGGTGGTTGGGATTGCTTTTAAGATTTGAACGTTTTGGGGGTGGGGAGCTTATAGCAACTAATGAGTTTTCGCGAACTCTTTTATTCTTACTTTTGGCACCCGATGATCCAGATTGGGCAACAAGATTCTCTTTTTCATTATTTATCGGAATGATAACTGGATGAGGTTCAATAACTAAGTCGTCGGTAGAAGTAGCACTATCAACCATATCATTTTTGAAAAAGAATGAGCTAACATTGGACACAGAATTATTAAAATTAATAAGCAGTTCTTCAAATCCCTTCGAGAGTTTTATAATGTCTGCTTTAAAAGAAGACATTTTAAAAGCCATTTGAGATAAAGAAAGCTTACGACAGTCAGTGCAGTACCAAAAAGCAAATTTTGAGTTTGATATCTTTTCAATAAATGCATTGGTTGACACAATGCATTTTGCGTGGTAGAGATTACCACAAGATCCAAAAAGGCAAAAAGCGGTGTAGAAGGCAAACCTTCGCAGTTCTTTGCCGAGCAAACCATTATAAAAAAGAAAATTTTAAAAAAGCCTTTCATTCCTGCCAACAACACGCACACATCCTTGTTATTTTCTTACGGCTTAATGAATTAATTCCTTAAAGATATGAACATAAATCCTGCACTAAATTGATGAAAATAAGAAACATCCTTGCATTTGAATATCATTTGAAAATACAAACATTAGTTTTCGGCTGAATCGTAAAGGGAAGGAAGGAAGGTCATAAGCAGTCTATATTATACTTTTCATGATTCTTTTGTCTATTTCTGTTGGGCGCCATTTTAAATTTCATTAATGCATCGCTTTTTAAGTTCATTTATTATGAAATCTTTTAAGTCCTTAAAGAATCCTTATGCACAGCATCACATCACCTCGATCAAAAAATAATAAAAAAAAACAATGCGCACACTGTATCAAATGCCATGCCATTTATGTGAACTTTATTCTGTGCACATAATTCTTAAAATTGACTCGCAAATACATATTCACTACACATCCATTTAGGCATGTACATATGCACATTTATATCCTTTTTGTATCGCGTGAATGATGACCAATTTGTGGTAACTGAGGCGTCAAATAGGATGCACACAATCATTTCGGGTGTGTATAGTACCATAGCTGCAGCAGAGAAGCAAAGAGCATCATTGATAGCTTCGCACATAACTCTTTCTCTATATTATTTGCTTACCGAATTTCTCGATTTAACCAACAAAGCAATTCCGGGAAGCAATAACTTCTACCATCATTGAACAGATTCAAAAGCTCAGTGATGCACAAAAAATTCGATACCAAAAATACGCGTAGGGCGGAATGATGGTCTCTCTCTCAATTTGTCAGTGTTCAGGAGGTTCCCTAAAGCTAGAATTTCTTCAATTTTAACAGGATTTATGCATCACTTTGATCACCTTCCCATCATGACATGGAAGTTCAATTTTTGGTTTTATTTGCACTTTTTTTTTGTTTGTGATTGGTTTCCTTATCACTTTTATTCTTTGCCATCTCATTTGTCTATGGTTTTTTGGAGTGAGAACATCGACAAATGGGCAAATGGGAGGAAGAAGCAAAAAAAAAAAACAAAATATAAAACAAAGATAAAGTTAAATGTCCAAAGTCATTTTTTTAATTTCATTGGCATTCTTTTTTTTCGTGGTGTCTTTCGCTACACCTCAAAGCGTCCTTCTCAGCGTCCTCTCCACCAACACTCTTCAAAACCTGAAACAACTAGAACCATCCCTTGTAATAAATTTCTTTATATTTTTCATTTCGATTCTTAATCTTAATAAGAAACAGAAAAAAATGAAAGGAGACTGTGATGTACCTAAAGGTGGCATTACTAGGACAAGACAAGAACGCTTAGGTATATTAAACAGTACCGCTTCAGGATTTGAAAAATACAAATGGGAAGAAATAGGCCATTGGAGCTTGAGGCAGAGGGTGATAGGCATCTCTCAAGGAAATGATGATAAATGTATTTTCTCATTAGAATAGATCCATCCAAGCTTTTGGTTCTTATTTTATTTGTATTTTTCCCGATTTGAACTTCTTTTTTTTATCTCTGAAGGGTAGGCAATGACTATTGAATTTATTTTGTACTTTGTAAGTTTTTTTTTTTTTTTTTTATGGGGAGTATTCTTTCTTTTTTTATTATCTTTACAGGTATATTGATCGAAACCAGGTGGTTGGGGAGTCTTTACACTATATACAAACAGATATGCCATTTGGCAGGACATTATCGATAAAGCCATTGAATTAATCGAACTGTCATCCTGCGGAGAAGAGAAGTCTTTGATGTAATGTGAATTGATTAAATTTTTATGGAATTGCTCGAAATGAAATAAAAATATAAATCGGTTAAGCTATATTGTAGGTATCGATTCGGTTGTTGGTTATTTTGAGGTGTAATAAATTTAGTTTCAATTCCTTATACCAGGATTTAAGGAAATATTTCTGTATCTTGGTTCTAAAAGGGCCAATGTCTGATTTGATTATTTTTGGAATACGAAACATTTTGCTTTTAAATTTCTTAAAATTAGGCTAAAAGCCGACAGCAAATTTTGGGATTGGGTAAAACCAATATTGTAGGTGCATATATCGTCGTATCAAATATCAAAATCTGGTAGGTTTTTTTTTTTTCTCAGCCTTTGAGAGTAGTGGGGGATTACAAAGACCCAGAGCCTCTATTTTATAGGCTGGGTTATAACCACTTTAATTTGTTTTAAAAGAATTGCATTTTCCATTAGCCTGCTATTTTCCCTAGCTTGAAAACTTTAATATTGATGATCCGATCAATAGGACTCATGATATTAGCTTTTTAATCAAACCCTATCCGCATTTTTTTGGAGAATTTATTTTGTTGATTTTTTGTTTTGTTTGAAATCTCCAAAAAGGGGTGATAAGGTTGGATAAATTGCAATACCTTGCGTTCTATTTATTTATTTTATGATTGAGCTGTTAATGCTTAGGCAAAATGACAGAGCATCATATTTGATTTTTTTTTAGACAAATTTAAGTGGTTATAACCCAGACTATAAAATAGAGGCCACTATGGCTCTTTTAAATCCTCCACCTAAAGGCTTAGAAAAAACCTACCAGACTTTGGTATTTTATTTCACGATACATGTACAATGTACCTATAAGCCCTTCGTTTTAATTTTGGAGACTTTTTCTTTGGTGATTATTGATTTTTTTAGTTCTCAAATATCTCTCGATATTATATGCTTGGTAGGTACGCAGATCAACAAAAATCGATCACCTTGAGCACTTGATGCGGGAAACAATATAATGTGAATGGATGAAAATACCGGTGAAAAGTCTGAATTTTTGTTTTTTACTTCTCCAAAAAATGTGATTTCAGGGCAATTTGGATCAAAATACACTTTTTGTGGCAAAATATAGTTTGTCTTCTAACTGTCAAACCATTTAAGTATGGCTTCTATGTCGATGGATTAAAAAACTTTTAAGAATTTCAAAAATGTTTGATGTTTGCAATTGGTTGATATTTGGATCAAAATTAATTTTGTAGGTCAAAACATAGTTTCCTTCAATAAGCTGATTGTTTTGCTATGCGTCACATGAACAGAACCATTACTTTGGTATTAAATTTTAACGATTTGCAAACGTTGTTCAGGAGTTAGTCTATTCATTTGGCCAGTTTAACCTTTTTGGGTACAGCGGTTGCCAAATTGTCAAATTTTATTGTGAATAAGTAGGTAGACATTCAATTTATTTAATTGAAGATAGAAAATCTCACAACAAATAAATTTTGTTTTCAAAATCTTGTAAATTAAAATTTGGGACGAGATTTTGGTTCTCGAAATAATTTTGATAAGAAAAATCAATTTTTTCCAATTATTAAATATTGCAAGGTTTTAATTTGAGAGTTTTTAGTTTGCAAGATTTTGTAATTGCAGTGTTTCGTAATGCGAGATTTCGAATGCGAAATTATACTTGGCGGGACTTCCTACCCAACCTTTTTCTTTTTGTCCAAATTAGATGTCATGGATGTGGACGACATGTTTTGGCTGCAACAGGATAGCACCCTGCGTGTAACACAGAGGATGTCATACAAAAGACATTCTACATAAACGATCTGAGAGTTGGGTTATCCTCGAGTATGGTTGTCTGTTGATTCCGAATTTAAAAACTACAAAATTTCGCTTTTAAAAAATCCTGCTTTTAATAATTTCGCAATTCCATAATTTTTGCAAACGTAAAACATGAAAATAATAGTCTCGCAAAATTAATTTCAGTTAACAGTAAAATTTTTTTAATCAAAATCTCGCAATTACAAAATTTTGCGAGCTTACCTAACTTCTGCAAATGGTAAATGTTTGCGAAATTTTATTGCGCGAGATGTAAAAACAAGTGCTATAGATCTTTACCACCTCAAATATGGTAAGTTTAAAAATAATTAAACGTTTCTTAGTTGGTACTTACTCGTATTTTAATCAATAAATAATAATGCATCACCAGGCGTTTATATGGGTTAAAAAGAAATTAAAGACTTACCCGTATGCGTTCTTTGATGTGCTTTCAGGTGTGAACTCTTGGTGTAGACCTTTTTGCATCCCAAAAACTGACACTTGTGTATCCTTCGTTTTGAGTCCGGTAAATGATCGTGTTGTCGCTGGTGATGTTTTGTGGTCACTATAACGAGAAATAAGATGTCAAATCCAATAAGGAGTCCATATTTTGTATGTGTTAACTTACATGCGGTCACTTGTGGATTTTGTGCAGTCGTTCCACGTTGAGCGATCGCAGCGTGTTGCTGGAGATTTTGTTGGCTAACTTGTATCACACGGGCTAGGCTAACGCCATTTTTGCCATGAGCCGCAGATGTTGTAGTTGTTGTCAGTCGCACTATGGCACTTCGAGGAATGTGATGCTGTTGCTGTTGTTGCTGTTGCTGCTGATGCTGTTGTTGCTGGGTCTGTTGAGCCTGCTGCTTTTGCGATGAAGGCGTTTGCTGATGGTGCGCCGGATGTTGTTCACTTGTCACAGATGGCCCTGTCGATGGTGAAGTGTGATGAACTGTGGTGATGCCAGCAGGAACTGTATTCGTTGAAGACGTCGAGAATCTCAGGCCACCCGATTGTTGTTGGCGGTTAATGAGGGCAGCTAGACTCGCAGCCGTCAGCGTGTAACAACTACTGCTTCTGCTGCTGCTGCTATTACTGCTGCTGCTGTTGGTTCGTATCGACTCCGGCGATGAAGGTGGCGTCAGGGTCGGTAGATGGTAATCTCGATGACTGTTGCTGGTGATGTTATTGGCTTGCGGACTGAAATTGTTCATACTCTGTGTACCTGTGGCTATGAGACGCAGTTTTATCGATTTTTCCATTTGCGAGGGCGACGTTGACATTTTCTCCTCACAACTATCCGAATTATTATCCTCATCGTCCACATCGATATTCTCTTTTTTCACCACCACCGAACAACTAAGTGAACTATCCCACGATATGCCCGAACACGCCGATGATTCCGAACTCGTCGATATCGAGTCGAGATTTTGCTCCTTGATTTTCAATTTCTCAAGGATGCGTGCAGGTGTGGAAAATATCTCCCATGCTGAATCTAATTCGGTGTGAAGTTTCTTGTACGACTGAAGTTTGGGTTCATCCCGGAGGTATCGTTCCAGTTCGTAGCAGGTCTGCAAAGAGCAAAAGCAAAAGATTTCAACATTAACACTATTAGAAATTATGTTCTATAAAAATAAAAAATAAATGTTCAAGATGTTAATGGGAGTACCAAATACTACTATACCAAGAGGTGTTGATGTTGATGACGCCTTATACAGTTATAGTGCATACCGAAATCCTCTTGAAAGCAATTAAAATTCAAACGAAAGTGTAAAATTAATTGCGTGATCAATTTTAATTTAATTATTCCTAAAGGGGACACAAAAATATATATACTTTAAAGTCCGGAATTTTTGCTCCTTCATTATTATTGGGTTAAGCAAACTAAGCTTTCTTTAGTGTAAAAAGTAAGTCGCAGGCTAAGAAGTGGGATTGCTTTTGAATTTTTAAAAAGAGTCCTTGGCATGATAGAGAGGAGGTTTTTATGGGATTTAAGGTGTTCTTTTATTTTTCTAAAACCCATTCCTATTGCGGGGGTAATTTACGATACAAGGATAAATGCCTATTATGTATTAGAGAATGGATTATGCTATAGAGAAAAAGGGTTTTTTCAGGGTTAATGTAGAGTTAATGGTAATATTTAGGTCCTATGTGTATGTGGTGTTAAAACTGATTTGTTCCAGATTTTTTATTCATATATTTATTCTGAGTGTATGCGGAATATAGGGAAATTGAAGGCTTTACTTTAATGGATATTTAAGATGTGTAAAATTGGAATTTGGTATAAGTATACCCACTACAAAAGATACATTTTTTGACTTAGGAAAGAGAAAATATTTGAGAGAACATTTTAAGGATTTTTCAATGATTTATGAGAATCTTGCCAGTAAATTAGAAGAAATGGATATAAATGTCTGATAGTTTTGCTTGCTTCGTAAAGTGTTATCGAAATTCCTTTATTCTAGAAAGAGGGGTTGGTTTGGTTATTTGTGTATGAAGAGTAAGTGTATGTTGTTCTTTCCTAAAGATTTCGTCCTAATTTTAATAATTGAACCCATAAACTTCAAGCATGAAAATAAACATGGAAATGTGAACACAAAATAATAAGTTTTCGGAAGTTTTAACGGTTCTTTTTTTATCTTTTACTGTGAGACTTGTGGGCCAGTGTTGTTAGGTTGCCAGGATAGTGTGTTCTGGATAACTAAATAACTTGTTTTCAAATTATATTGGGCGCCGCAACATTAGTCCATTTAGGAAAATACGCACCAATAAGTCTGTGTGGGTAGTGGGTGTGACTAGGTGAGGGTAGTCTCATTCGACAGGCGTGGTTTTAAAGTTTGTTTTGCCTCTATCAAGTCAATTGCCATCATGCTTTCGAAGAGTGAGGAGGTTGTGTTTGATGTCATCAAGGTTGACTTATCGTTCGCAACACAGCGAAACTTTGGGAAAGCGGTTGAATATAGAACCTTTTTCAGCCTGTCCTGGTTACGAAATCAATTGGTCACTACGTTCAAACAAACTACGAGTGTGAAAAGTAGAAGAACTGGGAGCCCTTCCGACCATCAAATCACCTATTGGTGCAGTCAAAGCTTCAATCAATCCTCATGTCGTTCTGGGCGCAATAATATGCCTCTTCCTTTGCACTTTTCAAATATTTAGTGTTTGTGATTAGTTAATAGTAAACTGAGATCTTTATTTTCATCTGTGCAGGAACTGTCTGAAGGCAACTTCAAGAACCTGAAAGCCAAAACGATGAATATGCAAAAACTTCCTAGTGCTAAAATCCCAAATCCCAAAAGCCAAATTCCAGATGGCTTAAATCTCAAAAGTCAGAATCCCAAATGTTCTTAATTCTGAATCCGAAAATTAAGAATACCAAAATTTTAAATGCCTTAGTACCAAATTTTCAGATTTCCAGATTTGTATTCAAGATAATGTCATGGGATCACAGAAATCAAGCCATACAAAACAGTTTGATTTCTTTAAAATAGTGTATACTAAAAATATTTTGAAATTCCAAAATTTATCCCAAATTTACTTCTTCGCATTTAGGATTTTGTTCGGGGTTTGGGCTTTGTTTTGGTTTCATTGAAATAGTATCTATTAGGAAAATATTGATATTCGGGATTTAACTCCGAATGTATTCGTGATTTCTTGGTATTTGGTATTTTGTCATCTGGGATTTTGGTAATTTCGGATTTTGTCAGTAGTTTGGTTTCTCTGCAATAAAATCTTAAAGAAATATGTTAATTCGGGATGGAATCACGAAAGTTTTCATAATTTTTTGGCATTCGGTATTTTGTGAATTTGGGTTTTTACTATCAGGGATTTTGGCATTTGCTTGGTTTCTTAGAAAAAGTACTTAAAAAAATTTAAGTTCGGGATTTAACTCCGAATTTATTTAGGATTTTTTTTATTTGGTCCCCATATTTTCTGAATTAGGGAATTTGTCATTCGGGATTTTCTTCATTCGAATTTTGTTCATTTGGGATTTTGGGCCTTTCAGGTTTTTCATTTTCCATTCGAGATTCTGGTATTTGGGTTTATTTTCTCAATAAAACCGATTTGGAGTGGCCAGCCCACACCCTTGATTTAGCGCTCTGCAAGTTTTTGTGACTTTTTTTTAAATCCCACATTTCTGTCAACTGTTCAAAGACGCTTTATACAAGACCTTAAAGTTAACATCAGGACCGAAATTGCTAACATACTGCTGAAATGCTCTTAAGGTTCATGACAAAAGTTGGCATATTCAGTGTATGGGCAAAGGGGTTGTCACGATCCTTATATTATTTTCAAAACTTATTTTATAAATTATTAAAATAAGTGAGTTGCATTATGAAGAAGGGAGTACATTTGAATAATTTTTTTATTGATTTTTATTTTAAAACATTTAAGTACAAAGGCAACTAAAAAACTCTTAAAATAATGTTAAAACTTAATTTTTTTTGCACCACATTTGATTAAAGAAGGAAGCAAAACACCTTAATATCTCAAAAACAAATAAAAATATAACTATTCTAGTTATTTTATATAAATCAGAATATTAATATTTTTTATTTGGGTAAGTTGTGTTTAAAAAAGGGAAATTGTTGCAGCACATTTGAAGAAAAACGAAGTTTTTCATGATTTTCTTTTTTTGGATTGAAGTAGGTATACGGGCAACCTGTTCGCATAGGTAGCTCAAGACTTTCAAAATAAAATTAAATTCAGATTTATGGAATGGGTAAGTTTTGTTTTGAAAAAAAAAGAAAAGTTAATTTTCATTTTTATTTTAAAGATTGAAGTACATAGGTAAACACATAACACATCTCGATTACTCTACATGAAAATATAAAATTTTTGATTCATAAAATATGTTAAGTTACAGCACATTTCAATTTGTTTTTTTTTTTTTAGATTGAAATGTATGTCTTAAAAACTACGTTGTAGTTAAGTATGCTTTCTTTTCGTTTTCCACGCTCAACTTAAATTTAAAGCCTATAGCAAAATTAATAATTAAACTGACAGTTTGAGAAAAAAAAAATTTGTATCAAAAACAATTTTCTGTTACTGAAAACACAAAGGTGCGTAGTATAGAAATCTTTTTCTTTTTGTTCTCATACATAGGTATAATGCCTCTAGAAACTAGCATTATTTTTCATCTTTCCTTCTCCGTTCAGTTTTCTTCCGGTAAAAATATCAAACTAAAAATTCAACCGGAAATTGTTCAATTTTCTGCAACGAGAAACTTTTACTATATCTAGCTATATCACCATTACAGTCAGTTGTAGTGTGCTCACTGTTATACCCTACAACTATCCCAAATACAATATACTGTATACGCTCTTCACTCTTGGACTTCCTTCCTCCTTGCCAATGTCCTAAGTTTCCGCTCAAAGACCAATTCTAGTATAAAATAAAAATATCCTCCATTTTATAAGATAACAGAATGAAAAAAAAAAAAAATAGAAAAATAAAACCCCAAAAGAATCCAAGTGTGTAGGAGGATTCAAGAAAAATTTCAAACAGAAAAGGATTTTTTTTGTTTTTTATTTTTCTATACAGTTCTTTTGTATATATACGAGTATTATGATTGTTCTGCATTCGAAAATGCAATTGAAAATATACCAGACGACTATATCCAACCCATACCACCTACTATAAGAAGACAACGAGAAAAATAAGTTTCTTTTTTTGTATTTCTTTCTGGAAAATAGAAACAAAATAAATGAAAGTAGCCGGGAAAAGAACTCCAAACATAGAAAATCGAGAAACAAAATTTGATGATTTATCCTTTTTTAAAGCAAAAAAAAATAAGGATAGAAACATTTTTTTTTTTTCATCGAAACTTGGATGAAACAAAAAGTTTGATAGTCTTCCGGGATCTAGAAAATATATAAAAATATACAAATTTCTTTTTCAAGGATTCAAAACAATACCAGTACCTACTGCAGTATCATCATCATCTTTTCGCGCCGAGTATAAGAAAACAACCAAAACAGGACTAATAAAGTATTTAATGTAAACCTACTAAGAGCAATAATATATAAAAGTTCGTGTGCAGGGTTCAAAAACACGATACAAGCAAAATTACATTGCTTACAGAAGCAAAATGCTTTAGTCTTTTGTCGTTATCCAACAACAGCGAGTCGTTGTCGTTGTAGTTGTCGTCATCGTCATCGTAGTCGTCGTCGTCGTCTGCTGATAATGTCCCCATCTTCCTTTCAAGTATATAAGTATAATAAAAAGAAAATGTTCTCGCTTCTAGAATAATTTTCGTAAGTGGAGATATTTTGCGACTACTAAAGTACCACTTTTGGTATAACCTCCTACAACAAGGATGACGAAAAAAAAGGAGGGAAATAACAGAAAAAATATACAATCTTCAACTTGAAGTACCAAAACGAGAAGCCAGGAACAAAAATGGAACCCAATTTAAATATATTCCCTCGGATATCCTCTTTTCGCGCGCTCACGAGTGCACATTCGCCATTTTGTTGTAACTTAGCCCGCGTTATTTTCATTAGAGGTACCTACATCAACATACTTATAAGCTGTCGTGTATATACATATAAATGTTGCCATTTTTGGTGAAATTGTGTCGCTGAAATTCTTGGTAAAATGTTTCTCAATTTAAGTCTATTATTATACCAAATAAAAGTCTATTATTATAGACAAAATATTTAATGATTTAAAGGAGTCCTGTTAATGTCGTCTTTAAAAACTGTAAGGCTTATAATATGTGCAGTCAAATTAGAATTGGCAACTAAAAACAAAACAATTTTTTTGCTGGGTTATTTACGGATTTGATACGAAGTCTCTAAAATTAAAATCTTTTTTTCGAACTTTTTCGCATAACGAAATCCCGCAATTAAAAAATCCAGATTTTCATAATCACGCAATAACCAAATCCCGCAAACTTAAATCTCGCAAAATTTGCAATGCAATTCAACATTGCAATGAAATCTCACAATCTAAAAATCCCGATTTTCGTAATCTCGCAATAACAAAAGAATTTACATGTCAAAAATTCAATACTTGCGAAGCATTGCTAATCTACCAAAAATAAGAAATAAATCATTTTTAATTTTCTTATATTTTTTTGTTTAAGAAATAAAGAAATTAGTTGTAAGTAACATTTTTTTAGCTTTGAAAAAAAAAAATTGTTTAAACAAAGTTTTTCGTTTTTGACTTCTGATTTTGTATATACAGGATTTTTATTTTTGAGCGCGAAACGTTGCTGTTAGATTTGAATTTGCGAGATTATGATTTGCGACATTTAAAATTTGTGAGATTTTGGTTTAAAATTGTGAGATGTGAATCCGAAATTTTTAAAAGCGACATTTTGTAACTGCGAGATTATGCAAAACAAGATTTTTATTTTGCGAAATTTTTAAGTCTCTTAATAGCTTAGGCCAAAGAAAAGAATTCCATCTGGATTCATGAACAAATATAATAATTTATGCGAAGAAAATTTTTGAAGGGTTTTTAAAAATAAAAAAAAAAAAAAATGTGTACCTACATAGAATTTTAAAAACATTTTTAACAAATTTTCAAGCCAATTTTGAATACGTAAATCATTTAAATTCTAGAACACTGAATAAAATTTATCAAAATAGCAACTATTTGTTGTCATAAAATTAAAATATAATTTTATTTTTGTACATAAAATAATCAAGATTTTTCCCTTTAAAAAATTATATAAATTTAATATCTACATTTGGAAATAAAAGAATTTAAGAAAAAATCTCTTCAACGGTTTAAAAAAAATTTCTGCGTAAAGTCAAATTTTTAGTTCGCAAATTCAAATGGTAGTCATTTTCGGAGTCGTTTATGAACATTAACTATGTAGTTGATTTTATTTTTCTTGGATTCAAAACATATTATTCGAAGGTTTTTATAAGCTAAATCTCTAATTAAGGGTGTTCATTTTTCGACAAGTGGTTTTTAATCTGGCAATACTTTTTTTTGAAGTTGGTCTTTTTGACAGCTGTCACTTGATGTATGGTCAGTTTGGTTTGACATTTCATAATGAATAGGCTTACTCCTGAACAACGTTTGCAAATCGTACAAATTTATTACGAAAATAATTGTTCGGTTCGCACTAAGCATCGCAAAACAGTCAATTTATTGAAGGAAACTATTGGTGAAGCGCCGAATATTCTCTTGCAAGGCGTCAAACATCTCGGGCTTATCAGCGTAGACTTCACATAACCCCACAAAAAAAAGTCCCACGACGCGATTTAATGCGCTCACCAAAAGTTTCCTTTAATAAATTGATTGTTTCGCCATACTTCGCGCGAACCGAACCATTATTTTGGTAGTAAATTTATACGATTTGCAAACGTTGTTCAGGAGTAAGTTTTTTCATTATAAAAATGGCACACCAAGCTTAACATAAATCAAGTGACAGCTGTCAAAAGACCAACTTCTAAGAAATTATTGCCCGATTGAAAATCAGACGTCTAAGAAAGCACCCTTTATGATATCAGAATTTCTTAAAGGCTCATAGTCCAGTTAATTTGTACTCCAAAAAGACTTTTAGCGAACAAATTGTGAAGTAGTTTTGATTTTGCCCCTCTTTTATGCTTTTGGGGGTTCTGAATCCGGATATAAGGTTTGCCACTAAAATTTCGTGACACAACATGGAAAGAAATGCAAAAATTCATTTTTTTGTTTTCACTAATGGCTCGAAAACTAACAACAATTTGAAAAATACATCAGTACCATTGAAAAAAGTACACAATTTTCAATTGATCTCTGTTTAAGGTTTTTTTTCTGCGATTTCCAATTTGTAGGCAAGTGCTAGTTGAAAATTGACGTATTTTTACCATTTTCAAAAATCCACTCAAAAGCACTAAGTAGCTTTGAAATTTTTTAATTTTTGTCTTAAAAATGAACTAATATATATTTTTTGATGGTCTTTGAAGCGCTGAGTTCGAATCTGGTCTTGAAATTGATCTAGCACGTCACGTTTTCGATATAAAAAATGCGTTTTCAATGAAAATTAGGGGTTATATTTTTTGTGGCAGTATTTTTTTTTAATGTTTATGGTCGTTTTGAAGCATGGACATTTTATTTCAATATTCTTATAGAATTTTTCAAATACCAACATTCATTTTCGAGAATCGTTGGCCAAACCAAACCAGAAAATCATGTGAGGATTTTGAAGATGTTATTTCTTTAAACAACTCCCATTTTTAAGCATTCGACAACACTGGCTATTATTTTGTTGTTTTTTTTTTGTTATTTATTTTTTATTTTGTGTGGTAAATTCACGCCACACTTATGGTTAAATAAAAAAAAAATATAAAGAAAACAAATACACTTAAATCCTTTTTGTCGACCATTTATTTTAAGAAGGATTTTCTTCGAGGTTTCCCCCAACAACGCTATACTGCATGCCGGTCTTGTCCTCTTTTATTGTTCTTTGTTTTTATATTTATATATATTTTTTCTATTCTTCACAATTTTCACAGGAACAGGATTCTAGAATATTGTTGTGGGGCTAAGTGTGACAAGTAGAATAGGAAAACTGAAGAGGCAACATATAACAGAACCAACCACAATACTAGTACCTATAACAACAAAAAAATAAAATAAAAAAGAGCAACTTAGGAAGCGGTTAAGTTATGGCTTCAAGAGTTCAGAAGATTGTATTGTTTACCTGAGATTGTTTTATATTTTTTTTTTTCTCTTGTGGTATCTAACTATAGTTTGGTGTAGGTATAGGTTTTCTTATTCGTCTTCGTTAACTGTAGCTCATACATTTTCGCTTTTCCATAAGCATAGATATAGGGTCAAGTTGAAGGAGTGAAGATGTATGTTATCCGCTTAAGTTTAAGCATCTTATATAGAGAAACCATTTTCCCAAAGGAGCAATGTGACACTTAATGAAATTCTTATAACCTGTCATCTTTGGAAAAGTATGAAGTTATTTGTTGCTGTATTTTTTTTTTTTTGTTTTTTGTCAGGACATTTAAGAAGAGGATTTATTTACCTAATGAAGGAAGTTGAAAATTGTATTGCTATTGGGACCATTTTTGAAAACCAGAAAACTTTTAGAGCCAGTTTGCTGACTATGCGGGTTAAATCTGTAACAAATTCCCCAGGTTCTGATTAAATGGCTTTAATCAAATTGACTGGTTAGTAATTTCAATTTTAAGTTAAGCTATGATTACAAATTTGGTAGAAAAAAACAAATAAATTCGGCGATAGTGAACAAGTGTGAGCAAACCTAAGCTTTTATTTCTGCTCTTAAGGCCTTATTAAGAAAATGTTTTTTTTATAACAACCATTTTTAAACTAAAAATCTCATCTCTTGATATTTAAAAATTCAAATATAACCAGATTTCGCTGAAACTTTCATAGGAACACATAATTGATATAGTAAAAAAAAGAATAATGGTCCTAGAGGACTTCCCTGTGGAACGTCAATTTTTGCACCAAAATGGTTTGAACTAGACTTTTGACAATAAGATATATTTTCGGAACACAAAGGAATACATGTAAAGAATCAAGGTAGATATAGGAACAAAAGTATATGGCAAAGAATTGTAAGTGCCCTTTAATTTTTCCAATTAACAAGACGCACACAGAATGGTTGAAATATCTAAAAGCTGTCACACCATCAAATGTATTTATTATATTTATTTATTAGGTAATTAACAGTCTCGAAAGAAAAAAACCAAAACGAAACATAAATATCTTGTCAGAGTTCTTTTTTAACATCTTGAAAGCTTTTATCTCACACTCAATAATTTTTTCCACTTATTTAATTCTTAATTATTTCACAAAAATATAGTCAAACATAAATAAACACAAATTACGAGTTTTATTGTTTTATTCTTCTAATTTATCCTCTTCTTTTCTCTTTTTATATACAAAATTTCCAAAGTACGTGTATAAACCACGCGAAATCTTATTTAAGTCTAATTATAAAGGATAATTGAGTTTAATTTATCTCTTTCATAAATATAGAAAAAAAAAGTATGGCAATGACAAGGTTCTAATTCGCCCACATTTCTCATGTCAACAAAACCACCCTCATAGCTATTTGAAGAAATTCAGGCTTCTTTGGTAGCTATGTATATAGCAAAACCTTTCCCCAATCGTCTCATATTTACTAATTAATGATCGTACATGCCGTAAAAGAATACAATTTTATAAGGATAAATTTCTTGTTATTGTGTATTTAGATTACGCCATTCAATCTCAACGCCCAAAAGTAGGTTAGGCAGGGTTGGGTGGGTAAAGCTAATTCACATTCACTTTTGAGATTCAAGTTAATTTATAGTTGATTTCCCCTTTCTATTTTATATATGGACACGTTTCCCAGTCGAGATCAAATAGAGTCCAAAACAAAAGATTAAATACAACGATTCATTGCAAATGAAGGATTTCAGGAAAAGGATTTGTCTTACAGAATATGTACTAATATTGATAATATACTAATTTCCAACTGCATACTTCCACACCTATGTCTAATATTTAATTAATATGGAATACTTAAGAGTAGGATCGTAGACAAATTTTAGCATATACATTTATGTAAATAGGTAGGACACAATTAAGGAAAGTAAAACTTGAAGAAAGCACCACCATTTTCACTAAAAAAAAAAATTGTGCTGCCTTGTGCAGTTAATATGTATTAAGGACAAATTTGCAAATTTGTCAATTTTACGAATGAATTTTTTTTTTTTAAATCAATCGATTTCGAAAAAAAAATTAAGTTGAATTGATTTGTGCTCAGTTTGTTCTGCCATATGTCGAAAATAAAATAAAAATCAACATATGTATTTCCGATAAAAACAATTTTGCGAAGTGTCAAAAATAGTTGTGCTAACTTCGCAAAATTGTTTTTAGGACGTAAAAATGCTAAAATGCGCATTTTTTATACCTTCATACTATTTTCTCATTAACTGAGCACAAGATAGCAAAAACCTCATTGATAAATTGAAAAAAGATTTTTTAAAAGATTTCAGCGAGCGAACTTCACCCTTCACGTTTCGCGAAGATAATTTTTGAGCATTGCTGGACAAACTGAACACAAAACAGCACAAGTTTCATTTTCTAGAAATATGTACCAACATTAAAAATCCCATTCATTAAATTTTCAAATTTGCGAATTAATTTTTAGTATTTACGGCACAAGGCAGCAGAAGTTGAGTTAATACAGCAGAACTTTTTTTTTTTGGAAATGAGAGGGCCGTGCTAATTTTACACTAAAAAAATGGGTATACCCCTAAAATAAAAAAATATACCCTTAGTACGGTTTTTTTTTTAAATGCGGTACATGTATAAGTTGGGCACATTACAGAATAACTTCTTTTTTCAAAATAGGGAGGCTTACCTCACGAGCATGTGGATCTCTCAATTCTGTATTCCTGTCGTCTGCCTGTGCAGCTAAACAGCTTTTTCGATTTTATTTAAACTTAGTGCAAAGCGTTTTTCGGTAATTCCCACAGATAGATTTTTTTGTATTATTTTTAAGAAACTTAAATTGCGATAAATTCCTTTCATCTAATTTTATAGTTTTTAAAAATGACTTTTTTAATAAATCCAATAAATTTATTTCTGTAGAGTGATATTTTAAGTAAAAACCTTTTTTTTTTGGCAAAAAATTAAATGCCAACAAATTTGATTTTCTGCCATTTATTCTTATTTTGAACCCTTTCACAAAAATAGCCTTTTTACAGTCTGTGGGTAATATAGTGGTTCCAACCAATGGATGGATGTCGATATGATCGGAATAGCTTGTTTAGTCACCAAATATATTTCCCAGCTAGAGTATTTAACGATAGCAAAATATTAATTGTATTTGTATTGTATTTGTATTGTATTTGTATTGTATTTGTATTGTATTTGTATTGTATTTGTATTGTATTTGTATTGTATTTGTATTGTATTTGTATTGTATTTGTATTGTATTTGTATTGTATTTGTATTGTATTTGTATTGTATTTGTATTGTATTTGTATTGTATTTGTATTGTATTTGTATTGTATTTGTATTGCATTTGTATTGTATTTGTATTGTATTTGTATTGTATTTGTATTGTATTTGTATTGCATTTGTATTGTATTTGTATTGTATTTGTATTGTATTTGTATTACTTGCAATTGATTATTTAAAATGTTTGAGTCTAAACCCTGCAGTAACCCCATTCTAGCCATGGGACTGCTTAACAGGGAAGTCGCCAAACAGAGTAAGTGTAATGTTTTGAAAATAAAACCATATCCAAAATCCGATAAACAAAACCAACTGCCCTCAATTTATAAGAATGTAAGCCACCCTCTTGCCTTTTTCATCTTTGTCTGAGTGTCGAAGTTGTTTATTGGAAAAAAGTTACTCTTTTGTTGCAATGTGATGGTAAATTATCGTACAAACTTTATTACATTTCCTGTTATAAAAGTTATCCCCAAGTACCAACTGTATAATAAAGCCAACGACCACCTCCTTTTCCTCTTCTAAAACCGGAGCCACCTCTTCTCTCTAAAACATGTTATCATACAAGATATTATTGTGTTTTGCTACTCTTTGTGTTGTTTTTGTTTATGTGATGAGTTGCCTTGTCGGGTCTTTTATCCTATACTTCTTTCCACCATCCCATTCCGGCGGCGCCTATTCGAGGTTCATTTAATTTTTTTTTTCTTTCGGCCTCTCAATCAGGACTCTTTAATTCTCTGCTAAATATGTATAGAAAAATAATAGCTTTCTACACTTTTGTCATAACTTTGGGTAAAATTGATGATGGTTTTTTTCTATTTCTTTTTTTTTTCTGGTTGAGACTAAGTGATCCAGGAAGAGGGGAAAAGTCGGTTGTAAATTCAAAAGTTCAAATCAAAGACGTGAAACTGAAATACAGAAATAATTATTGAAGGAAAAAGTTTTTTTTTGTGAAGTTTTGAGCAAAATTTATGGGAATGAGGGATGAAAGTTTAGAAAAATATGGCTCTTTGACTAAAAGGGAACTTTTATTTTCTTTTCTAATGAATTCTAGGAGTTTAAAGCGCAAAAATGGCCGTGACTCAGAAAGTGTGTGCTGTGTGTGTGGTTTTTTTCTGTAAAAAGGTTCATTCAAAGGAAATTTTAAATCAATATTTTTTTTTTTGTGGAGACTAGTTATACCTATCATAGAAATTTAGGTCGCAGTACTTATTTGGCTTTTGTTTTTTTGTTTTTTAAATTCTGTGAAAAGGAAATTTCACTTTTCTTTGCAAAGGTGAAAATGGTTTTTAAATATGTCAGGACAAGTTCTTTAACGATTTTAATTCAAACAAAGAAAATAAATTAAATGGAAAGGTTTCCCTTGGCGGAAGCGATAACTAAGTAAAGAAGTCATAAGCGTCATAAAGCTCTTCCGATTTTAGAAAATATTATGTATTGTTTTGTTTCTTAGCAGAAAACTCCTTTAAAAAGACTTTTGACCAACTGATAAGGAACCAGTCTAATGGGTTTTATGACTTTCATCAATAAATCATACAGCTCTCTCAGCAGTAAGTTATTGAAAAGATGATGAACGACAAAAATCAGGACGCCTAAAACCTATGGTTTGAAGGCTGAGGAATGGCTCAATCATTTCGGTAAAGATGGTATGACCGAAAGTTGGTCATGGACTTTCTTGGGGAAATCCGAGAATCACCTATGGATTTCTTGGTTGGTCATTTTTGTGTTTTTTTCCTTATGGCCTGATATATGTTTTTGTTGCTGGTGAAAAAAAGTTTCGGGGGCAAGATCCCACTCCATTCCAGCGAGTAGAGCTGAGCATCGCAAGCAGGCCGCGTCACCTGGAAGTTAGCACTCTTGTCCTTTTTCCAGACTCCACCTATTCGAGTTTCATAACCTTTCCTTTTTCCTACCTTACGTACTTACTAACATTTCCTACACCTCCTCTTGCCTCGCAACAAAATGACAGTATAACAGGTAGCGCCTGCAAGTGGAAAAATACCTCAACTCACTTGGGATCTGAACATGGAGACAGCCAGTTAGAGACCAAGACAACTGGAAGAAGATAAAATTTTAACGTTGGAAGAAGAATACCGGTTCTACTTCATCATCAGAGAAGGCAGAAAAATTCACCAATCACTTTGAAGGTTATTTCACCGATTGTCCACTAGTTCACGGCAATAAGAGTAATTACAAAAACAGCAACTACTACATTCAGCAAATGAAATGCTGATTACTATTAGAACATTTTTAATATGTTGACCAATATAGAGGAAGTGAATGCTTCCATCAATACAGGAAACATCAACAGGAAATTTTCAAGTTTCTAATCAAAAGATTGCCCAATATTAGCAATTTCTTGCTTGCGGTCATATTTACCGATTAATTGTTTGAATACTGATTATCTTCCCGCAGCATGGAAAAGAAAGATTATTCTAGTACCAAAGAAGACCAGTGGTAACATGGAAGGATACAGAGGCTAATATCAAAACTTTAGCAACATAAGCAAAGTCCTGGAATCACTTCTAATGCTGACAAAGCAAAAACAAATGTATATATCCATATTTCTAATGTTATTCAATAAACATTTATTATCATAAAACATTAACATACTCCCTTTCCTCTCCAATAATAAATGGTCAGTTTGTTTGCCAGACCAACACAGTATTCAATAGTCTTTGTTCTATTTAATTATTTAACTCATTCCAACAAGCAATACAAATATCTATCAAATAAAACCAAACTGGAATAGAAAGAATTTATTTTTCCACTGGCGCCCAACGTGGAACCACACAATATTGTACATCTTATAATTACTCTTTCATTCAATTTGAAAAAAAGAACATCTTGGATAGATCTTAAACGAGTAGTCCCAAACCGTTAAACCTAAATACCTAAATAAAAAAAATATTTTACCACATTTACAATTTGATATGACAACAGACCATGTGCATCTCTTTCTCTCTCTTTTGTGCCATTAATTCTTATGTGTGTACAGAGTCAAGTCATAGTGAAAATTACTATTGCACTCGTGCCTTTATGCTCTCTGCTGGCCAGCAAGTGAAATAAAAATTGATAATCCTCGGGTGATATTATTCCTTAATATACACAATGCGATGACAGTAATAATAAAAAATTACACTTTTAACCTTTTTTTCCTCCCAACGCGAACTAAAGCAAAGATATTAATTATTCTTAATTATGACACGCTCGTGTGTGTGTATGTGTCTGTGTTTAGGAATCATGCCTTCATTATCATTACCACCAACACTATAGTCAGGCAGACAATATCACACGATGTAAGATTTTACTTTTCTCCATACTAAAAAAAACACTATTCACGATGCAACTACCATCAGGAGAACACTAGCGCCACAGGCAACGACAAAGAGAATATGCTAGCATTGATGCAAGTGCAACCCAAGGTGCAACTTTAAAAAGACAACGAAGTCTCCTTCTTACACGTCACAACCATGAGGGAGGACCATTTTAATAAGTCATCATTGTGGAAGAATATTATTGAACGTACCCCATGCTCGTGTAAACAACACCCCGGTACCGTTTCGGTTGGTACCCAGAGTAGTTATCTTCCAGCGCAGTGTAAATGAGTATTGTATACAGATGACAGAAAAATATGCTGCACTCTTCTGGAACAGACCATGTACTATTTCGATTAAGGCTTCCAGGCAGCCCGGTGAAGTCAGCAACAACCGGGAGTACTGTGTGCAAATGGCCAGACTGAGAGCAGCAGGAAGGATAAATGCTAGAAGCTGGATATCATAATCATCCAGCGAGCGTATACAATTGGCAGAACAAGAGAACCATTTAGGAGAGTACCTATAGTGATAGTGTGCTGGGCAGGATACCATTTCAATGCGGAACTTATCTGCGATTATGTTGTCACTATGCGGTTGGAATTTTTGTATAAAAGTAGCTGCAATAAACGTATATACCTACTCCTTGTCTCCTTATTTTTTGCCATCGCATTTATGGTCGTCTTGACTGTGGCCCCTCTATACAGGACACCCTTATTGTTGCTGCATCCTCTCTCTTTCAAGACGAGCACCCACTTAACCTTCAGTAACCCAATTGAAAGTATTTTTTATTATTTTTACATAATTTTATTTTTATATTTTTTTTTGTTGTCACGATGTTTTATACTTTATGAACTTGGAGCTCTGTCTTGGATGGTTATGTTATGGTTTGCGCTGAGAATAAAATTGATGAGCTGCAGACGCGATTTAGAGATAATGTTGCAAGGGGACGACCGAAGAGACTACTATACTACTGCCTGACTAAGAGGGAAACCAGAGGCACTCCTCCGATAGTGACATTAAATGGCTCTTTTTTTTACGAGAAACATACTTATTGCGTACCCTTCACTCTTCACCTTTTATTTATTTTTTTGTCGTTCCTATATTATTTGTTCAGGATAATTTTTTATGTTTTTATTTTTTTTTGTATGCCAAGACGTTATGGTTTAATAAGTAGAATTATGTAAATTACTTGGGATTGACACTGGGCGGTAATAATTGCTACAGATTATGACTTTTAAAAAGGTCTCTTTGTGATCTTGAAGGGGAAAGAAGATTCCATCATGAAATGGTAGGTAATTCAGAATTGAGTGGACATCTTTTTTTTGAATAAGGCAGGAAAGAGAGACGTTTTATTTTTTTTTATTCTCTTCAAATGGGTTTCTTCTTTTAGGTTCATGAAATGTTAAGTGGAAGAATCAAGGTGAGACTGATGATGGTATTTGTTTTATTCATTTGTAATTTGCAAACAAGGATTTTTAGGTTTTTTTTTTGTTTTTCCTGTAAGCAAATTGAGGTTTAAAATCACATTGAAACCAGTTGTTGAGAAAGAAAAAAAAAAGGAAGAAGGGTTTTATGGTTTTTTAGCGGAAAGGTCTTCATTTTTACTATGCATATTACTTAACATAAAATATGCTTTTTATTGTATCTTGTCGTACAGCTCAGGTCTATAACATTAAATTTAAAATGTTATAGAGGTTAGCATTTTTTAGAAATCTATAAAATATTAACATCGTAGGATAACAAATTTAATCTGATTTTAAGGGTAAGAACCCGTTTCCTGGAAGATTTGTTCAAAATAACAGGCGATGATCTGGTTTGCAGTATGTACCATCATCAGCTTATCATCAAAATGTGGTCGAGAGAGTTCATGCCCAATGAATGGAACCGAAGAATATTTTGCTTGATCCTCATATGCGGCTCTCTGAACTGAGTCCTTACAAAGAGATCAGTATTCTAAGCACATAATCAGAGAATTGACAATAGGTCCATATTAGTAAGAGGTTAGGTCAGAAGAAGACACTATTGATCATAAATTCCCATAAATCTTTAAAAAAAAAATAAGAACTTAAAATTAACAAAAAAATACTTTTTATCGAATTCAAGGACGTGTTTTTTACAGTTTCTATAGAAATGAACGCTTAACAGAAATGTCCATTTGGATCATCTTTACCAAATTTTTTTTGGCGTGTATCCACAAAAAATACTCCTTGCCCTCATCATTAAAAAAAATATGTAGCCAATACAATTTTTGTATACCATTACAAAAGATAAGTAGTTAGAATATAAATAATGTGCTCATCACATTTTTTTGTTTTTAGTGTTGCATGCAATGATTAAAGCTTCTTGTACTGACAACATATTTTAGTGTTGAAACTTGAAATGCTTTCACCACACAAGTGAGATGTGTTATTGTACTCTATACATTTTCGATGGATTCAATAAGTAAAGGTACATATCGCTCGAATTTATTACGTAATTTGCTGACTTGGTTTCACTCAATTATTTAGGTGACCGGTTATCCACAAAAAATACTCCTTGCCCTCATCATTGAAAAAAATATGTAGCCAATACAATTTTTGTAAACCATTACAAAAGATATGTAGTTAGAATATAAATAATGTACTCATCACATTTTGTTGTTTTTAGTGTTGCATGAAATGATTGAAGCTCCTTGTACTGACAACATATTTGAGTGTTGAAACTTGAAATGCTTTCACCACACAAGTGAGATATGTTATTGTACTCTATACATTTTCGATGGACTCAATAGGTATAAGTACATATCGGTCGAATTTATTACGTAATTTGCTGACTTGGTTTCACTTAATTAATTAGATGACCGGTTATAGGTAATTTAATTTATGTAGACATAAAATATTTTATGTCTACATAAATTAAATTACCTGAATCAGGTCCATAGCTATGTAGTGAATGTACATATATCGTCGGTATAGACTTAATTAAGCGTTTGATCAGGCAAAATTTGTACTGAGTTCATAATTTATCAATTATAGTTAGAATAAATCTAAGAGTACAAGTCAAGTGTACTTGGTGGAAACCATGCTTTCACCATGGCAGCAAGACGTGATCAATACATATTTTATTGAATCAATACATATCGCTCTTATTCATTAATTTATATAGTATTTACATATTTCATTGAATATGGCCCATATCTAGTTATGTATTGAGTACGGTATGTGTGTCTGTTGCACGAAATATTTGATCAAGGCAGTCGTGCACTAAGTTCCTAATTTATGAATTGAATTAATGTATTGTCGAGTTTTTCAATGAAGATCCAGTCCCAGTGCTCAGTACTGAAGAGATTAAGAAACCCATTCACAAGCTGAAGAACAATTAATTCGCCTACCTGCGGAATTCTTCAAGTATGGAGAAGATATCCTGGTAGGGTGCATGCACCAGCTCATCAACTAAATGTGGAGGGAGAAAAGTAAGCCCGACAACTTGTCAATTAGCTCCATATACCCAATCTACAAAACAGGCTATCATATGTCCTTCAAAAACTACAGAAGTATATCCCAGCTTAATGTTGCATACAAGATCCTATCCAACGTACTATGTGAGCGTCTTAAACCTTTCTGCAACACTATGAACGGAACGAACCAGTGTGGTTTCAGGCCAGGCAGATAAACTTAAGACCAAGTCTTTACATTGATGCCAATTCTGGGAAAGCCCATCGAATTTCAAGTCATGGCTCTTCTACTTTAAATCTACAAATGGTAGCATAAGTCGCCAAGAGCTTCTATTCGCGATGTCGGAAAGCTTCATCTGTCCATCGCCTAGGACAAAACGTCACTGTTGGTAGCAATGATTTCGAGGTAATTAAGGAGTTCGCCTACCTCGGAACGAACATCAATCCCAGGAATAGCACCTTAGTGGAAATCCGACGAAGAACTAAAAAAAATGGGTTCAAACTCTTTTCCCGAAAGATAAAGTGCACGCTACACAAAACGCTAATTTTACCAGTTCTACTCTACGGCACTAAGTGCGGGACGATAATTAAAAAGGGGAATTGATACTGGGCACTTTCGAGAGAAAAATTCTTCGGCGGATATTTGGTCCAATATTCGAGGAGGGCGAATGGAGGAGAAAATTCAATCGTGAATTATACGAGCTATACCAAAAAGTGGATGTAGTCCAAAGAGCCAAAACACGTCAACTACACTGGCTCAAGCCAAGAAAATCTTCGATTCCCAGCCCCCAAGTTCAAGACGACTAGGAAGACCAACCCCCCGCTACAGGGACTAGGCGGTTTCAGAAGCAAGAACACTTGGTCTCGATGATGGGATGGAACGTGAGAGGGACCGCAAAAGATGGAACACCACAATATCTCAGGCACAGACCTTCCAGGGATCGGAAGCTAGGTAAGTAAGTTAGTAGGTTGTCGAGTTTTATTTAATAATTAAAAAAAACTGAAATGTAACTAGTACAAGACAATTGCACTGAGTACACAGGGCTCACTTTACAATCCCATGCAAACTTCAGTGCATATATGTACCTATTTAACATTAAAATCAATGAATGGAAAAATTATGTACTTATTAGAGAATGTTGCTTGATGACAAAAACGCATTAAAAAAAAAAAAAACAACAACTATAGAGCTAATCTCTCAGTGACAATATGCGAGAAAAAGATAGGATAACGATGTGACATGTGCAATGGTATAATCGTATGATGAACTGGGTTCCATATATCTCATAATAAGGTATACCTAAGAAGCCTTATCTATGATTTAAGAGGCTTCCAAACGAATTTTTTAAAAATATAGAAAATTGGCAAAATGGTTTACCAACGATCTCAGCCACGGAACCATGTATCGCCAAAATTTAAATTTTATATGAAAGAATTACATTTTGACATCAAAATGTTTGATTAACATTTTTGGCTTTGGAATTTTTTTTTCAAAAATCTAGTGATAGCTTTTGTAAAAATTTCTTAAAACTGCCAAATGGATTCCCAACTTCTGGGAGACAGGATAGGAGTACATATATAATATGTATATCATTTTAAAGGTTCTGATTAGGGCCTCAATTTGTTCAAAGCTAATTTTTTAAATTTCGTCCTTGTTTTCGAAGTATGTATTTGCGCTAGAAAATTGTCTAATATTAGTTTTTTTAATTACTTTTTTTTTATTTTAATAAAAGAACCAAATAACCCAAGACTTTTTCAAAATTTCATAAATGATCTAATAAACTAAATTCACTAGAAAAAAACTAGCACAAAAACAAATTTTTTTTCTGAAATAACACATTTTATACCTAAAAGGTAAAAAGTGGCTATTTTCAAATATTGGCTTCTAAAAAATGGGTGCCTTCTAACAAAAATTATTTTGAAAAATTCCAGAAACACATACATAGTTCAGATTTACATGTCCCTTAAGGTCAATAATTAAATATCCTCCCATTCGGATGCCTCGTTAAAGGCGATTACATTTTCAATTTATTGAAAAAATCAATTTTTTGTTGTATGTATGTAGGTATGTATAATGTGCATTTTAATTTTCTAAATTTAATTACCTTTAGCAAAAATGAAATTATCACCAACGCAACGTTCGTATACACATATGTACACAAACACATTTATAGTTAACCTATTATAGGTATATATATATATTTACATTATCCAAGCCCTGAGCATTTCTAATTACGTGGTCGTTGTGTGTTCTAAATTAAAATCAAACGATGCATATAATGTATAAGCTCCTCCTATACTTGAAAATTCTACTGATTAACTTCCAAGAGTCATTCAGGCATCAACATCATCAATACCACAAACTAGATGTGTGTCAATATTGCAAGCTACTAACGCGCATTATACACACTATTTTGCTGCGTTCTATTTATGAAAGTATGTGTGTGATGTAGAGAGGTACTTATAGTATCCTCCTAAGTTTGTGTAATGTTTATTGAAGTAGGGATAGGGACTAGATGGTGCAAAATAGCATCTGACCAACAACACCTCCTATCCTATACTCCTTCCATTCACCATATAGCCTCACCACAATACACGCTAAATTGAAAAGTGAATTGGTTCGTTGGTTGCCCATTGTTTGCTTATACTTTTACCCAATTGCATGGCTTGTGTAAACATCAAGTTCAAAATAAAAAAAAAATCCTTTTTACCTCCAGGTCGACAATGATGAAACAAACATCACTTGGGAAATCAATTTTGTACATGAGAAGAGAAAAACTTCATTGAACCCTATTGCAAACTTAAAGTTCATTATAAATTTAAAAATAGCTTGTAAGCTTTTTTTTATAAATACAGAACATACACATTAAAGAAGACCTTGTTGTAATAGCACACGTTTAAACAATTAAAATGAATCCCCACGTTGCATCCAAATCAGTGTTTTCTCTAACTCTGATGTCTCAGTCAGTTTAGTATAGACTTTGTCACTGTCATTGGTATAATTTAATGGCAATTTAAATATAATGATATGCAATGATTGCACACTTTGCAATTTTGAACTTAGCACTTGCTTAATGTCTTTATGAACAATAAGTTTAGGTATTTGCTATTGTTATGCATATTTCGTAAAAACTCAATTATAGTAATTTATACTCGTACTGTCAAGTAATAAAAAAATAAAAAAAAAAAACAATAAATTTGAAAGTTTGTTTTTTTGAGAAAAATCCTTTGCTTCCTCTAGGTTTTTTTTTCACCGAAAAAAGCAGTGATTGGCAAGAGTTATTTTTTGGTTTTTTTTATGGAAGCGCTCATATCGTTGTTTCAGTTGGAAGCGGTGCCTAATTTGACTTAGTCATTAAGTTCTTCCACGTTATAACTATCTAAAGTTACTTTCCGTCAAAGAGTTCAGTATTCTTTCTTGATGACAGTGCATTCATAATTTGTATTGGGTCTTGCCCTCATCGACATAGCCATCTTTTTCGCTTCGATCTTAATACTCCAAGGAGCGGCTCTGACATCGGACATTGTTCTCCCGATTTGGCAATATCGTATGCGTAGGTATAATGGAAAGGACCTTTAAGAGGTTGTCGATTTCTGATAGGGCTGGCCACGATATCAAATCAAATGATGCCTGTAAGTATCTTATCAGTATCGTTTGAATCGAAAAATTTCAGTGTAGTCTCGGTCCCGTCTGGTTTCGGTCTCGCTTCAGTCTTAACCTCACGCCAGGCATTTTAAAGTAAAAAAAACACAGTCGGTGCTGAGGATGCTTAAGAAACAACACTTTTCTAGACTGCTAAACGGCAATGATAGCCAAAATTCCGCTGTTAGACAGAATAGTCCATTCAACCTGGACGACGATGGTCAAAATATCCGTCCACCCGACCTAAATGAAGTGGGGTTAGCGATAGCTAAGCTTAAAGCGTATAAGGCTGCTGGTGCAGATGGCTTGCCAGCCGTGCTATTCAAAGCAGGAGGAGATGACTTGGTAGGAAGTATAAACCTATCTCCTAAATTTGGTCGGAAGAAAATATGCCCAATAAATGTAATCTCGGTATAGTGTGTCCCATCCACAAAAGAGGAGATGCTCTGAATTGTTCCAACTACAGAGGTATAAGTCTCCTCAACGTCGCATGCAATCCTGTCATCTGTACTGTTTGATCCCATTAAACCGTTTTTCAACGCTCTGATCGGCCCCTATCAGTGTGGTTTTAGGTCCGGCAAATCAAATGTTCACACTCCAACAGATTTTTGAAAAAACTCAATTTTTTTTTTCAAATCGATTGACACCATCTCTTTATCGATTTCAAAATCACGTATGATAGCGTAAACAGAGACGAGCTGTACAGAGGCATGTCACATCTCGGCATCGCTGCTAAACTCGTGCACCTGTGCAGGATGAAGATGGAGAAATCTCGCTGCTCCGTCAAAGTAGGTAAGAACACCACCGAACGAACCCTTTGGTGTCGAGAAAGGTTTGAGACAAGGCGCATGTAACCTCTTCAACATCGTACTTGAAGCAATTGTACGCAAGTCAACAACAGAGGTACAATTTTTCAAAAGTCCGTTCAGGTACTTGCTTATGCAGATGATATTGACATAATGGGGGAGAACGAAGCGAGCTGTTGCCGGCGCATTTGCAAGTATTGAATCGGAGGCGGCGAAAATGAGTTTGGCTGTTAATGAGGACAAGGCGAAGTTTATGCTATCAACGAGAAAGGAATCTCAACATCGTCGACTCGGGCAAAACGTCACGATGGATAGGTACAACTTCGAAGTTGTCAAGGACTTTGTGTACCTGGGCTCCACTATTACATCGCAAAATGACATCAGTGCAGAAATCAAACGAAGAAATACTCTTGCCAATCGCTGTTTCTTCGGGCTAAGAAGGCATTTGAGTAGTAAAGCCCTCTCTCAAAGAACCAAGGAGACTTTATATAAGACCCTTATCATCCCGGTCCTGCTGTATGGGGCAGAAGCATGGACTCTGTGAAAGACGGATGAGAGTCTGCTTGGGTGCTTTGAAAGGAAAATTCTTCGGGTGATCTTCGGTCCAGTCGTATCGTTGGAGTATGGAGGATAAGATTTTACAACACGCTCTACGGGCTTTACAGTGATGTCGACGGGACGTGGTCAAAAAGCTGGGACACATGGAGCGTATTGACACCTACGCACCAGCCCGACGAGTTCTTCGAATCCACCTCTGATGATCTGCGCAGCAGAGGAAGACCCTACTTATGGTGGCGCACACAGGTGGAGAGCGACGTCAACCAACTTGGAATGCGTAACTGGAGGCAGTTAGCTAGGGACCGAGCTAGCTGGAGGTTTTTGTTGTGAGCGCCATCTTAAGTAAATAAATGTAAAAACTTTTAAAATTAAGTATTTTAGTTGTTACTAATTTGGCATTAATAAGTCGTGAAAAAAAAATTAATTAGTCGTGCGATGTTTCGTATGTGTTTTTGGGTGATTTGTTTTCTATATGTCAAATTAGCAAAGCAACTTCGACAAATTTTAGAATAAGTACGTGGAAAATTTTCAGTTAGCTAGCTGTGATAATTTTGAAAGAATCATTCACTGTTTTCTATGTTCCTTTGGGTGCATTTCTACAGCAATATCAAGTAAGCAAAGCAACTCCGACGGATCGAAATATTGGTAGGTGTATAATTTGTCGTAAATTGCAGTTCTATGTTTTCTATATCCTTTTTGAAAAATAGTAGAAACTTCTAAAATTAATATTTTAATGCTTAATAATTCAGTTCAATTAGATAGTTTTTGGGTTCTTTGTTTTCTAGGAGTGTCAAGATAGCAACGCAGCTTTGAATGGTTTAGTTATATTCGTCAAAATTTCTTTGCAAATTTGACACTCATAGAAAACAAATCCCCCAAAACACATACAAACGTCGCACGACAAAATTGAATAACGACTTACTAACGGCAAATTTTTAGGCACTAAAATATTAAATTTTATAAGATTTTACCACTTAAAAAACATAGAAAACATAGAATGACAAATTTAAAACTGACATAACCAATCTAAGAGTACAAAAATAAAAACATTTATTCGTGTCCAAGCAACCAGGATACGTCAATTGGTGGATTTTACTAAATTCATTTTCTTTGGGTCCTTTAGTCAAGGGTGTACGCAAGGGGGGCAGATAGGGTTCTCCGTCTTCCAAATTACAATATATTTCATACATTAGGCAATTTATCTTCTTTTGAAAGCAAGATTTCTCTATTAAAACTATTTTTTGAATGAGGTTGGAGTTTGCCCCCCTAACCAAAATTCTGCGTACGCCCCTGCCTCTAGCTATTGTTATTATCATTAGCTAAAAATAAAAATGGGCTTGACTGAAACCATTTTCTTTATGTTTCCATGAAAGTTCTTCCTTTTTTCGTAGGCCAATATTATCCAAACGGTAAAAGCCGTTTCTGAGAAGAATTGATTGTCTGTAATAATTTATTTGTAATAATATTCGTAGATGTCCAAATTTTGTGCCGAAAACAAAAGATGTTAATGAGAGTCTTAAGAAACTTCGGTCCAAGAAATTTGGTTTCGTCTTGGTATCATTTCGAATGCTATGGAACTTGTATAAAATTGGTATCTGATAATATTGGTCTGGTTCAGTGACCAGCTCTAACTCGAGGACTACTAAAAAGGGGTATGCAGACAAAAATGATTAAAAAAGTTAAAGCTCAAAAAAACAATTTTATTTACAACGAAAATTAAAGAATGGATTTTTTATATTTGAAAACAATGATAACTCTAACAATATTGGTTTTTATTCCATAAATAAGAAGCTTAAAACTGAAATGACAGACCCCCCGGTTCCAAATGCAAATAAACCTTAATCCAATTATAAATAAAAAGTCTAAATTTAATTGAAAATCAGCATGAAAGGTCCTCACATTTTGTATTCAGTTTGATACGAAATGTTTTGATGGATTTTGTCTGTGAATAAAAAATATTATGTCAGAGATTTTTATCGACATCAGAACATTTTTGACACTTCTAAAAGATCGAAACCATTAGCAACAATCTATGCAAATGCAAATTAATTAAAATGGCAACAAAAACACATCTGTCTTCTTGCATAATACCGCAATTCCATGTTTCCATAACATTATAACAAGCTATCAGTGGAGATATATACCTTAGTTACATTCGAACACATTCCTTACATTTTCTACACATTTTCAAAGCGCTTTGATTCGGCACGTAGAACCTGCTTCAAACACCTGCAATCACGAGCTACGATAATAATCGTTAATAAAAATCTTACTGACGGACGTCCCCATGTACCAATACTAGCCAACTGCATCACCATGTAGTCTTACATATATTTATAAGCAATTCTATAAAAATCAAATAAAGTGAATCAGAGCCAGAAGTCTGAAGACATCGCACATACTCCGGTGTTTAGACTTTAGAGGCCATTCTCATTAGTTACCTCTTCAGCGTGCTAATAGATCATCAAGGCATGAGAATCATTGCTGCTGCTGTAGTGGCAAATCGTTGAACATCTGGCTTTTGTTGTTGTGGTACTGGTTATAGAGCCAACTTGAGCAATCATCAGCATCTTAGATAATTCGATCGGAGTAGCAGTTGCTTGTTGTAGAAGCAATGCTTCATTCGGCGATATGCATGCCTATAAGCTCATTCAATTGGAATGCAGTGGCTTACCTTGAGGAGCGAAGCGAGTTGCTGCATAGCATCTCCATCTTCATCTCCACCATTAAGCTTGAAGAGGTTAGGTAGAATTTACTGCCATCACCATCGTCGTTGTCGTGGTTTTCGCTGTCGTTAGCGTGCGTTTTATAATAAGGGATCGATGTACTCGTTTATCAAATCAAGCTAATGTATGTAGCTGGATTTGAGTTTGCATCAAAAGTTGGGAGTCGTCTCCTCAACCTCATATCCTCCTTCCCATGACGATGTTAACTGTTCTGATTGATGGGTGCAGCGGGCAAATCAAAGCCAATTCAGGACGCTTTCATTCGTATGATTAACAATTAACACTTTTTTTTACATAGAAGCAAACAAAAAAATAAAGAAAAAAATTGCAATATTAATCAAAAAAAAATAAACGTATTTTGTCCACCTTTGTCCGCAGCAAATTAATTTCATCAATTAATTTGACGAAGTGAACAAATTTCCTTCCGCATCCTTCGAATTTGCTCTATGCCTGGATGAATGCCGCCGGCGAGCGGTTTTCAAAATATAGGGGGGATGGATTTTTAATTGCACCTGGTCAACAGTGCGGGAATAGGTAATCCAATTAGTCCATATCAACACCAGCAGTTTACATCAGAACGATGAAGCTATATTTTTTTTTGTATTGTTTTTAGGGAATATTTTCGTTGATGTTTTTGTTGTTTAACTGATTGCTCTCTGAGCTTTCATCATCGACATTGGTACACATCAGCGCAGCGTTTATAAACAACATCATTGCACCATTCGGCCGCCCGCCGGTGTGGACAAATTTTCCCAAAAATTCTGCATATGGTAGACATAGCAGACATCCGGTGCGGTATTACTCAAATATAAAAGAAATTTAAACATTGTAGTCCAAAAACACAATATTGATTACGTGGTCATCTATTATTTGTGTGGACGGTCGATATGGTGCGTGGTTCGAAATGTTAGCAACCGATGTTTGCTGAATTTTACATCGGGTCCATGATGTTCGCTCACAATATTGGTACATACACAGACATAGGCAATAGGCGGATGAAGGGAAAAAAATTATATTTATTGCAAAAATTGGCAATGTAAATTTGGTATTCTATTTTTGAGCAAAGCTTGTTATCTGCATGCTGTGAGGTGTGTAACTAACAGATTTTAGCGTTTATGAATTAAGGTACTCGTATAAAGCGATTTATTTGCTCGATTTATATACATACATAACTATAAAAATAAGTACCTGTATTAAGCGGATAATATAATTAGTGAATTTTAATGGATCTATGGATATCAATCAAGATGATGACAGAGCCGTAGATTTTAATTGTCTTAGAGGGGGACATGTTGCAAAACAATGTGTTTGACTGGACTTATGCCTCAAGGGATTCTCTTCGAACTTGGAACTTAAGAAGCCATTCTTTTCAGATTTTCCTTATAGATTTTGAACACGCTTAAATATTCAACACTGTCTTTAGACAACTTTGCTTAAAGTCTTATTTAAGACTATTTTTCACTCATATGTTTCGTACATAGGTATTTCTGTAACGTATCCCAAACAAAATTAGATTTACGACTGCTTCGTACAGACTTGCTCTTATGTTCAATGAGACGCATTGAAATTGTAAGAGAAAATTGTTTTAAAAAAAAGAAAAACATGAAGTTCAATAGTTAAAGCCGCTAAAACGTTAGAAGTTTGAATTTGTTGTATTTTTGTAATTTTTTTCCCATTTTTGATGAATGTTTCCTTATTTTTCAATTTTTTGTATAAAATGAAACAATGCCCAAAATAATTAATTACAAAAGTCCAATGGGAAATAGAGCCTGAAATAATATAAGTTGCCTAAAACAACTGCAATACCTATAAGAAAATATCCCCCAAAAGTGTATGGCAAAGGCAAGTAAAGATAAGAGCTCGAAAGGCAAGTCACTTTTGAGGCAATGGTTAAGATTTTGTTGTCAAACTTTTTACCAAGAAGAGTGATTGGTGCATACTGTCCTTGCTTAACATAAATACAGTGATAGCACCTAGCATTACGGCTAAAACAGTGAGGTATGTATTTGGGGGCATGCATTCCCCTCCTTGGGAAATATCATCCAAAATTGAAGAAATATGGCCAAAATTCTACAACAAAAAAATTGACAAGGTAAAATATTTGGGGATTGTTTCCATTTTAATATTTGGTCACAAAGCTTTTGAAAAATGGATGGCCAAAAGAACGCAGCCCCCCCAAAAGTGTATTTTTTCAAATTGCTTTCGATTTGTCTTCAAAACGTTTAATTTTTAGGTACAGAAGCTTCTAAAACAATATTATTAATTTTTCTTACCAAAATTTTCAAAAAATATTTTATTTAGATTTTTAAAAAATGTTAAAAATTGAAAAGCAAATGTTATGAAAACTAATTGGTCGATTAAAAATGATGGTACTTTTCATACAAATGTTAAAAAACCGTTAAGGAAAATATTTTTTCCTTGAAAACGGCTCCTACGATTTTTATAAAACTTTTTTTTTATGCTTAAATTAGTGCGATATACTAACAAAAATTATAAAAATTTACAAATAGCAACTATTAATAGTAAGTAATTCTCATAGAACGGTTTTTTTTTTTTAATTTTGAATTCTCTTACTATCGGCAGAACAGATTAGGATTAATTTTTTGTACAAACAAATTTCAAATAAGATAAACAAATATCGCATAACGAACATTTTTTAAAAAAAGTTGAATTTTTAAATAAAAATTTATTTTCGTTTTGAAAATTCGATATCTCAAAAAGGGATTGACAATTCTTTTTTTCTAATTTTATTTTTATATGCGAATATGTAAATACTTACGATTTACATAGCAAACATTTTTCTTAAAAATGTTTTTTTCAGAATTTGATATATAAAAAATTATGCCCACGCATTTTTAAATTTTTTTTTTTAGAACCAAAAATAACGGTACTTGTGAACAATTTTTCTTACTAATTTTACATAATCACATTTTTCTCGAAAATGACTTTACAACCTTTCTTAAAAAATTCAATAAATTATTTTTAGTAAAGGCTTCCTTTGAGTGATGGAAAACCATTTTTCAAAAAAAAAAAAATGATGCATCCCAAAGGTATGACTGATTTCAAGAACTTTTTTTTATATAGAGGCTTCTTAAAGCTAAAATATTTTTGTGTACTTAAATAAAAAAGTAAAAATATTTTTTGGATTTTTAAGAAATGTTTTAAATTTTTTCTTTTGAAAATCAATAGGATCGATTTCTTCAAACTCGATACGTAATAGTTTTTCAGTACACTCTTAAATATTTATAGGAAAAAAATTACATATATGAAAAAATAACGGTACCTTCCATACAGAAGTTAACAAACAGGAAAGGAAAATATCTTTACTGTTTTGAAGAAAATCGAAAATAAAAAACAATGTTCTTTAGGAGGTACCATCTATACCCAGCTCTTAATAAAAATGTATCGATAATTTTAAGAAAAAACATTTTTTTTATAGAGCATCACACAATCTACAGTTGTTGCATAAGTTACTTTTCGATAATATAAATTCTTTAGGAATTGTAGGTGACAGTTCGATATTTTCGACATTTGGCCATTTTGAAATCCCAATATCTTGTAACTGACCACTCGTATGGGAAAAACCGTCAAGACCTTTAAAGTAGAATATTTTGTTATCTAAAGACTGAGCAAACATTTATTTTGAACACCATTGTCATTTACGAGTAAAAAACGGAAAACCATTATTTTTGGCTTTTCACCAAATTCTTTAAATATTTATATCTTTTCAACTGTAAATGTTGGAACAAAAATTTAAGCATTTTCAAGTAAGGGGTCAAAACAACTACAAATATTTTTTGAAACATTTTTCGATAATATTTACCGTTAAAGAGCTATTCCCAAAAAACCGATATTTTCGCCAATTTACCATTTTCGAAAAAGCTTTATATCCTTAACCAATGGTCTTACGAAAAAAAGTGTCTTAATCTTTTTTGGAGAGAATTGCATGATCTAAATAGCTTTGTCATATTATTTTTCGATATCAGTCACCATTCAAAAGTTATACGCCAAAAACCAACTTTTTCGACACTTTACCTTGCATAACTTTTAATGCTCAAGTTAGATTGAAGGGGACTTTTGGCAGTTGATTTGTTATGACAAAAGGAACGTCTATACCAATTTTTAGCCTTATCGGAATTTTGGCTAGGTCAAATGTCTATTTTGACTGGACTATTAGAACACAGACAGAATTTTAAGACCTACTTTTTCGTGTTCCAAATCATCGTAATAACAAGCCTGATCAAAATCTCGTGTTTATCTTGGCATATATTTACATAGTACCTTCATGTATGACGTATCATATGAAAAAAAAAACAGTTCTAAGGAGGAGCTGTCTTTGCTTGTGTAATTTCTATTTGGTAAAATATGTCTACCTAAATCATCACTTGGGCCATTCATTAACTATTTTTGACCCACAGCTTTTGAAAACAAAAAAATTGATTTTAAAAAGTGGTTGGCCCAAAGAATGCTGCCATCCAAAAATAGATTTTTTCAAATTTGAGCAATTCTTTCAAGTGGTATTTTTCTGAACATCAATGACAACTCTTAAACTCTTTTTGACCGCCCCTAGAATATTTTTTTCTTACTTTTTGTTTCTTTTTTTTTATAACTTTCGATTTTTTAAAGATGAATGTTTTGAAAAACTTAATTATCTAAAATGAGTACCCAAAAAGCAATTATTGAATTTTTTGAAGAAAAGTTGTGAAGCCTTTTTTGAGAAAGAAAAAAAAAAGTGAAATTGTTAGGAAAAATTGTAGGTCAGTTCGGTACCTATTGTTATTTTTGATTAAAAATATTTAAAAAAAAACTATAGGGGAAATGACAAAAAAAAAAAACTATGCAGAAAGAAAACCGATTTAGCCGTTGTGAGACCATAAAATTCACTTGAAACGCATGAGCATGTTTCTGCGATCCAAAAGTGCGTACTGTTTGTTGTAAAATTCCAACATCTTAGAACGGAAATATCCTAAATTTATTAAAGGAAAACAAGGCAAAGATCTTGGTAGTTCCTACAAATTTTAATTCTTTTCAAAATAGGATTTATTTTTATATAGCAATATACTTTAAAGTATAAGTTCTTTTTTGAAGTTTCATATTTCTTTTAATTTCTTTCGCTTTAAAAAACTTTAGCTTAAGTATGCTGCAAGTATTATGCCTCAACTCTTTCCGTGTAATCTTCTTCTAGTTGTGTTATCTACTTAGAGGTTATAAAAGGTCTTGCCAGCTGCACACTTATATGAAAGTGCATAACTTAAATTAAGTTAAACTTTGCTAAGAGTTCTCTTTCTCTCTATATATTATATGTCCTGGGCCACTAAAACTGCCATTGGTCAGTTTCAGAACGAGTACCAAAGGGCGAAGTTTGAAAATAAAGTTTTTATTTTAATACGTTTTTGCCGCGCAAAAACCACATTTTTACTTTGCCATCAAAAGTTGTTGTTTTTTTTTTTTTTTTTGAGAAAAATTATTTACTCATTCTTTGGAAGGGTCTATTATGTCAAAAGAACTTGTGGGTAAATATTTACTAAATATATTTTTTTTATTTGTATTTTTTTTTAAACAAACGGAAAAACATAATTTTTACTGCGCTTCCATATAATATTTTAGTTCACTCCGGATGAAATGCCCTTCCAAATGGAGTTTTATTTTTTTTTTTTATTTTGTGTGTTTTTAAAAGGAAACTGCGGCGGCAGTTACAGCATCACAGTGTAAAATGCTAAAAGAATTAGGTCTGCTGGTGAAGTGCGGACAAAGTAAAAAAAAAAAAAATGGTTTCAAAACCCCACATAAAATAAATATATAAAATAAAAAAAAAATACAGCCCCGCAGACCACACCAATTCGTACGGAATGTTTTTTTTCTTTCTCTAAATAATTAATTTAAAGGATTTTATTTTCGTTTTGCATGTATTTCGAAGCTTCAGGATGGAAAAGTCGTAGGTCGTAGCCTCGTATTTGTTGTTTTTTCTTCTTCTCCCTGATGATAGTATGCTATGTAGGTATAGTGAAGAGAAAGTTTTTGCAAAGATCGTTTCCTAAATAATTATTACAACTATGAATAGTTTTACGAGTTTCTTTTTTTTGATATTCCAAAAGTAGTCTTTGCAATGACTCGTTTAAATAACTAAAATATTTTTAAGGCTAACGAAGATTGGTATGTTGAATTCTTCGTTATTTTGGTATGCAAACAAACTTGAAAGTTAGCCAGATAAAAAAAAAATCACCTATTAAGTACCTACCCTAACATGCATGTATACGAGTTTATGAATGAATGTGCGTTTTTAATCGGTGAATAGAAAGTGCAACTGGCATTAAATTGGATTAAAAAAAAAAAAAACAATTTTGAGAGATTCAACGAAAAAGTGAAAACAGGAAATTCATGGGTATTAAGGTAACCGTAGCCCATCAGGTTACTCACATAATCCTACATACATACATGCCTTTTAAACTGAAATAGTAGAGTAGGTTTATTCATTTTTTGCCACGGAAAAAAGTTGGTTTCGCAGAACCTTACATTTCTAGCAAATTCAGCTTTTTAAAATCTCGTAATTTTTTCTACATCCAAAAATACAACCATTAAGGAATTTTTGATGCATAGTCAGTTATGTTGGTCGTAAACGGTGGATAAATATTCTTTTTTTTTTTTCATTTTTCCTTTAAATAAAAACTGAAAAATGGAAAAAAAAAATTAAAAAGTCCTTTTATCCTTTTTTATCTTTTTTAAGCATGGCTTAGCCTTGTCAGCTGAGATTATAGACAGTTAATTGAAACAATTAAGATTAACAAACGTGAAAATTAAGGACTCACTTGTCTTTTCCTTCTAATGGTATCATACTCGTATTACTCGCACGATACTTTTAGAGCTCATAAACGATTATGACAACTTGAAAAATATGAACATATGCATGCAAAAAAAAAAAATTAAAATCTTTGGACCGGTTTTAAACTAATTTCTTATAAAGGGTGATTTTTTAGCTGGTTTGGTTTTGGCAACACTGGTTTTGACAGCTGACGTGTGTTTAGTACCTTGTGTCACTGTCAAACAGCTTCAATTTGGTTTGCAATTTAACCATGGATCGTCTTACAAATGAACAACGCTTGCAAATTATTGAATTTTACTATCAAAATTCGTGCTCGGTTCGAAATGTTCATCGCGCGCTGCTTCCATTTTATGGTCGGCATTCTCGACCTTCTGAGCAGTCTATTCGGAAGATTGTGACCAAATTTCGCACCAAATTTACTTTGTTGGACATTAAACCACCAACACGTTTACGTACTGTGCGTAGTGAAGAAAATATTGCGGCCGTATCAGCTAGTGTGACAGAAGACCGCGAAATGTCGATTCGGCGCCGTTCCCAGCAGTTAGGCCTTTGTTACAGCACTACGTGGAAAATTTTGCGGAAGGATTTGGGCGTAAAGCCTTTTAAGATACAGCTGGTGCAAGAACTAAAGCCAGCCGACCTACCACAATGCCGAATTTTTGGTGAATGGGCTCTTGGAAAGCTGGCCGAGGATCCGCTTTTTTATCGAAAAATTGTGTTCAGCGATGAGGCTCATTTTTGGTTGAATGGGTACGTAAATAAGCATAATTGCCGCATTTGGAGTGAAGATCAGCCAGAAGCATTGCAACAGCTACCAATGCATCCCGAAAAAGCCACTGTTTGGTGCGGTTTATGGGCCGGCGGCATTATTGGGCCATATTTCTTCAAAGATGATGCGAATCGCAGCGTTACTGTCAATGGTGAACGCTACCGAAATGGAAGTTCTTGACTTGCATGATATGTGGTTTCAACAAGACGGTGCCACATGCCACACAGCACACGAAACAATGGCGCAATTGCGAGGCGAAATTGGTGAACAGTTAATTTCACGTTTCGGGCCGGTCAATTGGCCACCTAGATCGTGCGATTTGACACCATTAGATTATTTTTTGTGGGGGTATGTCAAGGCTAATGTCTATAGGGACAAGCCCGCTTCGATTGACGCACTGGAAGCCAACATCCATGCATTCATTCGTGAGATACCGGCCGATATGTGTGAAAGAGTATGCCAAAATTGGACTCAGCGGATGGGCTACCTGAGACGCAGCCGCGGTCAACATTTGCATGAAATTATCTTTAAACATTAAATTGCAAGGTTCAAACTATCGTTTCAAATAAATATTTCATTCATTTTTTCGAATTTTTTGTGTGTGTTTTTTTTTTTTTAATTTCTAAACTTCTTAAAAAATCACCCTTTATAATGACAGGATACTTTTTGCAATAAATTCTTGTTTAATTTGATGTTGGATGATGTAGGATGTCCTTGTGATAATGAAAAATAGGAAACAAAATGGATAGGTATTCTCTAAACATATTACGATTAAACAAGTACGATTTTTGCGGAATATGACACCTAAAGTCTGCCAAACCGAAATGTTTGGAACTACACGTTCTTCAAGTTTAAATCAAATTTGGCATGAGGTTCTAGTAAATCGAATTATATATCTGTGTGTATTTACCTCGATCCGTTTCTGTGCTTTAATGTAGACTTACTGGAAACAATGTTAAAATCTTCGCAAAAGCTTATCATTTTATATGTTATTTGTTCAACACAGATTCTAAAACTTTGTTTTGGTAGGTATTTCCAAAAAACCATTTACACTTAAGAAAAAATACATTAGCTACATAGGTATGCACTAAAAGGGCTATGGGTATCGGCAATATCGGATCCCGTTTATCTGCTCTATTAAAGCAAAAGTACTTTTGATACCTATGTTATGTACCTAGTCAAATGTTCATCGATTGCTATATCAACCCAAATAGTAAAAACAAATTATCCCAATTTTATATATATCCTTTTATTGTAAAAATAAAATACAAGGTCCAACAACATAAACAAACAAACTGCTATACATAAATAGTATCTTGAAGAAGAAATCCCCAAAAAGAAATCTACACCATTCTTGACAAGGAACTACGAGTATATACCTTACAGGAAAAAAATGGTATAATGTATCATCATCTTAAACTTGCTCCCCAAAACATCCATTTATATCTATCGATTTAGGACGAGCATTGGTGATCCTTTAACCAATTTAGGTGGGGGTGAATGAATTTGTATATCTTACACCGGCAGGCAAGCGCACAGAAATTGTGAATAGTAGAAGTCGTTTATTGTTTTCATCGTCTTCTCCAATGTTTTTGGCTGTCAAACCGGAAATAACTTGGAACATTCTAACACAACATCCTTTGTGACACCATCACTGAATGGAATGTGTACAACTAATGCAATCCACCCATCCCCTAATTCTATGTATGTAGTTCATTCTTCACATATACATTTTTACACTCCCGACCGATAAGTTTCCATTTCCATTTTTTTTTATCCTAGATAAAAAGAAGAAAAACGACCGAAGACAACAAACAAAAAGGACGAATTAATTCTTCATTTAAATTCAGTAACGCGTACACAATGTATTGGGTTTATTTTTAGGATTATAATTGGAATGGTTATTCCAGCTTTTTCTTTCCTTATATTTCTATATCTGTGCGATAGCTTGTGAAAAGAAGAGTGTAAATGTATAGGGAGAGTGATGTTTAGTGGTGTGTTGCTGGGGGTCTGGGTGGGATGATAAGTGGGATTGAAAGGAGTTTGTTTTTTTTTTTTTTTGCTGCTCCGCTATTCTGTTAGTTGATGGTTCGCTATTTGGTCCCTTAACACTAATCTTAACAAAAAAAAAAAAGTATGGGTGAATCTTAAGGATTCTAACGCATTAAGTGGATACTATTCGGAAGAACGTTTGCGGGAACAGCAAAGTGGTCTTTGGGAGATTAAGGAATTCCTCTTCTTTTTTGTTTGTTTAAATAAATTAAATTTCATGGTGTGATTACAATGCTATGACTGTGACTGTGACCTAGTAAGAGAATTTTTATTTGAAACGGGAGATATCTCACGAACTTCCATTATGTTAATCGAATTCGAAGTGAATTTAGATATCAAGTTTGTAGGAGGGGGAGAATTGGAATATTGCAACAATTTTTCGTGATAAAATTTATCAAATTTCAACTAAAAGGTGATTTTATGTTCACCTTAAAAGTGGCTGGGTTTACAAGAAAAAAGTTTAAAAGTAAATCACATTTTATAGTGTATAGATAATAAGGTTTACTTATATTTAAAAAAATTAACAGATGTAGCCAGATTTGAATCATATTTTATAAGCCAAACGTACCTTTAGCCGTTAATAGAAATGTTTACTCTTTTTTCTTAGGAAAGGGTACCTCACACAAATTTTTAAGCAGTCTGGACTTTAATAATCGATCCGCAAATTTAAGCATACAAACAGAGGAAGAGGCAAAAGAAGATAAAGATGCTTGCATAAAGCTTCAGAATGAAAGCATTACCGAAGCTGCTTTCATTTTCAACTGCACAATAGAAGCTTTTTGAAGTAGTCCCGATGGGCGTTAAATATTTTACTATAGACATTTTTATTACTTCAAGATAATATAAATAATTGAAAGAGATTTACTCATATGGTGGAAACTCTTTAGATAAAAATATCAAAAAGAATTTTATTTTTTTTTTGTTCAAAATAATCTCTTCCATAAAGCTTAAATGAAATTGATCCATAAGTAAATAAGGTTTCAAAAAGTGTTAAATTAAGTTTGTTGTTCATGTTGTTTCAAAAAAATTTACTACACAAAAGAAACTTTATGGAATTTTTTGCTTCTTAAAATAAGTTTTAGATAGTAAATATTCAATAAAACATAATAGTAATTTTTGAAAAAAGACACAGTTTTGTTATCAAAAACAATATAGAATAATTTCATACAAAAGGGTTTTCTTTTAAGGAAACTTAAACTTGTTTGGTATTTGGTTGACCTAATGGAAGGTTAATCGAAGTTTCTAATTTTTATTAATTTTAAATATCATGTTTTGGTTTTTGAAGTTTATTAATATTTTGTTTTAAGATTTTGGATAGAAGGAAGTCACATTTTCAAATTTTGTATTTGAATGAGTATAAAATCTTTCGAAATCAATATTTTGAATGCAGAAAGTCAGTTTTTCAAAATTTTTAGACATAGTTCATTAAGAATTTTTTTTTTTTTTTTAATTTTCCAACTCAAAACTTTCTTTTTGATTCATGTGTCAGAATTTTTCATGAGTATAGGTAAGTCATAGATTCATATTTTAACCAGCCTAATGAGTACAATATAGAAGGTCATACCTTTTTCAAGACATTGAAACTCAAAACTGGATGATATTTCAGCTCGGTTATTTCTTTAAATCACTTTAATGTCTTTTTTCCTAAAAATTTGAACTTATGATCCCAATTACGTTAAAATCATGCCTGTCTATGCTTTTTCGAATAATAGGATTTTCAGTGAACTTTTGCTAATATTCGTTTGTTATTTTAGAATTTTAAGTCTTTTATTATGGAATTTTTATCATCGATAAACTAATTATTAAAATCTATTATAAACAGAAGATTGGATGCCATTTGCATTCTATGAGTAAATTGTTTCATACTGATGTGATGACATTCCCCGCTGCATACTTTGTTGTCGCATAGTTATTTGTCGATATTAAAATCATACCCCTTTTGTATTGTTCCACTGTGAAGCCCAAGTCATAAGGGACTGGAAAATAATAATAATAATAATTACTATCAACAAATAATGAGCCAAAGAGCTTCATAGCTGCATAATATATCCAACTTTATAGTATAGATGTGGAAATATATTGACATTTATTATCTTTGGAATAGAATTTCATTAAAAATTTAGGATTGAGCTCACGTAACTTCACACCTCCTCCTTTCTGTAAAGATTGCCAGTCGTCGTAGTTCGCACGTTTGGCTTATTTCGTGAACTCGTTGGCCTGCCGTAAGTTATTTTCATTGTTCGCGAACGCTGTTGTCATCATCAACGTTACCGTGGCACAATGTCATTATTGAACAGTGGGGTAGGATATATTCTTCAAATTGGTTTCATATTATAATCAAATCAATAAAAATCAGAAGCTTCGAGTGTAAAACTCTTCAACCAAGGTAAATTTATTTAGAATTATTGAAATATGCAGAGAAATACTCTCTCTTTTTTATATTTAAGAAAAAACTTAAAGTGATATAACTTGTAAAGAACTTTGGAATGGACACATTATCGAAGTTGTTCCAAAATTTTACAGAATTATGGACAGAAAAAAATTGAAAAAAAAAACTGAAAAAAGCACATACACACATGATGATAGATAAATTAAGAGAATCATAATGAAGCCCTGAAGAAAATATCAGGAGAAAATTTGAGTTTTTCAATAAAGATTTAAGAAAATTGATTTGAGAGTAAAATTTCATCGTGGCAGGCCAACTCTTTTTTTAGTTTTTTTTTGGAAATAAAGTTATTTTAGGAAGCTTTAAGGAGTTTTCATGTTTTAATTTTGAAAGATCGGAAGTGTAATGGTAAGTATGAGGATAATGTACTTGCAATTAAGTTAGTGTAAAAGTTTTGAAAATTTTAGCTAACTTTACCTATGTTTTCTTAAATTTCTTATTGTTCTATTACGTTGTTTTAGTTTAGTTTATAGAAGCTAAAGCAAATTTTCAAGGATTTAATGAAGTGATCTGTTTTATTTTCAAAAAAATCAGCTCAATATCTGCCTTTTAAAAATATATAAAACATATTATGTAGTATCTCGTGGCATAACGGTTGGTTGGACTGTTATGCCGAAGGTCTGGGTTCGATTTCCAGCCGCTACCACTTAAAATGTTTTCTCCGAGATACTGCCTTTAACAAGGAACTGGCAAATCCACCAACCGTATACTAGTAATGAAAAAATATTTCTCACTAAGCCGTTCGGACTCGGCAAAAATTTGTTGTTCCCCTCCATTCCTGCAATAACATACCACGCACACAGGAATGGTTGAGAGTTGTAAGTCACTAGGCCCTGTTACTCAACACGTGGTGTTGCTGATGTACCTACTCCAAGAGTCTGTAAACTTTCTTTACCAAATGTCTCTCGCATAGACTCACAAACACACCCAATTTGATATTCTTACCGGTTTATATCGAAGTTTTATTTCAAATTTTCCAAATATCTCCACACAAAAAATAACCACCCTACTGTACATTATTATTGTGATTGTCATTTTCGAGCTGTACGGTGATGATGTTGACAGTGCAGTCAAGAATTTTGTATCCATAATTTGGTTTGCTGACGCTCGTGCAGTGAATGTTATGTGAATATAATGAATGCTTTACGCTCCTAGGGGTTAAAGAACTATGAAAAAATTATAATGCTTCGTATATTAAAAGGGATAATGTCTAAAATTCTTTCTATACGCGATTAAGAATCAACTGTTGTTTATATAGTAAGTTGAAAAATACTGCAGTATTGATTGATTTTAATTTTTGAACATTAAGCTATCAAGTCTAGAAAAATAAATATGAAAGCAGGTATTTAAATGAAATCATAAAAAAAGCTCAAATTTAGGGTTGACATTTGGGAAATTTTCCGTACAAACAGAACAGTAGAAATGAGAAAACAAGAATTGTCTAAGGTTTTGAAATTCAAGGGGTTCATTTACTGGAGAAAAATTAAATATTTAAAAGTTGATAAGCATAAGCTAAGCACCTATGTACACCTATGTATGTATCTTTGAACACTCATAGCTTTTTGTATTTTTTCCTGTTTTCGTCTTAGGGTTTAAGCTCATTGAACAAAACTCAATTCTCTTTTCATGTTTTATGCTTTTATAATTACTGAAGGATTACAGAATTCTTGTGTGAATTTTTTCGGCAAAAATTTCATCAATCTGGACATGGGGGGTCCATTCAGTTCCTACTATTGAAGATCTAACAAAAACCATATTTTTTATATTAAGTCATTTTGTTTCAATTTTTGTTTCAACTTATTAATTTTGAAGTGATTGGCAGAATAAGCGTCCATGAGAAGCAAGGGGAGCATTTCACCCAACCCCAGGGTCTTGAAAATACCACCAACAAACTATAATTTTTAAAAAGGACTTTTGATAAATATTTATGTATTTGTCTTTTTTTGTTGGAGTCTATGATTAGAAAAAATAAATCAAAATAACTTGTTTAACTTTTAGGGTTCCAAATGGACCCCATGTCACGTTTGTATCGAATTTTTGAGTCTTATAAAGGAGGGTTAAGTTTTAAACCACAAGCTAGCCTACATTTTTACTATGAATTATTCCAGCTATATAAGACTTTATTTTGCTTCTCGAAATAAGGTCCCAGGAGATAAGGTCCCAAGGAAAAAAATTAAATAAAACTCCAAAAAAATGCACAGAATTTGAAACCAAATTTTGGTGTTTTATTTCTCTTTTTGGGCCCTCATTTAATTTTTTTTAAAGCCTCATTTTATAGTGAAATAAGGTCCCAATGAAATAAGACCCCAACAGTAATTTTGAGGCTGAATTTCGTTTTATTTAAAAAAAAAATAATTTAAGAACTTCCTCATTTTTAAAAATAAACCTGATTTTGATTTTTGATCTTAAACCTCGTTTTATGTAAAAACCATAACTTTCTGTTTGAAACAAATACCGATAGGAGTTTAAATTAAAATTAAAAGTTTTTAAGTTTTAGAAACCAATATTTCTTAAATAAATTAAATTTGGTAAAGGTCTGGGTTTGATTCCCAGACGCTGCCACTTAAAAACAGAAATGTATTTTTCCATGGTACTGCTTCTTACAAGAAACTGACAAGAGTGTATGCAAACTATTTTAGGATCCCTCCATTCCTGCCAACAACACGTACGCAGGGCTGGTTGAGAGTTGTAAGTCACTAGGCATTGGTGCTCCACGAGCTTTTGCACCATTAAATTTATTTAAATTATGGTGAAATTCAGAGCTTGACTGCCACGCTCATGATCAGTGATTGTAATTACTATCAGCATCATAATGCTCTATCTAAAAAAATTGATTCTGTCTTCAAAGAAGTGTCAGGGAATGTCTTCGGGGCTATCTTATATTATGTTCCCACCAAACAGAAATCCGAGATTTCAGCTGAACATGTTCGAGATTTAAAATGTTTGAAGCAGGATTTCATTAAGGTTAGCCAGTACCAGTGTGTCTTTCAGTCCAGAAAATCGACCATAATCCCGAAAAAGATCAACGAATTTCAAAGCAGCATAATGACAGAATTCTTCATAAGGAGCTTTTTATGGAAATGGCTGAGTTTGGGATCCTGAGAAAAACTGATCCAACAATGTCGAGTGACATTGTGCAACTAGAAAAAGGTTTCTTCAAACTTTTCCAAGCATGCGTAAGAGCAGCAGAAGGCAGCCGTAAGCATGGGAGGAGCTGTTTTTAGCAGCTCTGTCCAAAAAACTAGCGTTCGAAAGCCTTTAATGAAGTAAGTTAATAACTTTGAATCTAATCTAGTTAGAAGAATATACGAATGCAAACAAACCTATGTTTCCATTTTGAACAAATGAGTAATGACTATAATCTTCAAAGGATATGCCTATACATTATTCTCTCATTCTCCTCAAAATAACGAGGTAATAAAAAATAAAATATTTCCAATTTTACTCGTATATTGTTGAAAATATATGAAAAAAAAAAAAACAATTTCAAATCAACTAAGTCGAATGATATTTCTTTTCAGCATCAATACTTTCATTTTATTAGCTCGACTACATTCGATTTTGAAAATGCCAAAAAGAGTTCCTATCGTCATTAATAACCAGCTTCCTATTTCAGATTCGTTTCAGTAAATCCGCAGTACTCAATCAAAGCTAATCGGATATTTCAATCATTGTAACAAGGTGGAACGAAATGAAAAAAAACCTTAAATACTCATACATACACAAGCACTATATAACTTCAACTTCTATTTATGTCGGTAGGTATATAAAGAAGTCTCTATTTTATCGCATTTATCGCAGTCCTAAATAGACAATAGTAAACGTCCTTATAACAAGGATCATAATTCAATCATTTCCTTGGTTATTCTCTACCAGTTTTTCTCTTCGCCCTTAACTTACAGGGACACCTGTTTTATGATGGAAGGAATGTTAAATTTTTTGCAGAAATAGGAAACCCCCAGGGGTGCAAAATTTTGGTAGAGGCAAAGTTCAATGGAGGAAAAAATATAAAATATTGCAAAACATTTTATGTGAATGTTGAGGTTTTGTATCTGTAGAACACACCCTCCTCCGCATATGAATTTAAATTTTTGGTGAAAAGTTTTGGTTTTGGTTTGCGTCATGAGACGCACGTTTACTTTATATCTCAGCAAAGGATATTAAACGTTTTTGAAATATGATCGGCAAAAGTTTACGTGTCAGAATTTAGGAATTTTTAAATATACTCATATTACAGTGTAGGTATTTCTTTCTCTGAAGAACTTACACCTACCTCTTTTTTACCCAAAATAAAGCAACCTATTTATTTTATAAATCGAAGGAGAAGAAAAAGATATTTATTTTTAAGAGGATCTTCACATTTTTTTGATTTCATGCTCTCGTGTGACAAAATCTTTTTCCACACCCAAGAATGTACCTAACTATAATGTCCTTCAAGGTGGTGGAAGGAGTGGAAGAAGGTGCTGGAAGGCATCTTATTTCTTGACGTTTGTCTTTTCTGACAAAGTCAACTTTGAGCAAAAAGCTCTCAAATGTCCTGAAATCATTTATTTATGTGGATTTTATCAGGATCTGTTTTTTTTTTTCATCCTTCTTCCTGAAGACATATTTCGGGCATACCTACTGGTTTTTTGACGAAGAAAATCCCTTTTCCATTTAGTTTTTTTTTTTTTTTTTTAATAAAATAGTTGGTCGTTCACGTCACTAGGTGTCCCAAGGCCGAAGGAATAAGAAAGAAAAAAAAACTTATCGAAAGTATATTTTCACTCAACTCCTTTCAAGCAACTAATGTAAGAGAAGAGCAAGTCATATAGAATTTCGACTCGTCTGCGAATCCAACAACTTAAGCTTTAGAACCACAAAAACAACCAAAAGAATAAAAGGACTTCGCTATCGTTTCGAATTTATGTATGTATTCATTGAAGAGGGTTTTTAAGTGCTTAAATGTGAAACTTCTCTCTCTTTAGCGTATGAGAGTGAATTTCTTTGTTAAATCCTTTTTGCGAAAGAGGATATAATTTGCATTGATTTATGCTCCGACACTATTGGTATGTTCTAGGAAATGTTAAACTTACGGTTGAATATAAATCAAAATGCTTGGGACAGAGTACGGGGCAAAGATACATATATTACGGAGAGGGAGAGTCTAATTACCGGCGGCTATGGTGGCGGCAGTGGGTGTATATGAATTATCTTGGTGGTATATGGAATAATGGTCAAAATGAAGCTTTGTATATGGGCTTTATGGGATCTGTATCTGGTTATTATATAAATTTTTGTGCGGTATATGGAAGTTCACTTTAATTGGGTGCTGGTTGCGGTTGTTGATTTTTGACTGATTAATGGACTTTGATTATAATAAACTTGGAGATAAGTTTTTGAAAATAGAAGCAAATGGCTTTAAAAAATTTTCTTTTTTTAGGAAGTTGTTATAAATGAAGTATTTTGATTTATTCGTTGCGGGCGCACGTGTAAGATATACCCAAAAGTTTACTTGTTGCCTTTTTTATACCGCTGTACCCTACTCCTTTTGTTTTGTTTAAACAACCTTAAATAAATTCAAAAAGGATTTTAGGATCGAGAAATGTGCGAGAAAGGTGTCTTTTTAGTAAAATAAAACATATATCATCAACGAATCCTTTTTGTTTTGTGAAAAACTTAAGTGAACCAGGAGGATTTTGTCACATTAAGCTTCACACTCCTCTTTTATGAGCTTTTCTAAATGGAAAAGAAGGTCTAAGTTGATATTTTAAAACATCTTTTGATATAGATTGTAGTTTGAACTGAACTGGAATTAGTTTATCAATATTTGCAAAAAAAAAAAAAACATTTTAGAAGTGATTTATGATTGCAGAGAATACAAAAGACCTTAAAAGAGAACCTTCTGGTATACCAACTTGTATGCAAAGTTTAAGAACTCTGATGCCACGTGGGAGATATTTGCTTTTTGACAGCCATTTTTTTTTTGATTGCGTACGAATGACCAACAGAAAAAATGACGGTTAGTCAATATATCAACTGGTTTAAATGTCGAATTAAATAAAAAAATCAATAAATCGTGATTCTAACCAGTCGACATTCTTTTCTCGGTCATTCGTATATTTTATTCATATAAAAACTTTGTTGTGTCAATTTAAATTTTGTTATAATTAAACAGGTAAATATTCAATTTGAAAACAATATCATAACAGTGTAATAGCCAACGACATAAAAAGTCAATTCATTCGTCGAACAGGTGTCAAATTTAACGTTAATTTTTTACATCGATTTATTTCAATGCCTATTGGTTGGAGGGAAAAAAGTGTATACAAGCAAATATTTCTCTTGCAATTTTGAGGACTTACTTAACCATAGAAAGATTCAAAAAGAATTTCGAAGATAATTCAGTTCATACATCAGAATTACTATTTCTAAGAATTTATTTAAAAACATTACCTCGAGAAATAATGTTACCACAAATTGAGTTCGAATATTTCAAAAACGTGAAGTGCTTTAGAAATTCTGAGGGCAATTATATTTTGGTTCAATTTAGAGACTAAAATTCTAATTTTGACCACGAAGTAATTTATAAGTGTTTATGAGTGGATTTTTGGAAACAGTAAAATTACGTCAATTTTAAACGAGCGCTTGAGTCCAGTCCAAATGGGTTGTCACAGAAAAAATCTTTTAACAGGGATTTGTTCGAAACTGTGTATACTTTCAGATGTACCTTGTATAGCTCGATGAAGTTTAAAAATAATTTATAGTTTTCGATCCATAGGTAAGTGAAAACCTACCCAAAAAATTTTTTTTGCATCAGCTTTTGCAGTTTTTCCATGTTGCTTTACGAAATTTTAGGCGCAAAACTCAGAGTCGGAAATATAAAGCAGGAGTAAAATCAAAACTAGCCCCAAATTTGCATTCTAAGGGTCCTTTTAAGCACAAATTGACTGGACTACAAGTATTGTTCAAAATTTCATTGCATACATTTTCTTTGGAATATCGAATTCGAAACAAAAAATTTTTATTATTTTTTAATCCAAAAAATAATTTTTGGATATTTTGAAATGTATTTTTTTAACTTCTTAAAAGTTTCAATTCATACAATTTGCGACTTAAATTAACTAAGCCAAGTCAAACAGGTTTTCTTACGATACATGTATAGGTAGGTACTATAGGGCAAATTTTGGATTCGTGCAAAAAAATTTGCTTAACCAATTTCAATCAAAATTTTCATAAAAAACCCCTTTAAAAATTCAATAATATTGCATATGGAAAAAAATAAATTTTTAATTTGAAAAAATACATTCTATTATTCAATATTTCAAAAACAATTTGATACATTTTTTTGAAACCCAGTTTTTGTTTTTTTAATAATACTTAAAATTGGCTTACCGAATTTTTTTAAATTTTCTTAAAATTTAAAGTACAAAAAATTTTTTGTTTTTGAGATATCGAATTTTCAAAAAGAAATTTGAAACTGTAAAAAAATCCTCAAATACCGAGTTTTGTGAAAATCGACCATTAAGTTTTCATAATATTTGATTTTTAAACAAAAATTGAATATTTTTAATAATCCAAAAATATTTATTTTTAATTTTTAGTAAGAAAAACAATTGGCATTTTTTAGAAGCTTCTGTATAACAAAATTTATTAAAATCAAAATAACCGTTTAGGAAAAATTCGAAAATAATAAATTGTTCAACAACTCTTTGGAAAATGGTTTCCCATTCGTGAAATTTATTGAATTTTTATTTAAGAAAAGCCGTTTTTGAGGAAAAAAAAAGTTTTTTTAAAATTGTTAAATAAATTGTATGGCAGCTATCGTTCGAATCATCAAAAACCACTATGTTCCAAGTTTTAAGAAAATCGACCCAGCTGTTCAGGCTGTAGCCGAGTCGTTTGTTGGTTCAAAGTGTGCCCAAGCTTTTAAGAAAATAACGGGTGATTTTTTAAGAGGTTTAGAACTTTTTTTTTTAAAAAAACACAAAAAATTCGAAAAAATGAATGAAATATTTATTTGAATCGATAGTTTGAACCTTGCAATTTAATGTTTAAAGATAATTTCATGCAAATGTTGACCGCGGCTGCGTCTCAGGTAGCCCATCCGCTGAGTCCAATTTTGGCATACTCTTTCACACATATCGGCCGGTATCTCACGAATGAATGCATGGATGTTGGCTTCCAGTGCGTCAATCGAAGCGGGCTTGTCCCTATAGACATTAACCTTGACATACCCCCACAAAAAATAATCTAATGGTGTCAAATCGCACGATCTAGGCGGCCAATTGACCGGCCCGAAACGTGAAATTAACTGTTCACCAAACTCGCCTCGCAATTGCGCCATTGTTTCGCGTGCTGTGTGGCATGTGGCACCGTCTTGTTGAAACCACATATCATGCAAGTCAAGAACTTCCATTTCGGGCAAAAAAAAGTTTGTTATCATCGCTCGGTAGCGTTCACCATTGACAGTAACGCTGCGATTCGCATCATCTTTGAAGAAATATGGCCCAATAATGCCGCCGGCCCATAAAACGCACCAAACAGTGGCTTTTTCGGGATGCATTGGTAGCTGTTGCAATGCTTCTGGCTGATCTTCACTCCAAATGCGGCAATTATGCTTATTTACGTACCCATTCAACCAAAAATGAGCCTCATCGCTGAACACAATTTTTCGATAAAAAAGCGGATTCTCGGCCAGCTTTAAAATTCAATAATTTGCAAGCGTTGTTCATTTGTAAGACGATCCATGGTTAAATTGCAAACCAAATTGAAGCTGTTTGACAGTAACACAAGGTACTAAACACACGTCAGCTGTCAAAACCAGTGTTGCCAAAACCAAACCAGCTAAAAAATCACCCGTTATGTCTTCTCAGTTTTTGAAGGAAATTAGAAACAAAGTATCCTCTGTGTAACGAACGAAATTGTATCTGCTCGACATAAATTCTAGTTGTGTCGAAGAAGAAGAAATAAATTTTAATATTGATCCAGCATATAACATAGGTATCATGTTTTTCCCTCCAAAAAAAGGATACTGTCAGCGATGAAATTGACGATATTGTGCAGATTTTTAAACGATGGAAACTTATTCCAAAATGAACAAGCTGGAGAAATACACTCAAAAGCTTCATGAAAAAAGAACTGTTAAAGCAGAGTTGACCGAGACAAAAGTTATGAAGAAAAATGTTCGTGGTTCTATCCATTTTGCTTTCGACCATAAACATTGAATTGAAGCTGTCCGTTGTAGAATGACAATTTCTATTATACAGCATGGTCGATTTGATAGTCGAGCTAATGAAGCAAGAAAGTCCTACCAAACTGTTTAAAAAATTCAAAGTTCAAAGTGAAAAACGGGTTTTTTAAACGTTCTGGTAGGGAAACCTATACAGACCCAAATAATCTCGGATTGCTTTATTTGTAATCAGACTTTAAAGAGACATGAAAACTTTATCTAATAAAAATGATATTTGACACAAGAAAAATATTTTTCTTTTTATGCTTGGAAGTGTGTGAACATCCTTAAAAAGTGTATCAACATCTGATTTATCTACACCGGATTGATGGATCTCAAAAAAGAAGTCGATGATACTTAAATATCTTAACAAACAACCCGTAAAGGTAAACCGGGTATATCTTGAGGAGTGTCTTGTTTAGTTTTTAGCTAGCTATAAGTTTTCAGAAGAGACCATGTCAAATAGTTCAATCAAAGAACTAGGCGATCCACATATCCATTTTATATTTTTTTTCATGTAAAATTCTCACATTACAACTTAAAAGTTTTTTCTTATCTATCAATTCTTTGTAAAACATGAAAATCGATATAAAAATCTGTGTCAAATATATTAAACCAGATATTTTCTTAATCTTCTAAATCTGGTCAAACACCGATTAGGAGAAGATTTTGGCTATTTATTATATTTTTTTCTACGATATACTAAGAAAAACATCAAGTCCTAAATTGTTCCTTTTCCTTGCAAATAGAAAAGATTTGGTCTTTTAATGGAAAAGGTTTGGATACCAGTGAGTGGGAAGAAATCTGTTAGAAAGGTGACGAACTAAGCAAATATATCATTTTCCGGTTAGTGTTATTTTTCTCTTATATATACTTATACAAACTTCTCGTATCCTTAATTCCAAACTAAAGGCGCTGAACTCTAAGAAATCTTTTACAACATGTTCGTATTATCGGTGTGTGTGTGTGTGTTTTTTTTGTCATTTTTGTTTCCATAGAATATCAAATGAAATGATGACAATTCAAAGAATATTACAGATAAATCCTTTTTAAATGCACGAATAAATAGAAAGGATAACATGAAAAGTCTTTTTAGCACTCTCGTTTTATATATGTATAAAGAATATGTGGTAGATATGCTTTTTAAGATATTAGTATAACATCTTATAAGACTTATATTTAGATGTCCAGAAAAGAAAATAAAATAAGATAAAAGTCAAGATCAGATGAGATGTCTAACCTATAAAAGAAGACAAAATTATTTCATAGTGTAATCCCTGAACTGGACATGTGTGTTTGTGTGATAGTAAGAGGGGTGCGTTTTTGGAAGTCTATATTGTGACCATAATGCATTGATAGAATTAAGATTTAACTTTTTTTTTTTCTTGCGTGTCAAGAGTCTAAGATATAAATTTAATGCTTTAATGACAGTCCTTTTTTCAGCAACAGGAAAAGTTATCAGTTTACGGTTAGGTTTAAAAGTTGCCTTTTTATATAGGTTATTTAAGAAAAAGACTCGATCCATGTTTTAAAGTTCTTACTGAAAAAATCATAAATTTATTTTGAAAACTACGCAGTGGAGTAGGTATTCAGTTCAATACATGATCCTCAATAGTAAGCGCGGTCACAATGAATTTAGCACTTAATTACTTACATTAAAACAGAACCGGAAATTCAAAACCATTCGACCTTTTGTAACCGCTTTATTCATTTGGCTGTTTATTGAATTTGGTTAGAATATATCACACCATATAAACATACGTATGCATAAACCTTTGTCTTGAAGTCTGCCAAGTATCCCACGGTGAATTAATTCGACTGCAAATCCTTAAATCCTATATATTAAATCACAATTAGACATTTAGTTCGGTGCAAATGAATTCTAGGGGCATCTTTTGTATTTATTGGTTTGTCCTTTCAGTTTTGTTTAAAATCAAATTAATTTATTACTGTTTATGTTTCTTAAAATAAAAGTAAATCTTATTCATCAATGGAGCTGCTTAAGTCTTTATATAAATCATAAAATCCCACTTCTGAGACAATTTGTAACGTAAATATCTAAAAGTGCACCATGTTACCCCAGTAGATAAATTTATATTCAATAACTTTTTTGTCTCATGTCCTTGTAGCAAAACCCTTTTTGAAAGTTCATATATATGTTTATTCATCCTAAAATTTCTTCATTTCAAACCATAACGTACTACATATAAGCCCATGACCCTAAATATCTAGAAATATACCCTAAGCAAATTGTTTACTTCATATCCTTTTTTTACCAAATTTACGACAAATGGTATATATTTTGTTAACAGTATTGAAAAAGGGATTCAACAAACAAAATAAAATCATACACTCGTACTATATGTACATATATCCCTGGTATAAGCAGTTCGATGTTATGGTCAAGCGGAATACTCTATTTATCAGGAGTTATAGGCTTAAGTCCTTCGTGCGACATTCGTCCAATGGTATCCGGAACAAGCAATTATCATGAGATTTGCACGCATTTTACAAACAGATATATTCCCTAAACAGAAATGTGTTGTGGGTTTTTAATGCGATCCCCAGCCAGTGAATTAATGCAGTGTGTGTGTGTGTGTGTGTTGTTTTGGATAGGAATATATAGAGAGAAATATAATTTAGAACGGACTACACGGATTGCAAGGACAATAGCATACCTACATTCCTACCTACCTATAACTGGTAAACTTTGTTTTGTTTCATGCTTTATTGATGCCAACACATTATAATGAAATGGAATTTAGAGCGAGAGGATAATAATAATACATTAGTATTTCGGATTTGAACAATATAACGAAGGTAAAATTGGTGTTATTCGTAAATATTTTATAAGGATAGCAAATAAATGTATCTAAGGACTATAATGTATTTACTTATACAACAATATACACATGTATTTGATGTCATCAGATGGGGATTGATTCTTATTCTGTGAACATCGAAAGATGAATAATTTACCTAGAAAGAGAAGAAAATATAGAAAAATTTAATTAGTTGAAATATTGACTGCAGTGAAAATTGATATAAATTAAAGTTACATTTGAAGAAACGGAAAAGCTATAAAATTTTAAATAATAATTATGTAGAATATCCATTAGTGGATTGTAACAAGGATTCTGCAATTATATCAGCTTATAAGATGTTTTAAAATTGTAATCATGTTGTGATTATAAATGAGGTGTTAAAGATATTTATAGAATAAGGTGATTTTTGCTGTATTGGGGTATTTGAATTCTACCAGTAAAAATATATGTTTTTGGTTAATTTTTTCATATATTTTAATATCTGAAAATCAACCCTGTTTCCGCAATTTTCTTCAATTCATTTCTATATAAGTTTAGTAACAAACAAAATTTCCAAATTACGACATTTAAAAGAAAGCTTTTGGTAAATAAATTAAAAAAAAACAATAAGGTAAGCAGATTAAAATTAAGTTTCAGAGAAAAAACATCAACTCTATTTAGAGATGGCGAATTTAAAAAAAAAAAATCAATTTTTTTTTTTTTCAAAAATTCAAAAAATACTTTTTATTTTTGAAAATTTTCATTTGCAAAATTATTTTTGGAAGTTTTTCTTTAGAAAATGTAATTGAAATCTGTGCTGGCGATAAGGAGAAAGTTCAAAATGAAAGAAACACCTCTATATGGGAGGTAAAAAGAAAATGGAAAAATGCCTAGGTATATTTAGAAGCAAGCTATCTACAGATAGCAATTCTTCACAAAAACTAAAGGGGCCTTTTTCGCGAAAAATTGATTTTTCTTAATTTTTTTAACATTGTATGGTAGGTAGAAAAAGTTATTTTTGCATAAACGTAAATTACATATTTGTGTTTGACATTCAGAAGCATTTCAAAAATGTTTAAAACAAAAATTATAAAAAAATAAAATTATTTCAAATGTTTGTTTATTGATTTAAAATAAAAACCTACTGTTGACGAGAACCACAACCAAATACACCACGGAATTCAATACCGTATGAAAAACGGTCTCCACCAGTCTTTATGTGGAATCACGACTAGGACGCGAAACAGTTGTAGTTAGGCGTTTTAAAATTGTTGGGTTGTCTTTAGGGCAGGTGCAAGTATGTCCTAAGGCAGTGAGAGTGTAAGAATTAAAAACTGAGCCTCTGGATTCACAGAACCATAACGAACTTCATTGACATAGACGTTAAAACGGACATTATTTCACAGTAATTTGATTTTAACCCAGTCGCACTGACAGACTTCTCTACGAAGGATTTCTGGAAGGAAAACCGAGTCTTAAACGTAAATCATGTAAGGTTCCAAAGCTGGGGTGGGGTCACACATCTTTTCAGTTAATCCACCCATAAACAGATAAATAAAGCTCCAAAACTTTTGCAGTGTCTTCCGAGCGGAAGTGCTTGCAGTTTATGAGGCCGCAAAATATCTTTCCACATGTGAATCATAGACAGCCAGGTAGCAATAAAAGCCATTTCGTCAATTGTCACGAGGTCAAATCTGATTGATCGTTGCCGTAATGAATTGAGATCACTCGGCGAGACAAATTCAATCACCCTTCGGTGGGTCCTGTGACACAGTGACATTTACGGCAATGAAATGGTTGAATTGACAAAAATAGGTTCATCACTTCAACCGAGCCTGGGTACTTATGCCACTGGAACAAAGGAAAAATAAAAATCAGCAGAGCTTCCTTGAGTCCCAAACGACAGATTGTCAACCATTGACATGTGTCGGGTTTCAAGGAATCTATGGCCAGATATCTCTAAAGAAAAACAAAGTACTTATATATCTTGATTGGAGTTCCTACGAGTCATAATTCAATGGGAATCCACATAGCCAGAATGGACATAAGCAAGTCCTTGAGGCTTACTAATCAAAACTTAAAAAGCATATTTGAAGTTTGCGTCGTAGTCTCTTTTTCAAGTTTAAAGTTCGTTTTAAACTTTTAACTTAAATTATAATTCAGTCGTTCTACTTAAACAGAAGAATTTTCTTTTCAAATTTTCTTCATATTCAATTATTGTAATCAATTTTTTTCAGTTTTGCCTTGCATCCGTTGCTTTCACTTATATATTGTTATAAAGGAATCAGCAAGGCTGGGACGATCTTTCGAGAAACTAATGTATCTGCACTCGTAAAGATGTTTTCCGACAGGATATATACAGTGGCCCGCACGACTAATCGGACACAGAAAAGAAACAATTTAACAGCGCAATTTCTTTATTAAAGTGTATGGAGGGTGTAGAAATTTACCTCCGATTTATCAAAAAGAAACCCTTAGGCTTATATTTTGTTAATAAAATCTTATTTAGAATTAAAAAAAAAAAAAAAATGTAGATACAAAACTAAAACAACTCAAATATTCCGTCTCCCACACATAATCGGACACTTGCTGCTGATGCACTGTAGAGTGCTCAGTAACAGTACTTTTCCCGTCAAATTATGATAGGCTTTAGTAAATGTTTTATCACGATTCATATTCAGTTTGTTTTTTGAAAAGTTTTCCGCTAAACCTTAAAATGGCACCGAAAGGCAAACAGACATCAATTGAAATAAGAAAATTGGTAATAACGCATAGTCAGGATGGGAAATCAGTTCGCGAAATAGCCAAAAATGTCCAACGGAGCCATTCAACTGTTCAGGACATAATTTCACGTTATAAAAACGAAAATAGGATCCTTAATGTTAGTAGGAAAGGGCAAGGGAAAAAGTTGGATACGTACGAGGAAAAGCTACTTGTTCGGCAAGTCAAGGAAAATCCTTTCTTATCCTCGGAATCTGTAAAGGAAGGAGACCAGGAATAAGGAAGTGAGCAACGAAACGATCCGAAGAGTTCTGCGAAAACAAGATCTGAATGGCCGCGTAGCTCGAAAGAAGCCATTCATAAGTGAAAAAAATAGAAAGGAAAGGCTTAAATTTGCTAGGGAACATTTAACTAAGGATACGTCGTTCTGGAATAAGGTAAAAATTTTTTAATTATTAATGTTTGTGTACGGTTGCACATTATAACATCATAAAATAGGTTTTGTTCACGGATGAAAGCAAATTTAACTTAAAAGGATCAGACGGACGAATGTTTGTATGGAGAAAAGCACATGAAGAATTCTCTTATAAACATACACGGGCAACTGTGAAACATGGCGGTGGGTCGGTCATGGTATGGGGATGTATGTCGAGTTCTGATGTTGGAAGCTTAAACTTTGTGGAAGGAAAAATGGATCAGAAGGGTTATATCAACATTTTACAGCAACATTTGGTGCCAAGTGTCAGTAAGCTTGGAATACAAGACAATTTCATCTTCTACCAGGACAACGACGGCAAGCATATATCTTACACAGCAAGGTCGTGGTTGTTGTATAACTGTCCCAAAGTGCTCAAAACACCTGCACAGTCCCCCGACCTTAATGCAATCGAGCATATTTGGGATGAACTGGGACGCTCAAAAGAATTTTCGAAATATTCAAGAGCTTAAGACCGGTCTTCAAGAAGAATGATCTTTTGATACCTCTTGAAGTTTGTGCAAAACTGGTTTCTTCAATGCCTCGACGCTTTGAGGCAGTAATTAAATCAAAAGGATACGCCATAAAGTACTAAATGCAATGTGTCCGATTATTTGTGAGAGATGCAATTATGGAGTTGTTTTAGTTTTTAGTTTCATTTTTTTGAATAGTAATTTAAAATGTTTTTGTTTGTTTAAAATAAATAAGAGTTCCCTAATGATAAAATATGATGTTTAATTTTAACGCCATCAATATATTTTCTTAGAGAAATTGCACTGTTAAAATTTTTGTTTTTTGTGTCCGATTAGTCGTGGGGCCACTGTACAACACTTTATTCATTGATCTTTAAGCATTCTCATTTGAAAAAAATCAAATGACAATTCTGACGCGCATAAGAATTTAAAAATTGAAAATTTCTCTAAGGTCTTTTACAATTTTTTTTTAACTATTAGGTGTTAAATGTATCTACATTTTTTATGGTTTTCTCATTTACAACTTAATCGATTTTAAGACAATTTTTTTTCGATAAGTTTTACCAACATTAGTTTTTAAGAAAACTGTTAAAACGTTTCCAAGTAATTAAATGGCAATCTTGTTTTTAATTTCAAAAATATAAAAATTCTTGTTTCAAGACAGCTTTGAGATATCATTTAGAATATGTGGTTTGCTTAAATTAAGCAAACAAACAAAATAATTTAAAAAACACAAAAATGTAAATGACTTTAATTTAATTTTATTTCAGTAAAAGCTTACTGTTTTTGCTTAATATTTTTTTCTATTTTTAAGATTTTGGAGCTGCTTATGTTACTATTATATCTAGTTGGGTATTTAATTTTGTACGAAATAATAGAGGGCTAGCTGTTAGTTCGTACTATGTCTGTATATATTACATACACATCGCAAGTAAAAATTCGATTACCTAATTTCAATCTTCAGAAGTTAGAGACATGAAGATTAGTTTTCAGTATAAGCAATGCTCTAAGCTTTGTTTGGCCCTTCAAAGCGAATAAGTATAGAAGATAAGACGAATACCTACTTAACAAACTTTTTTAAATTGAATTCAATTTGCTACAACTGTCCTTTATATTCAACAATATAAAACCACTCTTGTCAAAACCATCATCAGGATTTTTGGAGAAGAAAACTTTCAAGAAATCTAAATAAATGCCTCTTAGGACAAGTTAACAAGATAAAAAAAGCAAACAAAAAATAAATCGTCAACACTTTACCATTTTCATCACTTTGATTTTCAAAAAAAAATACCTCTACTAGAATCTTCAAACTTTTCAACGAAATAACAACCTATTAGATACAGTCTTTGCTCTCTCACTATCATACCAACTTGTTTCCATCATAGTGCTTGTGTTTCTCTCAATGGATCTTATAGTGGTGACGTTAAAGGAAAACATAAATAAATATGAAGGATGACTTTTTCGCAAACACCAACAACTATAAATCCCCACCAGAGAGCAAGAGAATGCATTTTATACATTTTTTTTTCCAACGAATATATACTTTTTCACACTAACTTTATACCTATACTTCTACATTCTTTTTCTCACACCCCATCTGGTCCTGGGTGATATATAGTGCACTCTTGTGCAAAGGAAATCGGAAATGATATTAACAGCAAGTGCTTTGGAAAAAAGTTAAAAATAAAATGAAAGATACCAACTACAAAACTCAAGGCAAACAGAAGAAGCTTAAAGAGCAAAATTAATAATAAATGAGATTTTGAACAAAAAAAAAACTAGAAAGAACACAAAAAAATACTGACAATGGGGCGAGGATGCGGTTTTTGGATTCGAAAAAATTGTGAACAATTTTTTTTGCGGGGAATATAAATTTCGTCTTCCACGGGAGGCCTTAGACAAAAAATTATAAAAGGTTGGGGTTGTATGTTAAAATAAAGAAATTCGAAAAAATTTTATTCAACAACCATCTCTTAATCGAGCAAGTGACTGACTGATATTTTCGAGCTTCTAATTGTTCAGCTGTCAAAATATATCAGAAAATTCAGATGACTTTTGGTTATTTTTTTTTCTGAATTTTCTGAAGTGAAATCTCGACTGAAAATTCAGAGAAGACATGGAAGATGGGTTAGGTATGCAAAAAAAAAAAGCACAAACAGAACAAATGAGAGTTAAACTTTAGTGTTTGATGAATGATGCAATATTTTGACAGAACAAAAACAGCTGACTTTCGACTGAAAGTTTAGATTTTTCTTGCATTTACCGAAAAAAATTTCTAAATTTTTATACACTAAGGGAAAAACGTCAGGTAAATAGATAACGTGGACCTCGTTAAATTCACAAGGTGCACAGTCCCATATAAAAATACAGGCATTTTAGAAATTCATCTGATTTTTTTAGCCTTATATTCAGTGTCAAATCAACCAAGTGGCCTTTATTACCATATTGAAGTGGATTCAACCAAGATCGTGATTTTTTAACACTGTATGTTATGAAAGCTTTTATATCGCTATTTTTACAATGTTTACCTGTTGAATTCAACATGACATCAAGTTAAAGAAGCACCCTGCTCGTTCATTTCCACGTTACACCAGTGACACACACACAAGCCATCCAAATAAAATTATTAATCTGAACGCCTTATAAGGAGAACTCAACACACAGACAAGCCTTCCAAAGAAAATCAGTTTCAACGTATTGATATTTGGCACAAGTTTTTTGTGGCCCAGGGGATGTGTGCTCTGCTAGATGTATCACAAATAAAATAATAAATATAAACACGAGACATGTGAAAACGAATTTGACGATAAGCAGCGTTAAATATGACAAGAAAACGCAAGGATTCAAAACATAATATATGCCTACCGGATACAAGGTCAATTCAAAATTAAATCGTGTTAAATTAACTAGATTTTTATGTTAAATTCACAGGAAATTGAACATTAGGTCATGATAATTTAACTAGATTTTCAGGTAAAATTAAACAGATTTTCAGGTAAAATTTACAGTTTTACTATTTCAAAGCAGTGGTAAATTTACAAGATGTAATATTGATTTAACCTGACATTAATATTAAGCATCTGGGGATCAATATTCTCAATCTGAAAAATTGTGAAATGAAAACAGAGTTATCATTTCAGTTCACACAGAGTTTTATCATTTTATCACTTCACTGACACGCTCAAGGTGATTCCCGAACTCGTTATGAAAAAGAACAGCCAAAAAGAGTACTAAAAAGTAATATAATCAGGAATGCCTCTCATCTCTCTCAATCTCTTATAGTAAAAGATGATTGTTGTGTCATAGAGAGACCAAGACAGTGACTTGGGTCCTTGGGTGTATCTATGGAACATAAGTTGTTTCTCTTTATCATTTATTTTTTCACAGGTATTTACAGAATAAATTGATTGTGATAAAAGAATTTTAATATGAAAACATTTGTTTTAATTTTTCACACTTTGAGATTTACATTTGGAATCAAGGCATTATCATATTTATCACTTTACAGTTTCACAGATCGAGAATTGACCCCCTGGTTAAGCAGTTAACCTGATCTACCGAGTTGAAAAATAACAACCTGAAAATCAGGTATTAGAAACTAGAAATTGATTAGTTTGTAACGAAGTGTTACACTTTCATTTCCTGCCCTTACACTGACCGACAAATAATCACCGACCCGTCACCGTCTATTTATAATAGGAAAATAATAATACACTCATCACCCTCAACATGAATCACCAGCATCCAATATCACCATTAAACCACCATCACCCTGCATAGCTGACGTATACCCGACACCACACACCGAACGATCAACGATCACAGTGCATACAAAATTCCATCGCATACCTACACAAGTAAAGCATTCGATTATCAACAACAACAACGTACCGCACTCTATGGAGTTGACGTCATATGATTATTTCATTCATCCTCCTAACAGTTCACACCATGTTACTGCAATAAAGTCAACATGAGTAGGTAGGAATTTGTGCAAAAATGGCGAAGCTCAGCGACTCGTGTTAATTACGAATTTACTATTCGAAATCATAGAGACAAAAGATCCCTGCCAAATCTCTGTTTGTAGCAACTTTGATAAGCTCAGGTTACTTTTTGTGGTGCATTCGTGTGCCATTTAAAGTTAATCTTTATGGCTTCCGCCGCTACAAATAAAGTAATTTTCCCTAGGAGTAGCCTTGGGCTGGAATCAGATTCCTACCGTAAATTCCCTGCTCGCTCCTTCAGAGTGAATGATTGGCCACCAAAGTAATTTTCCCTCGGGTCAGCCTTGGACTGGAATCAGATTCCTACCGTATTATCTCTGGTTCACTTCTTCTAAGTGAATATTTTGGGCCTAGTCTACTCCTGTAGCTCTACCGTACCAATTTAGTTGTATATGAAATGCCGTGTTATTTATAATAAGTATAAACTTTGTAAGATTGTAAACCCCCCCTCTTTAATGGTTGTAAATAAAACTAGAAAATTATAAAACTGGTGACCAATCCCGAAAAAGATTTCCATCTTAACCCGAGTTGTACTTGCTTTCTTCGGGAAGCACTACGGCTACGACAAGCTTACCTCAGCCTCGATAAAAAAACATCACATCATCTGAGTGTAGCATGGATGGATTTCCAAAAATGTATATGTTCATTTGGCTCAACACAACTTATTTACAAAATTTCAGTTCTTTAGGGTAACGTATTTGGAAGAAAACTCTTTAATATAAAGGGTTTTTCAACAAGAACGCTACAAAAGTAGAGCGACAGGGACAGCAAACGACGTCACATTTCTTGCCGCTCTTTTGACATTTCTCTTCAGTAAGGTTTGCCATTTCATGATGGAAAGATATACGAGCCAACAACGGGTCGAAATTATTAAAATTTACTACCGAAATTCGGAGTCAGTAGCCTCAACGTTAAAAGCGCTACGTCCAATTTATGGACGTCATAATCTTCCTAGCAGACCAACAATTGAGCGTCTAGTGGAAAAATTTGAATCCACAGGCACAGTACAAAATGTTCCCGTGCCAGTGAGACAAAGAAGTGCCCGTAGTGTCGAGAATATTGCTGTCGCTGAGGCTTCAGTTGCAGAAAGCACAAATGTGTCTCTGTGACGTCATTATGGCGAAAAAGATCTTAGTCTTGATCTACATCCTTACAAGATTAAATTGACGCAAGAACTGAAGCTGCTTGACCACCAGAAGTGTCGTATGTTCGTGAATTGGGCTGAGCAACAACTTGAAAATGATTCGGATTTTCATCGAAAAATCATCTTCAATCCACACGTACTCCATGAGTCATCATTGCATCCCGCAAAAAATTACGGTTTGGTGTGGTTTATGGGCCGGCGGCGTCATTGGGCCGTACTTCTTCCGTCATGATCAAGACCGGCACGTTACTGTGAATGGAGATCGCTACCGTTCAATTATAACCGAATATTTTTGGCCCCAATTGGATGATATGGCCTTGGAGGACATGTGGTTCCAACAGGACGGCGAGCCGCGGCGCCACAAGCTACACAGCGAATGTCACAATCAATTTATTGGAAACCAAGTTTGGAGAATGTGTTATCTCACGAAATGGTCCAGTCACATGGCCACCTCGGTTGTGCGATTTGACGCCGTTAGACTATTTCCTGTGGGGCTACGTCAAGTCTATGGTCTATGCCAACAAGCCAGCGACGATTGATGAACTTCGTATGAATATGGAACTTGAAATTGCAGCAGTATCGGCCGATTTATGCTTGAAAAATGGGTTCAGTGTATGGACTTCTGCAAGCTTTCCCGTGGTGGCAATGCAAAAGAAATCTAGTTCCATACATAATGGCATCGAACGTACTTTTACAGGAATAAAGAATTTCATTGATATCCAAAACCGTTTTTGTTTTATTTAAAAAAAAAAACTTTTGTAGCACTCTTATTGAAAAACCCGATAATAAAAGAAGGATTTCCAAAAATGTATCTGTTTTGCTTAAGAGGCAACTTATCTACAAAGCTTTAGCTGTCTAGGACAACATATTAACGAGAAAACTCTGTGGAAAGCAGGCGTGGCAGTAGGTCAATATCAAAAAGTTCACACTTGCTTTGCTAGTCAAATTTAGGATCTCTTGATTAAAAATCTGCCACACGACATGGTTTTTATTCTTCACACTTTCGTCTTAATATGTGAGATTTTCATTGCTTTTGTGATTTTATCCTGGTCGTGATTTTGTTTAAATAGTTAAATGAATCATGACAACAGTTCTTTTCGTGATTTGTGAAATACTCTTCTTCGTTGTGATTTTAGCACTTTGGTTATAAATCTATGATTTTTCACAAAATGTGAAATGAACACAGGCAAAAAAATCACATCACATTTTATGCACTCACGGTTTGTTCGTGAATTTCTCACAAGTCGTAATTTCTCACAGGTCGTTATTTTCTAATCACAGAAGTCACAGGACTCTTCTCTGGCATTTACACATCCCTAATAGTTAAGATACTTAGGTAGGTACATTATGTTATGTATGTATATAATATATGTATCTAGAAATTTATAAACAAAACTAAATCACTTTAAATATTCTATTTTTTTTTGTTTATACACAATAGTAGCCATCTGTATTCAACACATTTCTGACGTATTTTTTTTGTGCATTCATATCATACTGAATAAAAAAAAGTCACGTACTATAGTGACCCTTTTAAATCCCAAATCCAAAAAAAAATTCCAAAAAAACATATCAAAAGAGCTTTATCTTTAAAATCAAAAGTTGGCACAACAAAATATTCCCATATACGAAATGTATACCTAAATCCCACTTTCCTTCCCATTTCCCAGTTCACGTCCTAAAAAAATAAATTGTTCTCTTCCTGGAAAATTATCACAAAGAAAGTTCATGTAAAGAATGCTCACCCTCATCAACATACATACATAGTATAAAGTCTCGTTGACAATCAATTTCCATGCCAAAACAAACTTACTGGCTTTTTCAAAAAAAAAAAAAAAAAAAAAAAAAAAAAAACCATACACACATAAAGGACACAAAAAATAAATGCCCAAAAGGGAAACACAGTCCACAAATAGGTATAAACACCAAACAAAATGCAAAACGACCAACAAAAACTTAAACTATGTACAGTAAAAGGAAAAACCCGGTGACAAAAGAAAAATATCCCAAGAATATGTATGAAAAGGAAAATTTAATTTTCATTTGGAAGAAATCCAAATTCGTGTCTCTTTCTATTATCCCTGAGCCATTTTTGTATCTTGTGTTCTTTTCTTCTGCATTTTTTTTTTTCATTCTAGTTTTCTTAGTCCAAGACATTCTAAAGATCGGGTAATTCTATGTTCGTCCTGTTTTTTTTTGTATTATTATTTTTTTTTTTTAACTTTTGGTACATTCTTCTTTGAAATTCTTACATAGCATTTGCAAATGCATTTTGTTGTAGCAGGTGGAGTTTTTTTTGTCGATTTTTTTTTTTTAAGTGGGTGACACAGAGTGGGCAGGGGTAGGAACATGAAACACAAGTCTTGAGCTTTTCTTTCTTCGGAGCAATTGGTTTATAAGAGAAATTTCAATTTGCAAAAGTTTTTACCCTCAACATGATGCATTTTTGTTTCGCATGTTTCATCTAATAAGAGAACGATGTTCATGTCCTTTTTTTTTGTATGATGTGAGGACAGGGACTTCTTCTTTTAAATATTCGTTTTTTTTTTTTATTTTCAACTTTCTCTTGCAGTGAATGTAGTCACTTTCGTGGAATATAATATATGGCAAGGACTATTATAAGCAGAAGTATGTTTTTATCCTTTTAGCTGGAGACTTGGATATTATGTCTTAGATACTTTTTTTTGTCATCTTCAGGGAACCAGTATGATAGTACTTAAAAGAGAAGGCGATATAATGTTATGATGGCTAGTGGGAGTATAGGTGGGTAGCAGGACATTTAAGCAATACTTTGTGTTTAATACTTTTGTATATCATGGTTGGGTTGGTACATGCATATATAGGGGTATGGGCATTCGACATGTGCTACCATCCAGTCCTAGCTGGTTCTTCATACATTTCAGAAAGTAGTGTAGTGTGTGTTTGTGTGGATAAATCTGTAGAAAAAGGATGTTTTTATTTGGAATGTTTTTTTTTTCAAGGGTAGAAGATTCGGTTCAATAACAAGGAGTTGTTGATGGTTGAACTTACATAATACAGTCTGATATTTTTCTTTTAATTTTTAATATTCCAACCAGATTCCAAAGCTGAACCAATTCATCCTTTCTCTCAAAAGAACATCGAATGCTTTTTTTCATTTTTCCAATGTAGTTTTGTCAAATATAAATTGATTTTAATTTTCTCTGGATCAAAGTCTGAATATTCAAAACGATATAACCCAAAATTGGAAAAGTTTCTTTTTATTTTGTAAGCATGACAGATTTTAAAATTTTGGGAAGTCCTTTGAAATATTAACCCAATGTCCAGTTATACCAAATTAATGAATGTACATATAATTAAAAAGAAAATGTATAAAAACAAAATGAACAAAAAATCTAGGATTTCTACATAGATTATGTATATTTCTGTTGCTTCTTTAATTTTCTTTTTCATGCTCTTTTTTCGTATATAATTTTTCATAATTTTTGACATCCAATTAAAGATGACAAATGAAATGAAAAATTTCAAACAATAATTAAAACAACGAACCACCATGATTGGTCTAGTCTCAAGTTTTTTCGTAAAACAAAAAGGTTATCGCAATATCATGCTGAAAAGGGAAGCAGCAAAAAAATAAAAATTGCACAGAAAATTGAGAAAAAAAAAAAACTTACGTTAAAATAACTATACCGGTGGCGACGAGATAAAGTAAAACAAACAAAATAAACGAGTTATGCGCTTTATATAAAAACAAACAGGAAGCAAAAACAGGACGAAATAATAAATTTAAACGGGATAGCAGTATGGTTTATAATTAATGATAAACGAGCTCTGTTTTTGTTTTGTGCAAGTTTGTTATTTTCATTTTTTTCTGTAGGCAAACAAATGGAGAGTGCAAAATAATGGAAAGTTAATAAATTTGAAATACTAAAATTAAATGAGAGTCCGCGAAAACAACAATAGGATGTAACTATTAATCTGTGTCAAATTACGACATCTGTGAATGTATGAATATTATTAAAATTCGTTTACATTTTTACAACGTGTTTGCTCTTCTATTTTCAGAATACCTAGCTTTTTAAGGCATTTTGCGTTTTAACTTAAAAATTGGCGTTTCAGTACTATTACATACTTTGAATCAATAATAATTCAATAAGTCCAATAAGAAGTCAGTACGCGGTAGGACAGTTCGATTTTATGATTAAATTTGTTTTGAGATCCTAGCATTACATTTATGGAGTTTAAAAGGAAAAGAAGAAGGTTGAAAGGTACTTTCATATAAGGAAAATGGAAAAGGAGCACTCCATTGTTTCGTGCGAGACATTGGTACGAGAAACCTATGCCAAACGGTTAGCTAGTTTTTGAACTGATTAAACGATCATAAATATTTTTTCTTAAAAAGATACATCAAAATAACAATACATTTGTATATTTGCAAGTTTCTTGGCGCAATTTCAACTCTACTGAGCATAACGTGTGGGACATCGAAACTATCATTGTTTTAAATTTGTGTTTCTAACACACAACACCTGCTTAAAGACTTCTCTAAATTATGACCAAGTCAAAAAATTAAGAAACTACGAGATAATTTATAATTAAAATCAATTGAGTACCCTATAACGTAAGGGACAAATTTGTCACGTACAAAAGTAACGTTTTAAGGCCTTTTTTTTAGAGCCGAAAATTAGCTAATACTTATATTGAGTAAAACATTTCATTTTTACTTTTATGTAGTTGAATACCGTTTTATAAAAACTTGAATTTAGGTACCGTAGCTAAGTTGACATGTTCGAGCTTTCTTACCAGGTAGCTCTGAATGCTATTAAGTGAAGAGTATTTTTTCCCTGTTAACGAGTTTTTTTTTAGCTAAACACAACCATAAAATAACTGAGAAAAAAATTCAAGGTGTTTTTTTATTTATTTAAGGTTATCAAGCGTCACGTGTGGGACATCTTTTGAAGTTGGATAAAATTAAATTCAAATCATAAACCATAAAAACCACAACGGAGAAACAAATGAAATTGTTGTTTATATTGAGAAAAAATGAGACACAAAAATAAGGAGACAAATGGGGCTTATTAAATAACCAAGGGTTGTTTTTTTTTAAAGGGTAGCATGAGAAACTTCAAATCTCCATACAAAATTTATCTCGGAAACAACGTTTTAAATTTCACATCTAGTTACCATTTTTTCGTGGAATTTCTAAAATGCAGACAAAATATATCTTTGGGGCTTCGAAGCTTTAAATGTGATACCAAGAACACTAGGTATTCTAGAATTCTTTCAAAATGTAGTTGTCGTACATCTCAAAAATAGCGGGGATGTGAGAGCAACTATTTTAATCTGGCAGTGTTGTGGCACAGTTAAGCTAATTCAAAGTTTACGACAAAGATCGGTGATGACGATGAAATAAGGTTTGGAGTAAAAACAGAACCTTGCGGCACTCCTATAAGAGAGCTCTGTAGAAAAATCTATCAAATGGGTCTGAAATTTGAAGTGCAATAATCTCCATCTTACCAAGATTAGATAAGCAATTAGATCACTAATGGTTATTTTGCTATGAAAACCCTGTAACCGGTCACTAAGAAACTTTTTTTCCGATGAATTATTTTCAACGATTAGGTGATATAGATTACATGATATGTATCTACGTTACATTGGCAATTGGAGCACAACAAAATGTTTGTTTTTGGTCATCTGTGATGTTATCAGGGCAACATTTACCCATACAAATGCGACATTGACAGGAATTTGCATTTTTCTATTCCAGATTTTACAGTTCGCCAAATACGGGTGAAATCGAGCGACCTGCTAAAATTACTGTGAAATTAGCAGGTCACATCGTGTATCTCAAGAGCAAGCATGCTAGGAACTTGTAGTAAGATTTCAAATTTGCAGTTTTGCATTTCAGTGACACGCTAGGTTCCAAATGAAAGTCCTCAATTAAGAAAAAGCAACAAAAATTCATACTGACCTGCTAACTTCACTGTTAGCCTATTCTTGAAATGCAAATTTGGAGCTTTAATACTATGTGCCAGCATGCTTGGTTCCTGAGATACACGATGAGACCTGCTAACTTTACTGTAAAGTTTGCAGGTCAATCGATTACACCCTTATTTGGCGAACTGCAAAGTCGAGAATCAAAATACAAAAAAAAAACTGCAAATTCCTGCCGAGGTCCCATTTGCGTAGGTGAAAGTTATTCTGCTAACTTCGCAGGCGTGTTTTCTTTGGAACTAGCAGGACACAAAATGATATTTTTATTTAGGTACTCGGGTTAATTGTTTCTTCTTCTTCTTTTACTTTGTTTCTATTTCTTTTTTTCTTCTTCTTAATTTCATCTTCATCTTCTTTTCTTTCTTTTTTCTTTTTCTTCTCATTTTCTCTTTTTTTTTTGCGATTTGGATCAAAATTCAAAACTCTTCATTATTGGCAAGTTTTACTTACAGTTCTTAGACCTGCTACTTCTTCTCGGTGATTGAATCAGATTGTCACTAGTTGACATATTCGATATTGCCTTTTGGGCGTATTCTTTAAAAGACAAGGAGTTTCATGGAGACTCTTCTGATTCCATGAAACGTTATTACTGCTCTCATTCAAAGCATTTCCCTCTTCCTCATCGAATATTGAAATACTATTAAATCAAATTTCCAAGACATTAAAATTTATTATAACACTTATGCTAACCATTATTCATTAATTGGTAATTTTTTGGTGGCTCAAGCTGGACATATCTTAACTGTAATTTGTATTACTGGTTTGTCTTCGTGGTAAGGTATTGAACGCTTCTAAGTATAACAACAATATTGTTCTATTACTGTGGATGGAAACTCTATGGTTGTTTTACCCATGCCAAACCCGCACTGGTTATTCAATAGCCGTATTTATAAGTTCTGACTACCAAACGATCTGAGTTATGACAATTCCATCATGGCGTATCAACAAAGAACAGGTGAAGAAGGTATTTGGTAACCACAGAAAAAATTAATGAAAATGATGTCTCATATCTTCCAACCAAACAGGAAACAGAAAAATGTAATACAAAACTGATTAAGAGAATAAATATTTTTAATCCTAATTCGAAAACACCTTATAAATAACTACAAGCTTAAGAACTTTATTGCTTTTGTTCATTTGATAGCAAAAAGCTTTATAGAAGCTTAATAGAAATATTTGCTTCCAGTTTCCCCAAAAAAAGAAGAAATATCTTTAAATGCAGCTAACCAACTTAATTTGTAAGGTATTTTACTGTATCTTTAGTAGTTAGAAGAAATGCATATAGAATTGCAGGTCTACCTATTCGTACATTGAGGATATATCATCTTTTTCACACTTGATACAATGTTGAATATTAAATTTTAAAACTTAACTGACTATATTCAAACTTTTGTAAAATACAATTATTTAAGATATAGGTAGGTACCTCCACCTCCATTTATGTAGCGAACTCAATGAATATCAATTCACAGCAAATTTAACTAAAAACCCTGCTTTTGAAAAATCAACATTTTAACATGACAAGCACAAGTGAGCCACTTATTTCCCCCATAAAACATAACACCACCTCTTGAGCACCTCTAAAAGTATAAATCCGAAGGACTTTATTTTTTTCCTGGAAAGATGCATTGCATTAGCAAAAGGAAAACAAAATAAAATAAAATACAAAAAAAAACAAGCACTTTATTTTGTAGCAGAACAGCATCTGCAACATGCATCATCATCAGCATCAGTAGAATTGCCAAACACACTTCTCTTTTTCGCCCTTCATCAGCAGAAGCATATAGCTTACCATGAAAATGTTTGTATTTTTTTTTTTTTGTTTCTTTGCTGTTGCTGTTGTTGTTGCACCCGAAGGCAAAGTGCCGAAGACATTTTGAGATCTTATCAGGCATCATCATCAGGCTCAGTGGCGCTAGCTTCCCCTCTCAATACCCACGTATACTGGCTTTATATAGGTACATAGTGAGTACGCAGAGTGTGAATGAACATCTCGTGCACTTTATCGTTGCAATTTCGTTTTCGCCATCACCATCACTTTATCACCTCCTCGAAGCACTTTTCTGCTGCTTATGCTATTGAATGTTATTCTTTCCATGACACTTAGAGCCCCTGTCATTTTATTATTTTATTATTTTATACTTTTTTTTGTTTTTCTTTCAAGAGTTCATAATTGTTTTTCTGCTGCACTTGTCGCCATTTTGAATACAAATCCAAATATGGATGCAAACATTGAAGAATGAAGGCAAAAAAAAAATAGGAACAAAAATTTTCTCACTCGATTGTTCCCGATCGCAGTGCCAGAGTGATTAATCTCTGTCACAGGGAATCCTTGACTTACCCTTGCCTTTAGAGAGATACTCACACTAGAAGGAGAGAAGGAGTGTTGCGCCTGGATTTTCGTAGATACCTTGTATCTTTTGAGAGCTTATAGGGTTATGCCATGTAATTTTCTGTCCAATATATCACACACATAGGATGTTATGCAGAGGCAGGAGCAGGCTGTATAAATGTGGAATGACGAGGAAGTTGTGACTTAAACTTGCTAGCTGCAATAAAGTTACAATTCGATCTGAATTAAGGACACATTGGTGGCTCCCGCTGCTTATACTGTATACTGCATGCTGCATGCTGCATGCATATAATGATGACGACGAACGGCTAGATATACGGCGATGACGACGTCACTTGGAAAATCTTCATCAAAATGAATATTCTGAATGAAGTAGTAGTATCCTTCGTCTGATGTAGATATCTATGTAAAAGGTATGCCTCGTAGCAAGGGATTCGCATGCGACACGCCTGCTGATGCTGATGATGTTTTAATAATTGAATGCATGCACAATGGCAAGACAAAAACTACTATGTATATACGGTTAGGGGGCGCGCAATGGCGCAATACAGGCATAGTGAATGTGAAAATGGTTATACGGGAAAAAGGAGTTTTCGGGACGGGGCATCTGCGAGGAACTGCTGCACATGAAAAGCATTATGTGCAGCGATTTGTAAATGTCATTCATTGTTAATCGGGCGACATAAATCATGTGAAATAAGAACAATTGTTGTACTTTTGAAACTAACTGTGAATATACAGATGAGTGCTGTTCTGTGTGCTGATGATTTGCCCCCCGCCGCCGTTATCATCCTCGTTTATTCATCCTCATCGTCCTTTTGCAATTTTCGAGGCGATTTGAACACGAGGCAGCAAGTTAATTTGAAGCGATTACGCGAACATGTTCATTTTGTTGCAAGAGTCTAAATATAATGTATCTACATTTATTACATACAATGCACCTACTAGTTGAGCTTGATTAATTAGTTTGATGGAGTTGGAAATTAACGAAAGTAGGTAACGTATTAAGTTTAGCTTAATATTTTGAACACACCAAAATGGAAATTTTGGTACACTCAACCCTCATTCAAAATGTGACACTTAGGAGATTGATTTTCTTTGGAATAATAAGCTGATCACTAAGCACACTTCACATAAGAAGTTGCTAGTGTAGCAAAAAACGAGAATATTAGACCAAGACTGAAGTGTCTATTGGAATCAAATTTCGTATCAATTTGACACCTGGGTTATTTTTGGACGTTTTCACGTAGTTGAATTAGGAACTAAGACGGTCCAAAAATGTATTTCAAATTTCTTCAAAAGCACTTATCTCTTGCTGTAAAAATGGGCCTTTGCCCCTAGCTTTTCGGATGCTTTTCTTAATTTCTGGAGCTATCAAGGACTTTACAAGCTTCAACTTGTATTAAGAGGTAAAATTTGAACATTATAAATACATTTTGCAGTATAAAATTTTATTAGGGATAAAGTTTTAATGTAAGACTTCGAAAAATTCGTATTTGTTTTAAGCGAAAGCTATAATTTCGATTTAAATTCCCTCAAGCTTCTTTACGGAGTTTAGAAAGTGGAAACAAGCTTAAGCTTGGGATAAACATAGAAGTAAACATTTTAAAATTACAAACTACGTTTATGTACAGCTTATAACTTCACTTCTGATAAAATTTTCTAAGTAGCTAAGACTTTTCTGATAAAATTTTCTATGTAGCTAAGACTTTTACAATGAAGTCACAACTTCTATAAAAGTTCTTTAAGGTTTAGCTGTTTTAAGTACTTAACAATTTTCAACAAATCTCAGTTTAAGGTTGTTTTATCTGCCAATCTATTTAGTCTAAGGTCTTAATTGAAAACTGATGTATATATACTGTTTTCGAAAATTTTCTCGAAAGCACTAAATAATTCCGAACCTTGGTTCTCAAATGGCCAATGTCTAATTTGTCGAAAAATTTGTATTTCTTTTACGCGGAAATTACAACTTCGATTAAAATTCTATAAAGCTTCTTTATTGAGGCTAGAAAAGAGGGAAAAGATAGCTTTAGCTTCCGATTAACATGTAGACAAATTTTAAAATTACAAATTACTTTTACAGCTCATTACTTTACTTCTGACAAAAGTTTTTATATACTTCAGACTTAAACAAGGAAGTCATAACTTCTATAAAAGTTTTGAAAGTTATTTGTGCAGAATTTTAGACATTAGACTTGAGAAGTTGAATATGTGTAGCTTTTTTTGAGTTTATTCTTTTAGTTATGGTCAAATTTCAGTATTAGTTTTCAAAGAATTTGTGAGTAAAAAAATTGTTGAAATCTTTGAATAGCTCTGATTCAGACTGAACGGTCAAAAATGATTTCAATCTACAAAATAAAACTGACTTCTTTCTTAAATGGATAATATGAATTTCTCATACCAATGCACACAGTGCAATTTAAAATTATAAGTTCCATTAAAAACATGAAGGTGTTGAATAAATTATACTGATTTACGGAATCCGATAAATGAGCTGCTTTCACTGAGACTCAATATTGACATTTTTAGTATGAGTGAAACGTCAACATTAATCCGGTCTTCTTCCGCATGTCATTTATTTGATTTTGTAAACGGAATGAATAACTTGACATTCTACAGCTTTTTGTCGAAAGAAAATTAATTGCTTGATAAAAATGTCAAGCTTTTCCAAGTCAATTCATTTACTACCTGTGTTCACATACACCAAAATTTAATTCAGAAAAGTTGAGTTAGGTATACTAGGCATAAACGTATCGATTGAAATATTTGAAGATAACCTAAATCAACAGTTTGTTCCCCAAGTGGATACTCTAGAATCACCTACTCTCCTTAGCTTAACTTAATTTCTCGAGTGCAGCTAATCTCAGTGACCTGTTAATCGAGTTTTCCCGTCCATCATGGCATTAAAGAAAGAACAAAAAAAAAAAACCAAATCCCGAGACACTTCCTGATACGACGATGCTTATGAACACAAACTTCATTCCAAAGAACCTCTGGAAAAAAGCAACAAATCGAAAAAAAATTCACACGCACATGAGCATCAGAAAACTGTGTCGCAAAAACAGAAATCCATTCGTAGTGACAACATTTACCCGTCCATCGTCATACATATATACAAATACAGTGTATATGCACTCCTGTTTGCCGGTTCTTTGCATTCGCAATGACGTTACGACCGGTGAAGCCCTCAAAGTGTACGACGAAGTCTCTGCTCGGATATATGTGTGGATCTCTTGTTCCAGTCTGAATGATGACACATCAGAGCAGTGACTATACAAATATATACGAGTACACTATCATCATGTCGAGGATGGGGATGACCGACCCACAAAGACTGTTATATAGAAGCAACACCACCAATCCTCCTCACAAAACTGTGTGTACCGCTTTCATCACACAGAGATTATGCAAAAACCCTGCCAGCACCAGAAAACGAACCGACGCAACATGTCGCTCTCCTATAGGACACACACAACTACAAAAGAAAAAAAAAACGCGGGAAAACTAAAAAGAAAGTAGGAAGAATTACTTGTGTGTTATAGGTATAGTCCACTTAAGACCATACTACGACAACGATGACATGACAGTTGAAACGTTCGGTGGTGTAACAGTGACAACAACAACAAAAGTAAATTAAGAAGCATGGCGCCCAACGTGAGACCCACTATATGGATGGATACTCTCTGATACGATGGCTGTTGTGTTGTGATTACAGTGCAAAGAGTAGAGCACAAGATATAGGAGATTGGTCATCCGATCAAATGTTTGTATGAGCGTGAAAGTAATCTAGAGTGTGCCGCCGCCGTATAATCGGCTTATGAGCATTTGTTTTGCTTAGACGCCACACTACTGTCAGCATATAGAGCTGATGGTGGTGTATTGTTTGTGGTATAGAATCAAGGACTTGCAGGGGGCAAAAAAAAGGCATGAACTTGCTACAATGGTAGAGCTGATCTTTGGCAATGGTGCAGATGGAGCTATATTACTCGAAGGTATACGTGTGAAATAATAGTGCTACATTTGCCTGCTACTTTTTCCAGCTTGGACAGCAATTTTAACACGTCGTCGTCTGACAATGATGATTTGATTTTAGAAGTTGAGCGAAGTTTTCTTCTTCTTTTTTGTTGGATTATTTTGTCAATTTAAGGGAATTTTTATTGAGTTCATGTAAGATGTGTGTAATCAAATATGTTATCATCCAGACTTTTCTTGTCAACAAAATAAAAGCTTAACTAACTTAACTTAGCAAAATATAGAAGATACACAGTTTGAAAGTTTAAAAAAACGTGTAGTTTTCACTTTCATAACATAGGATAAAGTTTTTGACTTCTAATCGAAAAAAGTTAAGTTATTGCTTCTATAAAATTTCTTAAAAGCTGACAAAAAGTGTTAAGAAACTCATTAGAATTGTGAAGTTTAATTTTTCAAGTTTGAGAAAAAAAAAGCTTATAATTTTATTCGACAAAATATTTCAAGGAAATGCTCTTATCCTATCCTAATTATAATTTTTTAACTACCATTACTAGTGCACGGCGTTTGGAACGAACTTAGAAGCTAGAAATTTAAGTTGGTGGAGTTAAGCTTTTTAACAGACAAGTTTTGAAGTTAATTATAATTTCACAATTGACATAATTTAAATGTAAGACTACGGAAAACATGTACTTTTAATGAGAGGAAGTTATTGCTTCGATAAAACTCATCGAATGCTTATTTAACCATATTGAATAAATTTTAAAATTGAAAGATGCGAAGTGAATATTAAGAGTCTTCTAACAGAGACAAAACTTGAAATAATCAAATGAATTTGGTAGTTCAAAATAAGAGAAGCTAATAACTTCGATACAAACTTTTATAAGCTTTTTTTTTTTAAAGTTTGCAATATGACTTAAAAAGCCAAAATTTATTTTTCTTTAAGGAAAATTTTCAATAAATTGTTCAGTTCATAATTTAAGTTGCGATATGTCTTCAATGAAAGACTTCCAAAAAATTGGCAATTCCAATAAGAGGAAGTCAATACTTCGATTAAACTTTCCAATAGCTTATTAAAGGAGTTTAAAAGATCTGTGGACTAAACATTTTGAGGTACATTTTAGTTGGAAAATGTTGAATTTATTTTGCAACTCATCAATAAAAAACAATGCAAGACTTCCAAAAATGTACATTTAATAAGAGGAACTTAGAACTTCAAATAAAATTCTTTAAGACTTATTTAAGGTATTAAGAAGGGAGCAACAAAGGAGAGCTATAAGGTATTTATGTACATAGAATTTAAAACTTAAATTAAAAACAAAAAAAATCTTCAAAAATTCAAGCAAGCCTGCAATTAAGGTGAAAGTTATAAGAGGAAGTCATAACTTCGATAATAATTCTAAAAAGCCTATTTATATGAAAAAAACGTTGAAAAAATAATGCAAGACTTCCAAAAATGTGCATTTAATAACAGAAATTTAGAACTTAAAATAAAACTCTTTCAGGCTTATTTAAGGTGTAACATGAGAAGGAAGCAACAAAGGAGAGTTATAAGGTATTAATATACACAGAAGCAAAAACTTGAATTGAAAAAATAAATTTCGTCAAATATTCATAAGTCATAATTTGCCTGCAAACAAGGTGCGAGTTATAAGGGGAAGTTATAGCTTCGATAAAAATTCTAAAAAACTTTCTTTAGTAGATTGGAAAAAGTTGAGAACATACAGCCGCTGAGAACTTAATTTGCATGCCCCGTTTTGTTGGAAAATTTCAAATAAATTTTATTAATTATACATTTTTATATAACAATTTCCCAAAAAAATCTGAATGTGTAAAAATTCACGATATTACTTTGGAAAAAATTCAGTTTATAAACTGTATGACAATCTTTATGTGAAAAATGTATGTTTAAGGTTGTGTATAACTTTTAAACTGCATTACATCGAGGAGTTCAAAGCTTCGGTAAAGCTTAGATAAACTTAACTTTCTTCTTGTATTGTATTACGTATGTATTTTAACTGTAAAAGGCCAATTTTATCTTCTAAAATTCTGACAGGCACCGGTAATACTTGTTGTTTTTAAAATTTAATTCATGTGATCAAATGGGCTTCTGAGACGGGAGAAACACCCAAAACTTGTATAAAAACACCAAAAATAGATACCTATACATTTCACTTCACCTACTTTGTAAGAAAAATTTCCCATGTAAAGAACATTAAAGTTAAAGCAGGTCATTGCAACAAGGTTTACTATGGATCTTATCGGTTTTCCAAGAAATGGCACTGAATATTAGTTACAATTCTGTCACGTTCATATACGATTAAAAATTGAAGTTTGCATGTTGCAACTGTTGCACACTGCATAGTGTCATCAATAACCCCTGCCATTGTAACTCGTGTAAGCTTAGCTTAAAGTTTATGTCCCATGCAATTAAGGTTAACCTGTCATGCTAAGCACTTATTACATTAATTTAACATCTTATTTCTAGCTAAAAAAAAAACTAATAGAATTGGTGATATTATTTGCCGATACCACGACGATAAAAATTTCATCATATTTGTACGTAAAAATTTAATCAACTTAATTGTTTTCTTGGGAAACAATGACTCAATTAGCAACAAAACTAGATAAATGCAAATACAATCTCTATGGTTCCCGAAACTTAAGGAATTTCACATGCGATCACACATACTCCACTCTGGCTAATATTAGGTATACCTAGTGTTCAAATTGCACACAAGCTGAACGAACAAACGTTTGCCATTTTATAATTACTAATATGGCAGCGATGGCGGCGGCAGCGGTGGTTTGTGAAGGTGGAAAAGATGGCGTCGCATCGTGTCGGTCGTTGTCGAACGAAAACTGTACGGAACATTGGCACTGTTAGGTTTTATTATATGACTCACCGGATGGCAGTTAATTAGTCAGTTAGTGTTATACCTGCTGGCTGGTTTGGTTGCGGTTCCAGCCAGCAGCGTGTTCCTTCAAATGATTCGTGACATGACCTAGGAATGTGTTTTACTGCTGCCACACTCTAGTGTTCAACGGAGCGCCGAAGAGCCCCTCTGCGTCGCACCGTGTCGGTCGTCTCACCGCTGCACCTTTTTATTCTTGCCAGAAACTGCAAAATACCTAATAACCCGAACAATAGCATTTTGCCATTTGGACACGTACAGATATGGAAATGCCTTGCAATAAAGGTGCATACAAAATACTGTACGTATGCATGCATATTGGCAGTCAAATGCAATCGCTTTGCTTTGGTAGGTTATGTTTTTTTTTTTTTTTTAGTTTCAGCAGTTTCAGCCAGCTATATAGTTAGCCAAGCTTAGCCTTCATCAAAAAGTTGTTGTATTGGTGCGATGATGGACGATGATCGACCAACCGACGACACGACGCGATGGTGGTGACGATGTAATATCGTGACACATGACACACTCAAAATGCATAGCCAATAAGTAGTTGACCTAAATATTCTAAGTCAAGTATTTTTAAAGAGCGTTCGTTTGCATCAGGACGTGTCGCCACTTCCAACAAACACATAGTGGTGTGATGTCATTTTAATTACAATTCGATTTTCGCATGAAATTTTTACTTAGCTATAACTAAGTTTCACCTGAGACTTGCCATCACACGTAACATCGGAGACATTAACTATCTGATACCTTAATTGTATGCTTTACGATATTTAAGATCAGAAGTTCTAAATGGGACAGATTGAATAACATAAAAGCATGTTTTGGAAATGAGGTCAAAGGCAGTAAATTCTTGGTTGGGGGAAAGTAATACGATATCTTAGCAAAGGATTTCACCCATAGGGTAAGCTTAAAAGAGTTTAGATTGCCATGACTTAAGATGAAACTTAGAACTAAGCGATCGAAGCAATCGTGCCACCCAAGTTCAACAGATCAAAGCGGATAAGAATGTAACTCCTAATAACCCTGAAACGAAGGAGTGTTCCCATTAAACTGCTCTGGAAAAGACGAAAGCATCTGGTGTGGCCAGTTCCAGTAAGACCGAACTACCTGTCGAACTCTAACAAAAGCTACCCTGACATACGAGAACTTACGAGCTGAGGTCAACAGGGATTTTCAGTACTTGCCAGGGCGCTAGAAAGAGATGATGGTAGATGAACCCTTTACGGGTCAACCAACGACAGCGCTCCTACCTCCGTTCTGGGTTACTGGCATCGGATTATCCGGCCAATCGCCCCAAGGCTTGCAAGAACCTAGTCTTTCGGGCTTGGGGATGTGTCATGTCGTCACGTTAACTTCTCTACAAACATAAGAAAGTTTCGGTTATAAGAGATACACGAGGAGTCTCGGATAATGATAACCCACATCAAATGGCAGCCAGACCTGGCACGTCCAGGGACAACGAATTCAGAGTATGTACTTTAAACCTGAGAAATCTTTTTATAACATCAAATCCATTGACCAAAATATTTAACCCATACTCCATTACAGTGGAGTTGAAAGCTCTTTCAAGGATGAGTTTTATGATCTTCTTGACAGAACTTACGGAGCCTGCACGACGTAAAAATTTTGCTGGGGGACCTCAATGCTTTAAGTGGAAACGAAAACATCTTGGAGGGACAAATGGTAACAGCCTCAGACTGATGGACTTTTCAGAAGCTCGTAATTAGTAGCACGAGGTGTCAGTGGTCTATGCGCTCACCAAAGTGACCATTTACCCAACGACGAAAGACACACCTCTTATATTATAGATGGGTGTACCTTTCTTGGTGCAAGATTAAGAGGTCGAATCTCAAATGAAAAGAAACTACGAATCACTCCAAAGAAGAAATTCGAAATCGAAATTGGTCGCCTCTTAGCATACCCACCTGGAAGCACCAGGGCCAACAATGAGAGTATCTAAGCGAGAAGCTGTCCACGATGCATTTGCCTCCCACAAAAGCCAACAACTAGTGGAACTAGTAGAACGATATTGTCAAAGAGGAAGCCAAAACCAAGGCTACAAACTGACCCCAAAAAATAACCCGTGGTTTGGATACGAAGGTAAAGCTGAAAAAGGTGACAAAAGAACTACACGCAATTTCGCTGCAGCGGAAAACAAGAGCAGCGAGAGTTTTGAGTAAACAGAAGAGAGAAAAGGGAGAAGAAAACCAAAGAAGATGTCACACACAGCCTGGTTGCCCAAGGAAATCGAAGAGTCTCGCGTTCGAAAAAACCCTCCGAAGTTTTATAAAAAAGTCCAGTAGACTTTAAAACCGGAGCACAGGCTCTTTGAAAAAGCCAAAAGGAAACAGAGTCACCGAAGCACAAGAAATAGTTCAAGTAGCATTTCCAACAGCAGCTGAATGGACCCCAGGTAAAAAACCAAATAAGACAAGAATCGAACCGGATTCCAGTCAAGGAAAACCCAGTACCACTACTCAGTATAGAAAAGCTTGACTTAGCTGTAGATAAAGAAGTTCAAAAAGCACAACGAGGCTACAAGATCTGATGAAGCATGGAGGAGATGTGCCGAAAGGCTGCATGCACCATCTCATCAACCAATTTTGGGTGGAAGGAAGCATGTCCGATGACTGGTCTATCAGCTCTATTATGTCAGAGATCCTGTGTCCCGCAAAAACTACCATCGAGGCATATTTTTGATAAACGTTGCATACAAGATCCTATTAAACGTACTTTGTGGGTGTCTTAAACCATTTTGCAGCATTAAAACCGGCAAGTACTAGTGTGGTTTTCGGCCAGGCAGGCCAACCACAGACTAAATATTCACTCTCAGGTAAATTTTGGAAAATAACAACGGGTTCCAAGTGAAGCCAGGAGCTCTATATGACGATGGCTTCAAATGAGACTTCGAGAAAACTGATCCAATTGTGTCGAGCGGCACTGGAAAATATGCGATTATTCCCACGAACGCCGAAATCTTAGTGGAGATCCGACGAAGAACTTCCCTATAGAAAACCGGTGAATACATCGGTTTGGTGAAACAGATGTTCTCAAAACTCTTCACACGAATGAAGATGTAAGATCATTATACTACTAGTCCTGCTTTATAGCAATGGTCGTTGGGCGATAAGCAAAAAGGGAGAGTTAATGCTGGGCTTCCTTCAAAGAAAAATTATTCCACGGATATTTGAACCTGTGTACAAGGAGGGCAAATGGAAAAGAAATGAGATGTTTCCAGATATGAATGAAGTCCCGAAAATCAGAAGATGGGGACTACACTAACTCAATTACATCGAGCAAATGGACAACAATGCTCCATCTAAGAAAGTCTTTGAATCCCAGACCCCAGTTTCGAAAGAAGGAAGAAGGCTAAACCTAAGGTTCACGGACCAAGCCATCGTGCATGCCAAAAAGCTTGGTCAAGATGACTGGAAGGAAGGAAGTCTGCCATGTCTCAGACACGCGATTCATTGATTAGCCATTTTTCCATGAATTTTTGAAGCTTCATTTTATCGGGTGCTGATTTTGAAGTACCTCGTCCAACTAAGAAGCTTACAGGAAAAGTTGAAAAGTACCCGCAGACAATAGTGCTTAAAGTACTCAATTAAATTTTTGTATTATTTCTTTGAAAAAAGAAACTATCATCTAATACCTATTCCTAGATTGTGAAATCCATTTCATGAACGCATATAACCGTTAAATGATATTAGTTTATTTTTTTTTTCTTGTCTCTAAAATATAATTATACTAAAAACGTCCACGATTTTTTTCCGCATGCCACAAACCATGGCGGAATTTTAATTATAACATCAACCACAGTTACTCTACACACAAAAAAACTGTACATCCTTCCCCAAAAGTATATATCAAGGTATAAACCTTCAGTAAAAAAAAAAAAAAAAGAGATACTTTGCACCGTAAAGCACTTCTTTGTGACAGTGAAATAATTTAATGTCTGTGCATTAAAAGGAAAGAGGTAGGTCGATTCCGTACTCTTAACCGGATCCAGTATGCACACCGTCGAAATAGGAAGTAGGTAGGTAACTCATACCTCCATCTAAATGTTGCACTGTTAAAATATACGTTTTAATGAGAACTTTTACAAGCCAGACACCCAACCTCTATAGAGGTGGTGATGGTAAAGCAAAAAAGTGAAAGAAAAAAAAAAGGAATATACTAACTCGATAAGGGCGCACAAAATACTTTGCACCGCTTTAGTGGGTGCTAGTTGTGTGAGATATAGGAACGAAAAACTTACTTTGCTTGGCGTTCTCTAATGTTCCAGTATTGTGAACTCACCACAAAAAAAAGGACCAACGTTAAAAAAAGAAACAAAAAATACAGCAACTCATTATATTTCCGCAAAATCTGCATAGTCCTGCCCTGACAGTGAATGGCAACAAAAAAAAAACAGGACACCAACTAACAACCACCATGCCGCCTAATTATAGGTAGGTAGGTGGGTCGGTATAACGGTGTGTACGCTGTACGAGTATATGTATATAAGTTCTTGTGAAATAAAATTAACATTTTAGTTATGTTTTGTTTTTGTACTTTGGGGGTTAGGTAAGGTTTACGAGTAGGTACTTCATAGAGAACTTAACGAAGCGTTAAGTTAAGAACTTCAAAAATTAAAAAAAAAAAAACACACACACAAACAAAACAAACCTTAAAGGGATATCAAAACGAAAGTTGTGTAGCATAACACACTCACCCACAGTCACAACCCTATTTGCTAGACTTGTAGGTACGTACTTGTGCAAAAAATAAACGCACTGATTAAAAATTTAAGAATTTAAACAGAGCAGGCGAAATTATTTCCAGATATGTAGTGTAGTATGCATCAGCTTTTGCTTTTTAGCGAATGGTTGTTTTTGCCGTTAGCCCTCTTATTACTTTAGACAGTAAAGGTTCACCTTCATGTTCACAGTCGACTTTCATGAGTGGAAATGGATAAGGACAGCCGTTTTTGTTTTGTCCTGACACTAAAATGCACTTAAGGAATCAAAAGTCCAGCTGCTGCTTCCTATCCTATCATCTCGTATAGAGCTTACCAAGGGTGTTTTCTTCATCTTTTTTTGTTTGTGTGTTGCTCTTCTGTAGTATGTTGTTAGAAGTGGCATGTGAGTGTTTTTTGCATATTTGGCAAGTTGACTCCTTTTGTTTTTTTTTCATTTTTCTACTGGTGTCCTTGGACTTTACCTTTGACTTGTCTCTTTTCTTTTTGCTGTTATAGTTAGTTGGTATCCTTGACTCTTTATAAAATTATACTAAAATAACATGGCAAATATGTATATATGGAAATGGAACGTACAAAAAGGACATTTTGAATGACTCACACAGATGGTGTTTTGTCCATCGTTGTCTCATATCTACCCAACTATGTAGGTTCTATAGAGACTTTTATATAGAGAGACTCTAAAAAACAAGGCAACAACTAGCTATGGATGTATTTTGAGAAGATGGGGTAACATGATACCTACGCATATCAGAAAATATTGTGAAACGCCATCTCTTGGCTGGTGCCGCCAGTCGGTTTGTGCGGTCGGTTGTTGTTTTATCTGATTCAGACTGACATGTGTCACCCGAGAGGATGAGGAGAAGAGGTGTGTGTGTTTGTTTGTTTGCATGGTTTTTACCAACCTAGCCACAATTTTTTCTTTTACTTTTTTTTTGATAGATAGATGGAATATTTTTAACTGACGCTAGTGGTCAAGATATGGTTTATAGAAATGAAAACACCTCTGCACGCTATTTCTCTATAAGTACTGCCAGTTGGTGGACATTTTATTCATCAAACTGACAAACAATAGTGTAGATATTGGTTAAGGTATGCGATGATAAGGATACCCATTGGATTTTGTAATTGTAGGTAGGTAGGTAAATGTAATTTGATATGGAAATTTATATTGCAAGAAAGGGTTGGAATTGAAATCTTGTGCAAAATACCATACATATGGCATTTTTTTTACAACTTACTAGAAATACATACATACGAGTATGAAACTAACAGTACTGAATTTAATAATGCACAGCTTTGAGATTTTTTATAAAAACTTACAACATTTGAAAGATTTTGTGATCAAATTCTACATAGTCTTATAACCATAGCGAGTTTTTTTGTTTTTGAATAGTTGCTATAAAAATAAATGCCAATTATTTTCTTAACTGTAGGTGGACAGATGAGATAGGCATGAACAAAAGTCCCTTTTAGCCCTATTTCCTTAGTTTTTTTAATTTAAGAGTGGCTAAAAAATATTTTTTGCATAATCGATATTTGCTATAAAGAGAAATGTTGATTATTTTTGTCAACTGCCGTTGGACAAACAAACTATTTTTCTGACTGACATGACCACCTGGTCAATAAACGAACCTATTTTCCTAAGTTTTCACGGGTCAAATGAATGCTTTGGTGTTAACAGTTGCTATAATTCAAGGAAGTTGATCATTTTTACCAACTAAGAGTGAAAAAACGCTTTTTTTTATTCACCCCAAATTTCTAAGTTTGGAATTACCCACTATAAAAAAAGTTCCTATGAAAGAAAATTATATTTCTGTATTGACGATCATCAATTTTATAACGAGTGGTGCTGCATTTTTATTTGAGTGGTGCTGCATGATTTTTAGTTGCTATAAAAAGAAGTTATGAACTTGAAATGAAGGTGGACGTATGATTTCTTGCATAGAATTATATCTATCAGTGAATGAAAGAAGCTGAATTTGATATAGTTTCTAAAAATTAAATAATTCAGTTCTGAAAGTTGCTATAAAAAAAGTTTTTCTTTTCCAACAGAGGTTGGACAAACAATACCTCTTGTTTTTTAGATGCATAGAAACTAGACCCTCTATTCTTAGTTGGATGCGCTGTTCATTTTTTTAAAATACTTCCTATAAAAAAAAAAATGAAAAACTGTTGGGTTGGGTAGGTATATACTTTTACTGTTGGTTGAACTATATTTTTGCGTTTCGCTAGACATATTTAACACTTCTTGGACAAACAAACCTAGCTGCCTTCATATGATTCTAATTTTTCATTCACAGGTTCAACTTATTTGTTTGATGCTTTAAAAAGAAACGTTAAATATTTTATATTATAAAAAAAGATTTCTTGTTAAAGGACAAATATGGGCAGTAAGCGGACAAACAAGTTCAACTGGTTTCATTTCTGAAAATTTAATTTAAGATTCCGTCTGCGTGATGTTTTGTGTTTTGAAGGTGCTATAAAAAGAAAAGTTGATTTTTTTTAGTTGATATGTTGTTGGCAGGCATATAACCACTCGGAGAACTGCTGACATTAGGACTTTTTCTCCTTAATTTTTACTTGCAGGTATGCTTTACGTTTTTTTTTTTTCTAAAGTTGCTATAAAAATAAATTTATCAATTTTTGTTTAACTAAAAATAGCCAGCGAATTTACTTTGGATTCAGTCATTGGAAAAAAAATCCAATTATCTTTACCCGCTTCTTCAAAGATTTTGGATGAATGTTTTGGTTCTGAAAGTTGTCATAAAAACAATTTGTTTTCAAACATGAATTTACCTTTTTGGTGTGTTATAACCATGGGAAAAACTCACATAGCCTCGCCTTTCTTTGATTTTATTTAAGAGTGCTTGTAATTTTCGATTTACATTGCTTTTTTAAGTTGCTATAAAAAAGAAATATTAATTTTTTTTTAATTCAGGATGATTTTTTTTTTGACAAACGAATTTGATACACTCACTTCCTCCACCACCCCCCCCCCCCATTAATATTAAGTTCGTGGTTATGATATAAAAACTAATTTATTGAAACTGTGTTGCAAAAAAGGAACATAGTTATATAACTCTTAGGTAAGTTGAGGCAGTCATAATTGAAACAAATCGATGAAATATTAAGTTAGGGATTTAAAAATATACAAGTTAAGCTTTAATGCAAGTCATCCGATTGCAAAAAAAAAACTCAAAAGTAGGTATGTGAGTGGTTACCACCACTATAAAATCTGCTTACCCATTCGAAAATTTCAAGGGGCCTATTCTCGACACACGCACTACACACGCTATCCTCCTACACTCTTTTATGTTTATAAAAGTAAAAAATAAAATAACTTCTTTTTATGCTGTTTGTTTATTTATATTGAATCAAAAGTAGAACAACAGAAAACTCATAGATGCGTATATAATAATCCTATGCGACCTCTACCAACCCATCCTCTTGCTATAAACATAGCATAAAACTTTTTTATCAATTAAAAAGCAAAAAAAGAAAGGAAAACAAATTGCAAAAGGAATTATAAATACAGAGCTGAACTGAATAATAAACAAAAAAAAAAAAAAAATACATTTAAAATAAAATTATAAAAAATTAAAAGACGCAAAAATTGAAAGCAGTAGAAGCAGAGAAGCAGCAGAAATCTACGCTACAAAAAGCCCTTTAGCAATTAAACATAACATAGAGCACATTCTCGCATATATTGCCATTAGATATAGGAAGCTATATGTACCTATTTATAGAACCAGTAACAGTAACCAAGAGTACTGGGAACTCTTAGTAGTCATCGTCATCCACTTGTGCGCCCTCATCCTACACAAAGAGCATTCAAAGCTTATACTACACAACAAGCTAAAGCTAAGCAAACAAAAGGCAACATTTTTCCTTATTTATTTAAAAATAAGAAGTGCTTGTTCTAGCCCACCATACCCCCCCCCCCCAACCATAATACACAACCTCCTTTTTACTTCGATTCAACTCTACCTTTGCATACCCATAAACCCATCTTTCTCTCACCCCCCCTCCGCCTCCCCCCTCCCAACCTCCTCTTCAGCACCCATAAACATTCTGAACTATATCATTCCTGGAAACAGGCCTCAAGGGAGACCAAATGTTGCTTGTTTTGAGTTGCTTTTGCTTCGTCGTCATAGTCCCTTTCCAGAAAATAGCCACAACAACAATAACAAAAAATAACAACAACAACAACATCTATAATGACTTTTCCTTTTTTTAAGGAACTTTTCAATTTTATAAACTTCTTCGACGACATAGATTAACGAAACACAACCAAAAACGAACTCCCTCAAAGAGTCCCTTAAATCACTAGACCCATAAATTCGCTTCCTATTCCACTTTCTTTCAAGCATCACGGTTAGCAGTATATAGCAGTTGGAGCAACTATAGGAACTTCTACGAGAAGGTGGTAAAAAAAGAAGAAAAATAGAACAAGAAATACGGCAAAAAAGGGTTCAAAAGAGGTATAAGCGGAGCCGAGGGGCTGCTTCAAATGTGCGTGCATTTGTATGAAGAGTGGGTGGTCGGAGGGGGAGGGGGATTATTGCCAACGTTACTGAGCTATATTTTTTGTTTTGCTAGCTAAGTAGGTACAATACAAAGGACGTACTTTCTGTTACTACACCAGAAACAGTAACAGAAAACAGAGAAACACAGTCGCGTGTATGTAGGTTTTTTTCGTTTTTTTTTTATTTTTGCTACTTAACTTTGGAGTGGTTTCTCGCACTTACTGGCGCCTTAGTCGTCATTGCATTGCGTTCAAGATGTAATATTAAGCCAAACGACTTTTGATGGCGCGGAAGGGGATTCTCTTTATAGGTGTGTGGTGGAATTCAAGAGTGTGTTTCATATATGTACTCATAGCAGTTACAAGGAATAGGAAGGTTGTGTTGCAATTTGTTTTCTTTTTTCCACTTGAAATTATTTCAATTATTTTAAAATTTACATGTAAGCTAGAACCAGCACCAGAAAGGGGATGATGTCAAAAAAGTACCTGCATGTAATTTTTATCGTGCACCAAAAAAAAAAAAAACGTTTGCATAAAATTCACATTTTTTTCTCAAATTTAATGGATTCCGGAAGTACACAAATGCTTCCATGGTGTAATCAAAATATTTATTGATAAACGATTTCAATGTGAATAGGTAGAAAGTAAAAAAGTTAAGGAAATATTGATTATGGCACACACCCACATATCTATGTAAGGACCTTAGCGACAATTTGGAATGAATTTGAGCATCGAAGGGATGTCTCTAAGCTGATATCGATTTTTTTTTGGTAAAAATTAAGGTTAGCTTTGAATTATGTTTTTTGCTTTCTGTTATTCAGCGCAGGAGTCTTTTTTTTTTTAGTGAGAGGGTGCCTTAAACAAGGTTTTCAGTTTAACACTGCTAAGACAAGGATCAGCATAATGTCAGAAGTTTTGAAGATTTAGCACAGTAAGGTTCTTGCATTTTTGTAGAAATCACTCGCCGCCATTATGAGAAAACTCAAAACGAACATATTTTGGAGAAGTTTCTTACTTTTTACTCGGAGTTGAAATTGATTTGGGGCAGGGATGAAGTTTAAGACCCCAATTGTTTAGGTTATCTTCTTTTTCTTCTAATTCAAGGATTATTTCTGCTGCCTTTTTTGTTTTAATTTTTTTCTAAGGATTAAATACAAAAAAAGTAGAACCTCGTGGCATGGTGGTTAGTACGTAGGACTGTCATGCCAAAGGTCTGGGTTCGATTCCCAGGCGCTGCCACCTAAAAACAAAAATGTTTTTTTTCGCGAGGTACTGCTTCTTGCGAGGAACTGACAAATCCTCCAAGAGTGTACTTGTCATGAATAAGTGCTCCTCATCTAGCCGATCTGGCTCGGCAAAAAATTGTAGGTCCCCTCCATTCCTGCCAAAAATACGCACACAGGAATGGTTGAGAGTTGTAAGTCACTAGGCCTTGCTTCTTCACGAGCTGTTGTGCCACCAAATTTATTTAAATTTATTTTTAAATGTAAAAAAGTGCTCGACTACATCTTATGTATTTGCTCTTATTTAGGATAACAAATGAGTTTTGAAGTCAGGATAAACCTATTGATCCAATTTTAAAACAAATACATAAGTTATAGAACCGGTTATTGAATGCTATAATGCACCTGCCAAGAGAAGTATTATTTGAGCCATCTGTTGGTTTCTTTGCTAATCCTATCTCAATTTGAAACTGATAGCTCTATTGGCCAAACAAGCAAAAATTTGCAGTACAGAAAATTAAGTCGTCAGAAGCAAACAAGGAAATCATATGACATGGTTATAATCGCGAAATGTGACGTTTCATCTAGTTTTGTTTACTTCGAAGTGGTAGCTGAGCAGTTGAGTTAAGTTTGCTAAAACAGTGCAAACTTTAAATAGAAATTTCGGTTGAAATAATACGAAAACTGCAACAGCTGAGTTTTTTGTGAGAATATTTTGTTGATTGAAAATTTAACATTCTTCCGAAGAACTTAGGAACTGCTACAAAAAGTATGAGTCCAGAGCCAAGGACTTGAGTAACTGAATATCAATTGCATAGTTTTTAGAGATTTTTGATAGTACGATCGGATTATTCACTTACAAGTTCTAATAGAATCAGCAATTGAAGCAAAATGTTCACAAGCTCATAGAAAAGTGATAACCTGTTTGGTTAAGAACAGTTCAAAATTAGAGACTATTTTTTCAGTCAAACATTTTGTCAGATGGGGTGCAATTTTGTCTCAACGGCTCACAGTGGTCCGTTTGTTGAATTTGGGGGGAAAGGTTCAAAGTCCCGAATGTCCAAATACCAAGACCAACGATTACTATAACATTAGGAAATATGGCTTTTGAAAGCTAGAATCTATTCGGGATTTTAGTCATTCGATTTAGAAATCGGACGTACGATTTTGAATACCAAAAACAGAAAGACTTAAGCTATTTTACTTTCGGCATTCAGGATTTTAGTCATTCGGGAATTTGACCAGGGCATTTTATCATTTGGGACTTTGGCAGTCGTACCCGCGATTTTGAATACCAAAACCATTAGGTACTAAGTTATTCGAGATTTCTGCATTCAGGATTCTGGCATTCGTGATTTTAGCCATTTAATATTTTGTCCATTTGGGATTTTGTCATTTATGATTTTGGCATTCGTTTCCGGGATTTTGACAGTCAGGATTGCATATCTTACCCATTTTGACAACGAAAATAATTTTTCACGCCAATTCTTGATAAATATTAATGAAATTCAGTGCACAATGATCTAGTATTTAGAGACGTTCAGTGGTATTGCATATTTTTTTTAGAACAATTTAGAACAAGGTCAAAAATGGTCCAAAATATAAAATAAAGCAAAACAGGAAGCTGGTCAATGGTTATGATTATGATCCCGTGTAATAAATACTCAACATTTTGAACTTATAAAAACTTTTCAAAATTTGGTACAAATAGATACAAAGTATGGCTTCACATTTAAAGATATTTCAAACATAAGCTTAACAAATTTTTCTACTTGGACAATGCTTTATTTTAAATGTTGGACTATTTTCTCACCCTAATTTGAAAGAGAAACAAAAATATGCAAAATCACTAAATTCAGTGTCCCAAATCATCGAGTGTACCAATTTTTTTTATAAAGAAATAGAGTGAAATATTTTGTCACCAAAACTCAACAAACGGCTTACTGTCCTGCTACGTAAACAAGCAAAGTTGTCGTATTTAGGGGTTAGAAAATGCCAATGCATCCTGAATGTGTGAGCGTTTGGTGTGATTTTTTTGTGGGAGGCATTACTGATCCATTTTTGTTCCAACACAATGAGAGTGATATTGAAGCAAAACTTCCAAAATTGTATGGCTAGAATTTCCGAATTTTGGAGCTATGGTTCCAATGAAATAAGGCTACGTGCCACGTCTCTGAATTTTTTTCCGAGTTTTTAGGAAATTCGACGTTGTTCTGGTGACGTTGCTTGACTGGTACGGAGCAATATTTGACGTCGGCGTCGTTGGACTTTGTCTAGGATGACTCATCAAAAAATCAATGATATTCAAAAACAATCCAAAGACACTGAGAAACAATGTTGGAAGTGCAGTCCGTGTAATAGGGTCCAAAATTAAGCTGTGTTCACTTGGCCGGCAAAATTGTTTTTTTTTTTGGAAAACATGACTCTTTAAATGACAACTTTTGACCACCCACCCACTTTAGAGAAAATCAATTTTGAAAAATGGTGGACCAAAAGAACGATGCGCCTCAAAAATCGATTTTTAAAAATTAGATTATTGTTTTCGATAGATTTTTTTTTTTAACATTAACCTATAACTTTTTCTGACGACCCCTAGACATATTTTTTTCATTTCGTTTTTTTTTATAGATTTCTTTTTAATTTTCGAATTTGAAAGATGATCATTGTGAAAATTCTATTATCTTATATGGCCAACATTTAAAATTACTCCAAAAATATTTTTTTTTAATTTTGAAATATTTAAAAAAAAAAAAAATATTTTTGGATAAGTAAGAGAAATTTAAAAGGTTGGTCATTTTAGATAATAGAGTTTTTCACAATTGCCATCTTTCAAAATTCGAAAATTAAAAAAAATAAAGGGGACTAAAAATTTCAAAAATAAAAAAAAAACAATACTCCTAGGGGCGGTCAAAAAAAGTTAAAGGGTGGTCATTGTTTCATTGATGTTCAAAAAAAAACACCAATCGAAAATATTAATCAAATTTGTAAAAATCATTGCTTGAGGTTAAGCGTTCTTTGGCCCACCATTTTTTAAAATCGATTTTTTTGAAAACTGTGGGTGGTTAAAAAAAGTTAAAGGATGGTCAAAAGTGGTCATTTAAATGGCCATCTTTTCAAAAAAAAAAATGGACACTTTTGCAAGTCAAGTGCACACAGCTCCAAATTTATCGAAAATGTATAAAAAAGTTGAACAGGATGGCCTATTGTTAGCTGACTAGGGAAGTTATTTCAATAAAATAATATTTTATAATTGTATTTATAATTTTATTTATTTTTAGAAATGACTAAAACTAGCTGACCTTTAACATGACCTAGCGGGTAAACACTTTTTGAGAATATCGTACACAAATTAGAATATCCAACAAATGAAGTTAAAAAATCGCTATAGGCAACCCCAAAAAACTTTTAAGAGAATCCTTTCAAAAATTCTAACAAATTAATAAAACTATTCGACTATTTTTATCACGTACCATGAGTGGCCATTCAGATGGTGAACTTTCTCTTGTCAATATCCTACAAATGAGGTTTCATAAGCCACCTTGAAAAACTTTAACTACCGATTCAAAATTTTCAATGGCTGACCAATTTCTAAAACTAGTTGTTATTTTGCTAACCAATAACTACTGATCACTAAGAGTATGTACTTTCCACGAATTTCGACATGTTGGGTGCCAAGGTCTCGCAGCTTTGTTGTAGGTATCCTTCGTCTATGTATATTTTTGTACCTAACCACCAGAGCTTCTCAGCGATGATACCCATCTAAATATCCTTGGAAAACAAAAAAATTATCTAAGAAAATAAAATTTCATCTAAATTCTTCGAGCTGACATTTTTGAAAAACAAAATACATCCCAACATTATACAATAATTATTGCTCACTTAAAGCCTTACAAAATTTGGTACACAAAGTTTTGTTGTTTATATTTAACTTGTGAAAGGTAATTTGCAAAACGTCTCTCCTATTTATACTGTGATTTGCTTCAATAGACATAATTTTGTTCGCAGTTAAAATGGTTCAGCTATAACAATAAAGAAGGTTTATCACTCCACTTAAAGGAAATTTTCTGCTATAGTTTCCTCTTTTTTTTTGTAAGAGATTTTTCAAAGGAAACCCTCAAAAGAAGATAATTCCTTGTTTTATATACCTTTTGGCGGCAGAAAATAGTTACTGTTATTACCCTCCTGACGTTTTATTGTTCTGCAGTAAAATGTAATTTGATGAAAAAATAAAACAACAACAACAACAAAAAAAGAAAGATTTTTCTTTCATGTTTCAGAGAAAAAGTTAAGAAGAAAATTTCCTTGCCAGACATCATCGTTGTCGTTGACTATATAGTACGATGGTAATTGGTGATGCAGAAAAAGGATTTACGAAAAGATCAATTTTCAGTGAAAGCACTTTATATTAGAGACACTTTCATTGGAAACGGTAACGTGTTGCGCAGGTGGTTAAAGGGGGTGTGTGTACTTTTTATTGTGCACTTGCATGCTAAAGGTATGGATGCTAGTATGGTATGAGGACGTTCTGAAAAAATGTATATCCACATGCTTTTCTTAGATATGGATTAAAATGTAGGAAAATTATATTTTTAAAAGATGTACATATGTATTTTCAAGAAGAGAATATTACACAAAATTATAAGAGCTGTTGGTTTTTTTTTTGCAAATATTGGTTAGGAAGGTTTCGAGTTCTTGCAAATAGTTTATTTTTTACGTGTGTGAAGTTAGTAGTGCATGTTCTTTTCTCAGAAACCAGGCTAGCTATGAATCTGGAATAAGGCTCTGAATTTGCAGTTTAATTTGCATTTCAAGAAAAGTATAACCCCAAATTTTGAAGTCCTTATATACAAAAAATTTCATACTGCACTACTAACTTCACTGTAAAGTTAGCAGAACATTCATTTTCTCAATAAGGGAGCTAGCTAGAAAACTGCAATTAAGCTCCAAATTTGCATTTCAAGAGAAATTAGGGTCCAAATTTTGAAGCCCTTATTTGAAATAAAAAATCGGAGTTATTTTTCACTGTTAACTTCACTGTGAAGTTAGCAGAACAGTGTTTTTGTACAGTTTAAGTGTACTTTAAGAAAAAGTCCATCTTTAAGTCCATCTAAATTTGACAAAAAAAATCGAAAAATTCATTTTACACTGTTAACTGTTAACTGTTAACTGTTAACTGTTAACTGTTAACACTGTTAACTGTTAACACTGTGCAGTTTAAAGAGCAGTCCTTTTCTCAGTAACAGAGCTAACTGGAAAATTGCAGTTACGTCTCAAATTTGCAGTTTTTTATGCACTTCAAGAAAAAACTCAGTTCAAATTTTGAAGTCAAAATTTGAAGAAAAAAATCGAAAAATCAATTTTGTTCTCTTAGCGTCACTGTGAAGTTAGCAGTTTATGTACATTCATACATGCATCTAACTCATTTGCTAAAAAAAAGTGCGTTTACTTCTAACTTAACAGGGAAGTTAACAGTTTTAAATTAATTCTTTGATTTTTTTTTGCCAAATTTTGACCTCAAAATTTGAACTGAGTTTTTTCTGGAAGTGCATAAAAAACTGCAAATTTAAAAACTGCAAACGTTATAGAAAAAGGGACTTAACAGCTAACTTCGCAGTGAAGTTAACAGTCAAAAATTAATTTATTCGATTTTTTTTATATAAGAACTTCAAAATTTGGCGAGTTATCCTTTTCTTGAAATGCAAATTAAATTGCAAATTCAGAGCCTTATTTCTGATTCATATCCAGCCCGGTTTCTGGGAAAAAGACATGCACTGCTAACTTCACAGAAAAGTTCGAAGTGCAGTGGGTTACACTCACTATAATAATATATTATTAAATAAAATAAAAACTGCAAATTCTTGCCGAGGTCCGATTTATCTTGCTTAAAACTGTTCTTCTAAATTCACAGATGGTTATTTTTTGCGGTGTCTTGCAATGAAGCCATTTAAATTTAACAAAAAACATACTAATTATAAGTTTTTTTTCTCATTATATGAACCTGCTTAATTGAGGAACAATAAAGAGAACCAAAATTGTTAATAAATGAACAATTTTGGGATTTTCAAGGCTATCTTATCATGTTTCTATTATTTTCATTCAAGTCAGAATGAGCTTATATTAAAACTGAGTGAAAAAATGTTTCCTTTTTCTTAAGGATGCCAATTTTTATTCTTAGCTCGAAACATTTCCAATAAAGCTATTAATTATTCTGTTTTAATTTGTTGCAAAATTCTATGCATACCAAATTGATTTACTAAGCCAGAAAACAAAATCAAATTCCCAAAAATAGGGAGGTACTTCCCCATAACTACTAGAAACCGCAAAAAAAAACCCTTTTAAAAAATAATTCAAGAATTTGTAAATTAATTCCTATTTATCCTCATAAAAAAGGCTTCATTAGATTTATTTTAGCCTTTTGCTTAATAACAGACAAAAAATATGGTTGCTATACATATGCTAAGGTACTTTGTGTGTCTCTTTTCTCTGAAGGACGCGCATTCTTTTAATTTAAACCCGCAATTCATATCCTTTTTCTATTTAAGTAAACAAAAAAAAAAAAAGAAGTAAAATCTAATTTTAATGCTTTTTATTACAAATTAATCCAAGATCCTTGGATTACACAATTTTTAAAGGATATAAACTTCGCAAGGGAGATTACCTATACAACAACAAAAAAAAAAAGCACAAAAATATATAAAATGCCTTTAATTTCAAACAATTACCAGTGGGATTATAAAACATAATCAATGAGGCATACCGCACCAACGAAAGCGAAAAAGCTAACAGCAATAAGAAAGAAATGATACGAGAGATGAAAAAGAAAAAGGATTATGACGGCAGCAGTGGCAGTGATGGCAGGCGTGGCGGCATCATTGCTCTTGCCACTCGGTTATACCAATTGAAAAGCTCAAAAGAGAACCGAAAAACTTTCGTAATCCTTAAGGATTATTAACAATATTTTCCTCTTCTTCTTCTTTTTTTTGTTCGTCCTTTTCTTTTTACTGATTTAATTTTTTAACATTTTCTAAAATACAAAAAAAAAGTAAAATCACTAACACAGAGTTGGGGAGGGGGCAACGGGAAACAGAAACGATGTTAAATTAAAATTTTCTTATTCTCGGAAGGAAACTACACGAATTTTAATTAATCGTTAAGTTTATTTTTGAAAACCATGGTTTTTTTTTTGTGTTGTTATTCCTTTTTTGAAAGAAAATTGGAAGCAGTCTATTTAAAGGTTCACTTGATAGTAATTGCATTGAACTAATTAGGTATGTAAATTTTTTTGAAAATGCAAATGTCTTCTAGGATGATTGTAAGGGAATTTACTTTAATTTTAGGAAATTGGGTCAAGGATATAAGCCTGAAGGAAATTTAAAAAATTTTTTTGTATCCTCTCATATTTTTATGTTTATGAATATAATTTCGTATTATGAATATTTAATTTTTAATGTTTACGAATCTCATCTTACCGCACAATTTTTAAGCAAATGTATTTATGTGTTTACCTGAAAAAAGAAAAAAAGGGTTAGTCAATTTTTATTAATGGTAATATGTAAAAATACAGACAATAATTTTAACTTTTTTGCTGTAAGACTTAAATGTTCTTAACATACAACAAGATGGACCGAACAAATTTTTTGTTGACAAAGTCTATTTAAGGAAAGCTAATTAACTTTAAAAATAATAATTTCATAATTTAAATAAATACAAATTTATTTATAACAAAAGTAACAAAAAAAACTACTATCTAGTATTATTCGGCTCATTTAATTTACTATGGTTCATGGGTTATACTACCTACGTTCCCACAAAAACGAAATTCGAGATTTTGGTTGAAAACTTTTGATATTTCAAATTGGTGGAACAAAGTTTCTTGAAACTTTCAACGAGATTTTAACGAAATCTTAATGTAGACCAGCTCTATCAAGTGAAACTCTATTTACGGTATGAACTGTACTTTAAGACGTTAGTTAAGGCGATTATATGTTTCATATATCAAAATCATCGCTGCACTTTAAGCAAATGAATTGTTTATAAATGATTTAAATCGACTTACACACAAAAAAAAAAATTGATATGATTTTGAAAGAGTGATTCTTCCATATTTCGGGTTAAAAAATTATTTATTAAGTTTCAGTTTTCATTTGAAATCAAACGTTATAATATCTGGAATAAAAAGTCAGTCATTTATATTTTAATATAAATTTCTAGGTCATATTAATTTTACTCTTATCTTAAAATTTAGAATTTCTTAAAAAAAAAACATCTATGTCTGGCTGATTACTGAAACTAACTTATTTCGTATGGTGATTGATTGGCCATTCAAATGGCATCTTTTTGTTTGCAAATATCCCACAGAGGAAGGGATATGACTGTAAAAAAGCTTAAAAAAATTCCTTAGACTTAATTTATACCTCAGAAATTACAGAAACCAGCTTACTTTTTTTGACAACCAACTAGACAAAAAAAAAAAAAAATAGAATGTGTAGGTACATTGTATTTACATACTTTAATTTATAATTAATTGAACACTATTTGAATGATTTAAATCAAATCACGTTGATTTAAAACTTAAAAAAAAAAAAACTATCCTCTCATCGTACTTGGATTACTTGATGCATTTGAAAGCGAATCAGACCATTAAAAAAATCGGGTACAGTTTTTCGCTTTGCACCAAGTTGCTTGTAATAACGGGTGATTTTTTAAGAGGTTTAGAACTTAAAAAAAAAAAAACACAAAAAATTCGAAAAAATGAATGAAATATTTATTTGAATCGATAGTTTGAACCTTGCAATTTAATGTTTAAAGATAATTTCATGCAAATGTTGACCGCCGCTGCGTCTCAGGTAGCCCATCCGCTGAGTCCAATTTTGGCATACTCTTTCACACATATCGGCCGGTATCTCACGAATGAATGCATGGATGTTGGCTTCCAGTGCGTCAATCGAAGCGGGCTTGTCCCTATAGACATTAGCCTTGACATACCCCCACAAAAAATAATCTAATGGTGTCAAATCGCACGATCTAGGCGGCCAATTGACCGGCCCGAAACGTGAAATTAACTGTTCACCAAACTCGCCTCGCAATTGCGCCATTGTTTCGCGTGCTGTGTGGCATGTGGCACCGTCTTGTTGAAACCACATATCATGCAAGTCAAGAACTTCCATTTCGGACAAAAAAAAGTTTGTTATCATCGCTCGGTAGCGTTCACCATTGACAGTAACGCTGCGATTCGCATCATCTTTGAAGAAATATGGCCCAATAATGCCGCCGGCCCATAAACCGCACCAAACAGTGGCTTTTTCGGGATGCATTGGTAGCTGTTGCAATGCTTCTGGCTGATCTTCACTCCAAATGCGCCAATTATGCTTATTTACGTACCCATTCAACCAAAAATGAGCCTCATCGCTGAACACAATTTTTCGATAAAAAAGCGGATCCTCGGCCAGCTTTCCATGAGCCCATTCACCAAAAATTCGGCGTTGTGGTAGGTCGGCTGGCTTTAGTTCTTGCACCAGCTGTATCTTAAAAGGCTTTACGCCCGAATCCTTCCGCAAAATTTTCCACGTAGTGCTGTAACAAAGGCCTAACTGCTGGGAACGGCGCCGAATCGACATTTCGCGGTCTTCTGTCACACTAGCTGATACGGCCGCAATATTTTCTTCACTACGCACAGTACGTAAACGTGTTGGTGGTTTAATGTCCAACAAAGTAAATTTGGTGCGAAATTTGGTCACAATCTTCCGAATAGACTGCTCAGAAGGTCGAGAATGCCGACCATAAAATGGAAGCAGCGCAAGATGAACATTTCGAACCGAGCACGAATTTTGATAGTAAAATTCAATAATTTGCAAGCGTTGTTCATTTGTAAGACGATCCATGGTTAAATTGCAAACCAAACTGAAGCTGTTTGACAGTGACACAAGGTACTAAACACACGTCAGCTGTCAAAACCAGTGTTGCCAAAACCAAACCAGCTAAAAAATCACCCGTTAGATAGTTCTAATTATATATTAAGTATACGCCACATTGTACCTACTATTTTAATAACAAGCCGAAAGCTTTTTTACTGCTGAAAGAGAAAAAAAGGACAGCCGTTCACGTGATATCAATTGTTTTTTGTCAATTATTATCAATAAAAAGTATAAGTTAGGCTAAAAAAGCAAAAACATTTGATATTTCATTGGTATTTAAAGTTGAAATTAGAAATTATGTATTATCTTCTTAGCCCAGGAAGCTAAATTTTTTAGGGTTGAAATTGAGTTTGTTCTTAATTTCTCAAAAAATATTAAGACACTAAAAGACTTTCTGCAACACTGTGATCGGCATGTGCTAATGTGGCTTCAAGCCAGGCACATCAAAGATCAACCAAATCTTTATATTGAAGCAAATTCAGGTAAGGACCAACGAATTTCTAGTCGAGATCCATCATCTTTTCGTCGACTTCAAAGCCGCATATGAAAGCATAAGTTGCCAAGAGCTTCATTCAACTGGCGATGTCGGAACTTGGGATCCCGAAAAAACTGATCCATCTATGCCGCATGACTTTACAAAAATGCGTTAAATGCTCAGACTTGTACAGGGTTCAGACAAAGAGATTTGCTATCATGTGACTTCTTCAACCTAGTCCTAGTCCAGTGTTAACCTGGAAGGCACTTTCTTCAACAAGTCTTCTCAACTTTACTTGGCTATGCGGGCGATATCGGCATCATCGGCCGCTCCAAGCAATCAAAACTACTTTCTCGAAAGACATAGTCTACGATACACAAAACGCTATTTTACCAGTTCTACTCTACGGTGCTGAGTGAAGTGCTGGACGATAATTAAAAAGACGAAATTGATACTGGGCACTTTCGAGATAAAAATACTTCGGCGGATATTTTGCCCTGTATGCGAAGAGGGCGAATGGAGAAGATATAATCGTAAATTGTACGAGCTGTACCAAGATGTGGATGTAGTCCAAGGAACCAAAGCACTTCGCCTACACTGGATTGGCCATATCGAGCGAATGGACAACAACGCTGCAGCCAAGAAAATCTTCGAATCCCAGGCTTCAAGTTCGAGACGATCAGGAGACCGAACCTCCACTTCAGGGCCCAGGCCATTACAGAAGCAAAAATGCTTGGTCTCCACGACTGGAGGGTATGTGCGAAGGACCGCAACCGACGGAAGACTGCAGTATCTCAGGCAGATACCCTTTGTGGATCGGGAGCAGGATAAGTAAGCAAGGAAGTAAAATGAACAAAAAACAGTTTTTTATAAATAGCTTGGCAAATGTAAATTTTTCCAAAAAATTAATGAACAACAGGTCAAATGAGTTAGGGAAAAAAACAGCCGGCGTACTCCTAGGCTAGTTATGATACCAGAAAAGTCTCGGTATCTGTATCGGAAACCGAAGACCAAGACGATACCAGCTCCAAGGCATTCAAAACCATACCAAGACGATACGGAAACCAAACTTTATTTTTGGACCGAAATTAACCAATACTTTCAATAGTATCGTTTGGTATCGGCCAGAAAAAAAATCTTTCAATATTATAATTTCTTCTTGTAATTGGTTTCTCGGAAACGGATTTAACGGTTTGAATGACATGTTCACAGTTTTTTCTTTTTACTTAAAAGAAGGTTAGCAATTAATCAAATAAGAACCACCCACTTCCACGCCCATTTTCCTTTTGCTTTGTTTCTCTGAAAGCAACCATTTGGATGACATTTTCAGACTTGGTTATTTTTAGCTGAAGGAAGTGAATTTAATGAAATCTGTTTTTCATATTTTTTCAAAAATCCTTGCTTCTCAGAAATAAATCCAATGATTTTCTAACAGCATTATGTTTCCCTGCTTTGATATTGTGACGCAAAATTTATTTTATTTTTGTTTAGGCCAAACGAAACGGAACTGAGTTATACGAGACCGATACAGACACGATACTAAATTTTTTCAATTTTGACGATACCGAGACAATACTTATAAAAGTATCGTTTGGTTTGGTATCGTGAACCTAGCACTAATTAGGCGTGCGTAGCCAAGTGAAGCTATTGTGATTAAATTATTTAAAGTAAAATGCTCTTAAAAATAATTATTTTTAATAATTTTTGTTTGCAAGCTCTTTTTCTTCTTCCTCGAAACTCGAGTCGGTTGATGGAACAACTGATAACTTACATGTGACCTATTAAATTTATGTCTAGTCTTTATTCATAAATCTATATTTTTTAATAACATACATTTTACTTTATAGCTCACTTAAATTTACTCAAAGTAGGTCGTAGTTTCACATCCCACAATACAAATAGTAGTCATTTTTATTTGCTCTGTGTGTGATATTTATATAACTCTAGTGATATTAGCCGATTTCTTTTGGAGGTGGCAAAGTTTCGGGTTTTTCAATAAGAGCGCTACAAAAGTTTTTTTAAATAAAACAAAAACGGTTTTGGATATCAATGAAATTCTTTATTATTGTGAAAGTACGTTCGATGCCATTATGTATGGAACTCGATTTCTTTTTCATGGCCCCCACGGGCACGCTTGCAGAAGTCCAGACGCTGAACCCAATTTTCGACGGTTTTCAAGCATAAATCGGCCGATACTGCTGCAATTTCACTTTCGATATTCGTACGAAGTTAAGCAATCGTCGCTGGTTTGTTGGCATAGACCATAGACTTGACGTAGCCCCACAGGAAATAGTCTAACGGCGTCAAATCGCACGACCGAGGCAGTCAAGCAACTGGACCATTTCGTGAGATAACACGTTCTCCAAACTTGGTTTCCAATAAATTGATTGTGACATTCGCTGTGTAACTTGTGGCACCGTGTTGTTGGAACCACATGTCCTCCAAGTTCATATCATCCAATTGGGGTACAAAATATTCGGTTTTCATTGAACGGTAGCGATCCCCATACACAGTAACGTGCCGGTCTCATCACGGAAGAAGTACGGCCCAATGACGCCGCCGGCCCATAAACCACACCAAACCGTAATTTTTTCGGGATGCAATGATGACTCATGGAGTACGTGTGGATAGCTGCCTAACCAATACCTGACCAATATTTTGTTTATTGACGAAGCCATTCAGCCAGAAATAAGCCTCATCGCTGAAGATGATTTTTCGATGAAAATCCGAATCATTTTCAAGTTGTTGCTCAGGCCAATTCACGAACATATGACGCTTCAGGTGGTCAAGCGGCTTCCGTTCTTGCGTCAATTTAATCTTGTAAAGATGAAGACCAAGATCTTTTCCCAAAATTCGCCACAACGACGTCACAGAGATGCCCAACGCTTGAGAACGACGTGTGAGAGACACATTTGGGCTTTCTGCAACTGAAGCCTCAGCGGCAGCAATATTCTCAACACTACGAGCACTACTTTGGCTCACTGGCACGGGAACATTTTGTACTGTGCCTGTGGATTCAAATTTTTCCACTAGAAGCTCAATTGTTGATCTGCTAGGACGATTATGACGACCATAAATTGGACGTAGCGCTCTTAACGTTGAGGCCACTGACTCCGAATTTCGGTAGTAAATTTTATTAATTTCGACTCGTTGTTGGCTCGTATATCTTTCCATCATGAAATGACAAACCTTACTGAAGAGAAATGTCAAAAGAGCGGCAAGAAAAATGGCGTCGTTTGCTGTCCCTGTCGCTCTACTTTTGTAGCGTCCCTTTTGAAAAACCCTTTACTTATGAGTAGATGAAAATTCTTATCAAGTAACGGGTGATTTTTTAGCTGGTTTGGTTTTGGCAACACTGGTTTTGACAGCTGACGTGTGTTTAGTACCTTGTGTCACTGTCAAACAGCTTCAGTTTGGTTTGCAATTTAACCATGGATAGTCTTACAAATGAACAACGCTTGCAAATTATTGAATTTTACTATCAAAATTCGTGCTCGGTTCGAAATGTTCATCGCGCGCTGCTTCCATTTTATGGTCGGCATTCTCGACCTTCTGAGCAGTCTATTCGGAAGATTGTGACCAAATTTCGCACCAAATTTACTTTGTTGGACATTAAACCACCAACACGTTTACGTACTGTGCGTAGTGAAGAAAATATTGCGGCCGTATCAGCTAGTGTGACAGAAGACCGCGAAATGTCGATTCAGCGCCGTTCCCAGCAGTTAGGCCTTTGTTACAGCACTACGTGGAAAATTTTGCGGAAGGATTTGGGCGTAAAGCCTTTTAAGATACAGCTGGTGCAAGAACTAAAGCCAGCCGACCTACCACAACGCCGAATTTTTGGTGAATGGGCTCTTGGAAAGCTGGCCGAGGATCCGCTTTTTTATCGAAAAATTGTGTTCAGCGATGAGGCTCATTTTTGGTTGAATGGGTACGTAAATAAGCATAATTGCAGCATTTGGAGTGAAGATCAGCCAGAAGCATTGCAACAGCTACCAATGCATCCCGAAAAAGCCACTGTTTGGTGCGGTTTATGGGCCGGCGGCATTATTGGGCCATATTTCTTCAAAGATGATGCGAATCGCAGCGTTACTGTCAATGGTGAACGCTACCGAGCGATGATAACAAACTTTTTTTGCCTGAAATGGAAGTTCTTGACTTGCATGACATGTGGTTTCAACAAGACGGTGCCACATGCCACACAGCATGCGAAACAGTGGCGCAATTGCAAGGCGAGTTTGGTGAACAGTTAATTTCACGTTTCGGGCCGGTCAATTGGCCGCCTAGATCGTGCGATTTGACACCATTAGATTATTTTTTGTGGGGGTATGTCAAGGCTTATGTCTATAGGGACAAGCCCGCTTCGATTGACGCACTGGAAGCCAACATCCATGCATTCATTCGTGAGATACCGGCCGATATGTGTGAAAGAGTATGCCAAAATTGGACTCAGCGGATGAGACGCAGCCGCGGTCAACATTTGCATGAAATTATCTTTAAACATTAAATTGCAAGATTCAAACTATCGATTCAAATAAATATTTCATTAATTTTTTCGAATTTTTTGTGTTTTTTTTTTTAAGTTCTAAACCTCTTAAAAAATCACCCTTTACTATCAAATGCACATGCTCTCATGTGCGAGTAGATACATTTCACTTCTATTCATGAATGCTTATTATGTAATTATTGTCTTGACTAGACATTCATTGAATTGTTCTAGTTATTTCTAAGAATACATTGCCTCTTGTTTAGCATGTATCTTATGTTTAAGTCCTTTCGATTGCAACAACAATTCAATACGTTTATTTACTTCTTTGATTTCAATGGGTTTTTAAACTCTGTTACGCAATGTATCTTTCCAATTATGTTCGTTCTCACTGAACATAAGACGCCATAGATAGCCCAGGATATTCATAAAGTGTATACACATAATTCAAAGCTATTCAAATCTAGAAATCTAACCATAACTTCAAAACTGCTGCTGTACAGGACCATGGTCCTGCCAGTACTCATGTATGGATCCGAGACTTGGGTGCTTAGCAAAAGGCACTGTGACCTCTTAGCCGCGTTCGAGAGAAAAGTCTTACGGAGAATTGTTGGCCCCATATGTGAGGAAGGACGATTCCGGAGACGGTACAACCATGAGTTGTACGCAATCTACCTTGAAGCAGACATAGTGACAAAAATTAAGCTCGGTAGACTCCGGTGGGCAGGGCACCTAGCTCGAATGAGCGAAGAGGAACCTGCTCGGAAAGTCTTTTGTGGTACATTCTAGGGTAGACGGCAGCGTGGTAGACCATGCTTGCGCTGGAGAGATGGCGTAGACCAGGACGCCCGAAGCCTTGGGGTGCGCAACTGGATGGCGTCGGCTCGAGACCGGGATAGGTGGAGAGACTTGTTGAAAGAGGCCAGGACCGGACCCCGGTTGTCGAGCCGATGATGATGATGATGATACACATAATTCTGCTGGGAAATTCGGAAAAAGCTGCAATATGAAACCATCCAAAAGAACAAAGTACTTGAAATAAAGCCCAGGATAGATACAAACATAATCCCAATGAAACAACACTTCATTTTTCAAAACTTCCATATTGAACAAAGCGCAATAAATTGCTTATGTGTCTTCTAAGAGTAGAATGTGAAAAACAACAACAAAATATTCTTTCAATTGCCATAGGTAGAAATAGGAACCTTATAGGTATGATCTCTCAAAAAAAAAAAAAAAGTTAAAAATAGAAGAAACGATACTTCAAAAAAAAAATAGAAAGATTTATGCACGTTATCCTTCATAGGGTGGGGAGGACGAAATGGATGATATTTCATTTTGTACATGTCCTTTATATTATATTTTTTTTCATTTTATTTAAAAAACTGCTTTGAGAATTTTTCTAAATTTAATTTTTGTCTTTCGTTTTTATTTTATCCTCTGTTTACCAACCTTATTTTTATATGTTATTTGTCTCAACAGGAAGCACAAAAATCTTTTTGTCGTTTATGACGTCTTATTAGATAAACAAAGTTTTTTTTTAAATTTTTACTTTGGTCCTGTTGCTATATCCGAAGGAATGATATGAATAATTTTTTTTCTAAGGACGCATGTCACCCTCCTCAATGAAACAATTTGACCAAAAAATTGCCTGAAGGTTTTCACGTGGAAAATTCTAAGAATAACAATGAAAACATATTATAAAGTCATTAGGGCCCTATTAAGCTTTTGTTGCCATCGGAAATGAATTTGATTTTTTTCGTTTTGAAAAAAAGAAATGGAAAGAAAATATAAGAATTAAATACAGAATAATTATTTTGAGGGTTGTCTTTTGTACGACTGTTTTATTTGTATTGCTTTGGGATATTTTTAGTAATTTAAAATAAAAAAAAAAATATAAGATGGTTTTAAAAAAAAATTAATTGGAATTATGATGAGTGACGACAAGCAACAAGATTTACCTGACACTTTTTTTAGTTGAATTAATTCCCTGCGTACCAAAACTTCACCTAAGACGTTTCTAAATTTTATTATTTTTTCTTGGGAACCTTTTTCTATAGAAAAAAGTATTTTTAAACGCAGGATTCATCTTATAGATTTGATTTCTGGAGTTTCATTTTTGAGCCCTCCAGAATGATTTTTTTTTTGGAATTTGAAGGATATCAAATTCAATTATTGCTGGATATACTTTATGCTCCTAACTTCTTAGTTCTCGAAAAGTGAGTTCTCGGAAAATTATCTATACTTCACATGTTTTTCTCAATGACTTCTTTTGTATAATTTAAAAAAAAAAAATATGAAATCGACTAGCAATTGCCCATTAGTCATCACTCGTTGTAGAACAACACATAGTCGTTTATCCTTTCATTTTTAGTTGCACTCACTGTGAGCCTCTGCATGTGTGTTATTATTTGTTTTCCATTAGAAATTGCCTTTTGGGTAATTTATTATTGTGTAGCCATTTTGTGTAACTCCTTTTCTATAGGTTATGTCCTTCTTCCTTTTTCCATATTCTGATAATAAAGGACCAAATGTTATGGAATAAGGAGCAGAAAGGAAGTCTCAAATATGCATTGCGTATAGAAGCCATTGTTTCAAAGTGTAAAGCGCTATGCTAATTTATTTCCTGTAAAATCGCAGGATTTACACTTTTCAATATTTTTTACCACTGGATGTTGTTGTTGTTTCCCCTCTAACTGTGTTAAGGGAGTTATTTTTGCTGAAGGTTTATAGTAGTTGAAAGTAAAGAAGCACAAGTAGAAAACGATATTGTATATAGGTATATAACACGATGGCAATGGTGTGTGGAAGAGAAATTGTGGTTGGATCATATTTTAATGGACCATAAATAATTGAAAATTATTATGCTTTTCAGTATAAGAGTTCCCATATATAAGAGCACCAAACCCAAGACACTCTGGAAAACCAATTTTTGGCATTTTAACCCCAGATGTAATTCCGTTTTGCTTTTTGAAGTTTGTGAATTTTTGTTTTTCCATCACATCGAGTTAGAAAGATGATAGGGGATGATGTAAATGAGTTTAACATTGTCGGGTGCAGTTTTGGTATAATAATGAAAATATCTCTTTAGAAAGTAGGGCAAATTTTATGTTGGGTTATCTAAAAGTTCTTCTTTATTTTTTTCAATTTTTTTTTTTTTTTTTTGAAGGAGAGACCTCCATCAAGAAGAAATGTTAAAGAAAAGTTTTGATGTTAGGGTGTTAGATAGACAGAATTTATGAAAGTTTTAATATAATTTTGTAATATGTACAGAATAGTTGTCAGTTAGCCTGTATTTTGAAGTTGGTTGATATATTAGACAGAAGAATACATAATAAAACAAAAATTATTGAGATTCGAAACTTCTATTGTGGGGGAATGTTAATTTGGGCATCGGGTATAATGTTTCCTTTATATTTCTTATAATTCACCGATGATGAGACCATCAAGGATACATGCTAGCGCAGCGCAGGTATGTTTAAAAGAAAAAAATCTCAAGTAGAAACAATTTGGATTATTTAAGAGAAAGTTTCTGCGAAGCTGCATTGAAATCACCCCCAGAGTCTTACTATTATTCAAAAGATTTATTCCGTAGAAAAGACAGCGTTCCTTATATTTACAATATACATATCACCACCTACACTCTTAGGGTCAGTTTTTTAGTGCGAGATCATCCTTGTCTCGAGAATAAACCTGAGTTTACTCTACAATAGGGTTTTTCGGTCAGTTGAAATCCAAAGTTAACTCATCTAATTTGGAAATTTAACTCAGGGATCAAATTGTGGGCCTTTTCATTTGTGGTGTCATCTCGATTTCGATAGTGAAAATCATGAACAGTGGAATTCCATTGTGACGCCAATTGATGCATGAAAGGCGTAGAAGGGTGATATCCATATAGTGTCACACATCGGTGACAGTTGAATTTTGACAATTGAATGAGATAATATTAAACCTCAACTGAAAAACTGTTCCTGGGGTTAATTAATTTTCAGGATTAGCTTACTCTGATTTAACTCAGAGTTAGCCCTAAACTAAGAAAATGGCCCTTAGATCTTGAATTACACTTAAGTATTAAGACAGAAAACAAGTCACTTTATTTAATATTAAAAGTAGTATAGAACTTGGAAGACTCTATTATAATCGATGAGAAGTCAACCAAGTACAACAATGAAAGATTTATCAATATATTTCAGAAAGTCTCAGTGATTATAGAATCAAAAAAAAAAAAGTACTGGAAACTCCTTTTTTGAAAGAATTTAAAAATAAAAGAGGTAGTTCTCTTGCAGAAGGTACTCCAAAAAGCCATTTTTTAAATAAAAGTTACATGTAATATTTTTATTTAAAACTCTGAAAAAAGTTATGCGCTACTTATACAAAAATTTAAAAATATTAGATTTTCGATTCATTTTGTTATTTCTTCCTTCCTAAATTTTTGTTATTTCTTCTTTCCTAAAAATTTGCAAACCCTCCATTTCGATAGAAAATGCGATTTTTAAAAAATAAGTTTTACGAGTAAAACTGTCAAGTTCAGCTTAGTTTCCGAGTTATACCAAATACATATATTGAAAATTTGCGAGTGTGGCCATTTCTTCAGAAACGCATTAATTAATTTATTGGCATTGGGATTTAACCATACATGTTCCTGTTCTTTTTTAAAAGGTATATTGAATAGTTTAATAGCTAGACATACAGCATTGAATTGGGCAAATGCCATTGATATCGAGAGAATCATCTTGTTTATATCGAATTGTTAAAGCTTACTTACCTTTCTTTTGATGACACTCATTCAAACAATAGCCTTTTTCGCCAGCGTTACCGTAGATAGCCAACTTCAGTTACGCACAGCAAGTTGGTTAAGGTCGTTTGCTACTTGTGTGCGCAACCGTTAGAGGGGTTCTTCTCGGCTTCGTACACCATTAGAGCTGAATTCAAAGATTCATCGGGCTGGTGCGTTTTGGTGTTCGATTTAAGTCGAACTTTATAAATTAAAAACCTTTCCACAACCAGGAAAGTTTCATTTAATTGTTTCCCCTTTCTTAAGCTTGTCCCTCGATTTCCCCTATACCTGAGGACTCTGGCGCGCAATAGCTCTTGGAGAACCAGGGCCTAGTGACTTACAACTCTCAGCCATTCCTGTGTGCGTGTTATTGGCAGGAATGAAGAAACCTACAATTATTTTCCGAGTCCGAACGCCCAGATAAGAAGCACTTATTCATGACAAGTATGCATTTGGGGGATTTGTTAGTTTCTAGCAAGAAGCAGTTCCTCGGAAAAAACATTTCTGTTTTAGGTGGCAGCAGCTGGGAATCGAACCCAGACCTTCGGCATGACAGACCAACACACTACCGAATACGAACTTCATAGTAAATTGTCTCGAATTAATCTACGGTTTCATATGTACATGACTTCAACATCGATAAAGAGATGCTCTGAATCTAGAATTCCTTGGATTTTTCCAAAACCTGTCAGAGTCGGATTGTGAATATTTAATCGACGGGTGATTTGCTATATTTCTGATACTTCTTAACTTTTATTTCGACAACCATAATTTGTCCAACTAGTTCCTGATGTTACACAAACTTGTTCCTATATTTATGTGAATTTATTGCAATCGAATCTCTGTGGCAGCTTCTTTTTCTTTTATTTCGAATGATTTTTTTCCCATTTTTTCACTCTTTCTAATGTGTTACAGGGCTCAACATAAATAGCTCTTCTTTTTTTATATAAACAAGCTCACTCAAAAAACTTTAAATTCCTTAGTAAAAGACATCATCAGGATAGTCTTTTCATTTAAAATCTATCCTCAATCCTTACGTCTGTAAGTATTTCGTTATGGTCAGTAAGAAAAGGGTTATTTTTAAACCGTCTTTATGTACGAGTATTGTTATAAGTATAAAGTCCTTTTAGAACTATCAAATGTGCCTTCGGAAGTGTTGGATAACTCACCTAGTAAATATTTTCAAACGGCTAAAAATCTAGACTACCTGCGTAGACTAGCAATTCCACATATCCCCACAAAAAAAAAAAATAGTCAAGCATTCACGGGTCCGAAACGTGAAACTACGAGGTCACCAAACGTTTCCTTCAATAAATCAGTTTTGGCACGAGCTGTGTGACATTTAGCGCCGTCTTGTTCAAACGACAGCTCCTGCATATCATGGTTGTTCAATTTATGAGCGGAAAAGTCAGTAATCACGGCTCTATAGTGGTCACTATTGACTGTAACGTTCTGGCCAGCAGAAGAAGTACGGACCCATTATTCCACAAACCCATAATGCACACCAAACAGTCAGTTTATGTTGGTGTCTCAGCATACACTTGAGGCTTATCATCACTACAAATACGGCAGTTTGGTTTATTGACGTATTCATTCAACCAAAAGTGAGGTTTATCGCATAACAAAATACGCTAATGCCGATTGGGAACAGAAACATGATTTTCAAAATAAATTTGCACAATTTTGAAGCATTCTTCAGGCGTCAGTCTATTCATTTTGAAATGTCAAACCAAACTTAAAGTAAATCAGTTGACAACTGACAAAATGGCCGCCACTTAAAAGAGTTTTGATGCCAAGTTAAAGATCTATACCTCTAAAAAAAAAAAAAAAACACCCTTCATTAACACAAGACTTCAAAAAGTATTAATTTCTTTTGCCAAACTAAATAAGGAGCTGTTTTCTAGGATGCTTTTTCAACGAGAATGAAGAAGTCAAATTAAAATTCAAGATTGGAATAGTCTGGTGAATCTATTGCTCTAGGAGACCTTGTACCATGTGTTTGCTAGAGTCATGTGACACAACTAGAATAGTTTATCGGTACCCAGAGGCTCGATAAATGCTCCTGGCAGCCAAAGCTATCATACTCGGATTGACTTGAATTTCATCGATCTTTTTCTTTTCTATGAAAATTTAAGCCAGAATACACACTGGTACTAGTCAATGAAGATATTGCTAAACGGTTAGCAATATTTCATACGCCCGTATAAAGGAGATACGAGTATGACGCTAAACAGGGATATCGAATATGCTTTGATATTTTCTAAAATCAAAGTTCAAGGTTAATTTTAAATATTTTCAATTAAAAGGACCAGAAAAAAAGAGCTTGAAAAAACAAAGAACAGGCATTTAATCACCAAAAATTGGCCACTCCGCTCATGTCGTAAAATTTTCGTCGTGATGGCAAAATATCACCTGACAGCGCATTAATTTTAAAAAACCTTTAGGAAATATACCTACAGCATGTATTATTAGGACTGTGATTCCAACAGTCTTAAAATATACCAAAAAGTTTCACCTTAAAAACACATTACACCTATTAACGACGAATAATAAAAATGAAGTCTCTTGGTAAAGTCTTAAAAATAGCTTCAAACCGATTTGTAAATTTTTCAAATTGTCCTCTAAATTCCACAGCCATTAAACTTAATTCCACAAACTGAGGCCGTACTTACATATACACCCATGCCTACCCAACTCAGACCGGCTAAAATGTACAGTACAGTTCGTAGCGGGGTGCGGCAGTATGGCAAAAGCAAGAACGGGCGGATTGTATTATTCATTTTCACGCTCGAATATCTTATGAATTGAACTTCAAATTATCATTCCTTTCAAAGAGATTACACAATGTCATCATTGCCAGTTCTCTTCCATCTGTTTTTTGGCGTAGCGGCGGCCATGTTCTCAGATTCAACCATCATTCCCCTTTTCCGAAAAGAAGAAGAACACAACAACAACAAATGACACAAGATGACACTCAGCAAATGGGGTCTGTAATTTTCCAGAAATCCAACACGATTCAATTTTCCGGTATCAAAGACACCAACAAAAGATGGGAGCAAGAGCAACACAACCAAAAAGAAAGAAAAAAAAAAAAGAATAAAGAACAAAAATTAACACAGTAGAACCTCTACTACCGCTGTTATTGGTGTAAAACGGAGGAAGAGGTTGATGGCGGCATATAGCACCTTGCCTTAAACAACCCATAAATAGGTAGCAAGTAACTGTAAGACAGGTAATAAATTTACAAATATTATTACTACAACGATGAAACACAATCCACCCATAAGCAGGGGCTGTTTGTAGCTCGTTGGTTTTTTTCCCCAAAAGGGCGGACGCGAAAAATGTTTTTCTTCCGGTTGCTTTTTGCCTAAGTGGAAACACAACTCCCCCCAATTACAACGGCAACGACCGACGCGTCCTCTCATCGGTGATGGAAGGGGAAGTTGGCGGTGGAGATGCTCTGGTCTCAACAAAAGGTTTATGCGAAGTACATTTACCTATTAAATGTGCGTGAAATGAAAATTAGGCAAAACTGAGGGGGCCTATAAGACTGCTGAGAAATTACGATAAAAAAAACGGTTTCGCGGTCCCGTCCGTCAGCGTTGATCTAAGGCCGTGCGATATTTGTGGCAGACCCTGAAAGTAAATTAACTCCGGCAACACGGTCGCGATACATGGCTGTGAGGGTGTGTCGGTGGGATAGGCGGTAGGGTAGGAAAACGGATACCTTTTATCCAAAGGTAAAAGGTGAAAGATACTTAATGAAAAAATTTAAGAGATTCTCAGACTTCTGTACAAAAAGAAAGTACAGAATGCGTATAGGTATGTATCTAGAGTTGTATATATATCCCAAGTCGCAACTAAGGGTGGCTTTAATGATAAGACACATTTTTTGATTAGTAGCTGCAAGGTGAATTATACAGCGGACGACGGTATAGAACCCCAGAGGGCGGTGGTAATGAGTGATAGTAGAAAGATAATAGGAAGTAATGGCTCTGTAATCCGGTACAATGTGCAAAAACAAAAAACAAAAAAATAGGAAAATATCTAGACACTGCTATATAGCGAGAAAATGGAGATACATCGTTTACTTTTACAAGGAAAATAATTAGAAACCTCGAATGAAAGGAAGTGGGTGCTTCGACAGAAGAAAAAAAAAATAAGAAAAACTGGAAAAGAGAAAAAATAGATTCAATTAAATTGATTTTTAGGGAAGTAAATGTGTGCTCCATTTTCTCTATAGCACAGCACACGTGTATGTCCTTGTTCCAAATTCACTTTCGTTTATTTTTTTCTTTGTTTAAGGGAGATTTAGATTTTCATTCCCGTCTTGTTGAAATTCCTCCAGTTTTTTTTTTTTTTGGTTGGAGAATAAATAGATTTCGAGCAGTGAGCTCATTCCATTAAAGTCAACATAATTTCACTTGAGCATCAACAGCGCAGCAAAGAAATGATGGGGAAATTTGATCAGAAAATTTATTTGTCTAGAAGAAATGGGGTTTCCAAAAGAAAAAAAAAACTAGATATATCTTCTCTTTACAATGCCAACGGGTTGAAGTGACGAAGGAGAAGATTTAATTCTTTTTATTTTCTATTTCGTAGACAACCCGAATATGGATGATGATATTTTTATACCTACACATAAACAGTACAAATATATACCTACACACTGTTCATTTCATGGAATGCGATATATTTTGGCTTAAAAGGCTATGAAGCACACATGCGGTTGTGTTTTTTCTCTTTATTTCCAACATTTATTGAAGGGGATAGAATAGAACAACAACAACAAAAAATGCCATTCACTTTTGGCTTTTGCTTGAGTGGTTAGCCTTTCTTTTTATCATTGGGTCAGAATCTGATAGGCAAGTAATTTTCTTTTGATACGGATGCGGAGGTGTTGGGTTGGAAGTGGTATATCAGATGGTTTAGAAATAATTCGAAGTTCTATAAGCTGAAGAATAAGGGTGGCATTTTAAGAATTGGAGATGGTATAGTTAGGTTTTGCGAAGGGTTGAAATGGTAGCCATGTACAAAATTGGGAAATAAGAGAAGAAGTTGTTTACCAAATAAACATCAGTCCTCAAGACCTAGTATTTCAAAAACTTTAAACCTAACAAAAAACCACCAAGAACTGTGTCATAGTAAGCTATTAAATTATTATGAAACTGCGTTTTTTAAGAAAAGATATTGAACGGGCTAAAATCTTTATTTTGGATTTTCGGGATTGTGGGCTTTCGGAATTTTGGGTCTTCGGAATTCTGGGTTTTCAGGATTTTGGGTTCTCGGGATTCTGGGTTTTCGGGATTCTGGATTTTCAGGATTTTGGGGTTTCGGGATTCAAAATTTCAGAATTGTGTCCGTCTCCCTCTAAATATACCTTAAGATTTTGTTTAAGTTTCTCAAACCTAAGAAAGATTTAACACAAGTACTGAAAACACTTGTCAAAAATTGATAACAGCATTAGATATTAAAAAGAAAACTTTGTGCTTAATTGTGCAAAATATTTGAACAAAAATTAGTAATTTTTTTTTGTCAAAAACATTGACTTTAAAATTTAAATTCGAAAAATCTTTTTCACTAAATAAAAATTTGATTTAAAAACCAAACAAAAAAATTAATATTTTTCTTCATCTATTGTCTTTGGACTAAACGTTTGCACGGAAGTTTGGATTACTGACGTCGCCATTAAATACAGTATTTAGTTGCTCATCAGTTTTTATTTTTAGTCCCTTGATTTTTATTGGAAGGAAAGCAAGGAATTTCACTTGTATTCAGTCTTTGGGTTTAAACCATGTTCGCTGATATTTTTTTTTAAATCGAGAAAAATTGCCCTCTTGGTATTTTTTGACAAAAATAATAGCTTTTGTTCTAGAAGTTTTTGGTAAAAAATTAGCAGTCTTTTAAATTTTAATGAAATTCTCTCAGAGAGAAGAAAATTGTCGAAAGAGTGTGCAACGGTTTGGTGGCATTTTTTAAAAAGAATTAAGCATGTTTTTGACAACTGACCTTTGTACGTCAGCAAATTTCTGCTCAAGGAAATTTCTTGAGCGGAAATTGCCAAAAAGAAGAAATATTTTACTATCTGCCCCAGAACAAACCAATCTTTGAAGTGTGGAACAGAGATGGTCAAAAACTGGCAAAAAATAGTAACATGGGCAGTTTTGGTCAATGTTAATTAAAGTTATTTTTTTTATTTCAAGATATTATTTGTCTTAAAAAGCAACGAATCTTATTACTTTAAACGAGCTAAACTTAGGGTTTTTGGAAACGGCTCTAATGATTTGGATGCAATGTTAAAAGTTTGCTTTTATTACCGAGAAAATATATAAGAATTTTTTTGGAAAATACACCCACTTCCACGCCCAATTTTCCAATCTCTGGACTATTTGGAAACAAGTTAAATCGTTTGGATGATATCTTCACATTTTATTTGAATAAAAATGAAAAAAAAATACATAGTTTCAATAGAATCAACCTACTGCCGCGCCCACTTTTTGTATTTATTGGTTTTTCAGAAATGACTCTAGAGATTTAGATGAAATTTTCAGTTTGTTTGTAAGAACCAGTTGAAAACTGTTTTAGAAAAATTCGCCTCCAACCATGCCCACTTTTCTTCTTCTCATAAATGACTCGAACGATTTGGATAAAATTTTTTAGTTTGTATGTATGAGCAAAAAAAAATCGGAAAGGTATGGAATTAAAATCCACCTTCTTTAACGCCCACTTTTTTTTAATAATTGACATCTCAGAGACGGCTCTAAGATCTAAAATCTAAAATCCACCCAGGTAAACGTTGAATTCTTTAAAATTTTGGTCTTGTGGCAAGGCTCAAGAGTATTGAAAGAAATTTTGTTATTAGATCCTATTTTAATTTCTTAGTGTATCTGGTTAAGTGTCAGCCAAGTCCATAGTTAAGGCATTGGGTGTTAGGATCTTAGAGTCCAATATAGCTATAAATATATTTGGATGACATTTTGTATGGCGATTATATTAAGCTTAATTCACGCTTAAGCTTAGGTATATAAATAAGGCATTTAGAAAGGTGTCCTACAGAGCCCTAGCAATGTTATACAAAAAGGATGAATGGCCGATGAGTTGAGGTACAAACATTAAGTTCGTTTTCGAAAACGTCATCTGCGTCTAAAATATTATTGCAGAATGTTCATAAGATCAATTTGTAAAAGACTCTGCTCAAAGCCTCAAATACAAATTTTACTGCCTTAGAATTTTGTTCGATAACGAAGAAGTCAGCTTGCCAGTAAAAAAGTCGTGTTGACGAACAAAATATTGAAAAGCCATCGGAAGAGAAAACTACCCTACTTAAAGTTGCATTTATATTTATTTTGAAAAAAAAAAAATAAAATCATTTACATATTAGGGGTTTCAAAATTTTTTTATATTGAAAATGGGTATGGTGGATATTGTAAAGGATTTAGAAATAAAATATTGATTGTGTGAAATTTTCAAAAATTGAATTTTGAGACCCCGCGGCCGTTTTTAGGTAAAAACAACAATTCGCAAAAGTGGTCAGTAAAACCATTTAAATTTGCATCGATTCAGGTAGTCCAGGTACTTTTGATTTAACAAAATTAAAAAGTAGAAAAAATTACGGTGCACCCGTTAGCAAAATAAAATACATATTTTTCAAATCAGAAATTAATAAAACGTATCTGCATAAAACCAAAACTTCCTTATAAAGTTAGCAAAATCCTTTCCCTTTTGGTGACCACTTAGGCTCTTTTAAACTCTCTCTTAATCGTTGTCGCCCAAACTTCCGGCGATAGGTTCTTGTGGAGTATTTAATTTTAGAGGTTCCGGAGTGTCTTATATTAAGGTTAAAAAAGTCTGATGCGGTCAAGTTGAGAAATCATTGTTCTAAATCACTCGCTATTCACAGTAACCATTTACCAACGGCTTTGGCCTTAGAAAAATTAAGCCCGATGACATCTCTGGGCTCAAATAGCCTATGGCTGGAATAATGCTGCGATTTTCAATGTCTCACAATTTTCGTTTATTTTCCGTTCAGATGAACTTTGATCGAAAATCGTTTGCTATGTCGTTGAGGTTCAGGAGAGAATGAAGATAGTTTAGATGCGATTGACCATCTGCATTCAGTAATGTGATTCCTTTTGTAATGGAAAACCCTTCAAGTCTTTCACAAAAATGATCTGATTCTCTTTGTAATGGAAAAATGTTCAAGTCCATTCACAAAAATAGGCTGCAGTGACGAATGTGTAGAAAATATCCAGTCTTAGCGGTAAAATTCTCATTGGAACTATCACTTCGAGTCTTTACAGCACAACTTTTTTTTGTGTGGTAATTCAGTCTTTAAAGTGTTGGTTAAGGACGCTCGATAAATCTGCACCGAAACCAGAAATTCATATTGCGCCAAACTGACACCACGATCTACAAGAGTTTTGTATTCTTTAGCTTTTCGATTTATTTGAAACGTGCCTCCAAACATTTCTATACCAGCTTACTGCTGATGACACAGAGGCTTATTTCTTTATGGTAACTTGGCTATATCTAAAATATAAAATTTCAAAGCTTTCGATTTGGTAATTTCTTTTGAAATGTTGTTTTCCATATTTTTCTAATTAAAGTATTTATTTTTACTTGAAAAATTCTCGAGTTATAATACTTAGGTTCGATACAGTCCCATTGGACATTTTCGAATTGAAAATCTCGATCCACTTGATGACATTATTATTTTGAGATTTAAGCTCATTATTTTTTTATTTTTTTTTTTAAGTTTTTCTCAAAGTTATATGCTTTTTGCACCCATCTGAAAATTATATTTTCTGACCAGGTAAATCCGAAAGAGTTTGCTATCTAGATGGAATGTTTCCCACTGATATTTTTACTCCTTCTTGGGTTTTACCTAGTAACCGAATAGATTTCATGCGTGACAAAATCCTTCTCTAAAATAAATAAATAATTTAAATTTAGTCCAACAGAAAGCCATCACTTGTTTCAAACTTTGTTTCCAGTTGCCAGCATTTACTAAGTTACAGGAATTAAGCAATCGGCAATGTCAATAGTCCAAAGAAAAGATGACGAATTATTTTTTTGACAAAGCAAATACGTACCCTGGAACGTAAATACTGGAACTCCATAAACTTCTTCGGATGCGCTACAGTCCTATTCCTATAAGTAGGCAGTACCCGTGACAAAAAAATTAAGGTGGTGTAAGATGGGACTCCTTACTTCTTCCGATGCGCTGCCGAATACCTTTTAAAATTCAAAACTCTCCGCATGACGTTACTAATTCTTAATCTTTTCATCCGAGTTTAAAAAAAAACACTATCCAAAGAGCAAGCATTGTTAAACATAAAATACAAAATTTTATAGCAAATAATTGTATATACTTTTTCATTTGTTCTGAATTAACATAAAAATACAAATACACCCCTCTACCTCTGTCTACATCAATTTTCAAACTTCTTATATCATTTAACATCATTAAAAAAATATGCGCCAAAAAGTTTCAAGAAATATTTTAAAAGTCAACTCATTTGTCACCAACAACCCTGGGCCTGGAGTGTTTAATAAGTCTTTTGTCAAAGAGACAAATTGTAAATCCCTGCTTGCAAAAGAAGCGTACATTGATATAGTAAAAGTATATGTACACACACATTGTACATTTATATGTGTATATCTTCAACAAAAGTGCTGTTAATAAAATACAAGCACAAAACAGAGAAGGTCGAAGAGGGGAGCTTTGATGAGAAGATATGGCAAGGCAAAGAGTCAAAGTTCATTTCATAGAGAGCGAGTAGATGAAATGTAAAAACTAACAACAGCAACAACACCAACAATAATCCTATAAAACACACTGTATACGCAGAGATAGTCTTGAAATAGACCAGGGACGAGGATTGTGTTTGCAGAAAAAAAAAGATGGCGGATCCATTTTTAATGCGTAAAAGTACGCACACAAACGTATAAGTAACATATAAAATTGTTCAAACAAACTAGGATAACATTTTCAGAAATAAGGACATTTTATTCTACTATACTCCTACGATGCTCTTCTATTAATTTTTTTTTCCTTCGGCTTTTTGTCTCGTACGCACACACACGCATGTGATATGGCCAAGTTTATGTGATGTGTGTGTGTGAAGGTGGTGGGGGTTGAGTTATAAAAGTTGTTTAAACCAGAGTGACATTACTTATTATTATTCTGGCAGATATGCGTTTCTTTTTACGGATGCTATCTAGTATGTCTGCCATGGCCCCGGAACCAGATCCAGACCCGGAAAAAGATTTTAATTTTCTTTGTATTGTGCCATTGTTGTTTTGCTTTGGTGCGCCATGATATTGATGGGAACACAAATACACAAATACAAGTTTGAAAGCGTGTAGTTACATTTCTCTATGTTTGGGGCTTATAACTTTCTCAATTTCGAATACAAAATGACTATTTTTCTACGGAAGGGGGGATGCGGGGGGGGGGTTGTTCAACCACGCTGTTGCTATGTGGGGACAAAGCGGCTTGGCTGGGTTGAAATCGTCATTTCATACCCAACCCACACATAAATTTATTCGTTTTACAACCTCTCGTGGGGGTGCGATGATTGGTGTAAGGACAAAGGCTATACCCTCTCCATTGTAAGAGCATCGATGCAATATTAAGTTTTAGGGGTGTTTTGGTTAGAGATTTTATTACTTTAGTCCATACGAAGCAGACACATATACAACAACAACAATAACAATGAGAAAAGCTTAACCTTGTTATGCAGACCGAGGGTGCTTCGTGGTAAGATAAAAGATACAAACCTACTAAATTTACCGCTGTTTATACGAAATTACTTTAAAAGCATGTTATGGTTCCTATGTTGTTTTTTTTTTTTATATATATTCTATTTTGTATTCGAACTATGTTCTTTCTAGTTGAACTTCAATGGACAATGTGTTTTTATAAATACATATACTTATAAATATACATATAAATGTATTTCTAAGAATGTCATTCATTGCCTTTATACGAAGATATTTAGGACTAAACAGAATTAGGCAACAAACATGCCTATTCTACATTTATTTACTGATTTACTTAATATCCTATCTCGGAGGACATAATGTTTACGTTTTTGGGCAATAAAAGCATAAGAGTCTTGACATTAATATAGAAATAAAACGATTTTAATGATATAAAAATAAATAAATTTACTTGCGTTTTTAGGCAAAAACCTCTAAGTTTAAGTTTTTATATAGTGTGGTAAGAGTTTTATGGTGTTGACTTTGATACGCATTCTCTGAGTAGGTAATCAAATGTTAGTCATTTTATTAGAGCTTGTTCAATGGGAAATTAGTCACACGGAATGTAAGATTTGGTGATCAACTGCGATATTGTGTGGCTTTGTTCCAGACTTGTCAAATGTGATGAAGTTATTTTTTATCTCCAAACAAGCAATTTGACATTTTATTTGGCGATACAAACATCGGTTTGGTGACGTACCCAAAAAGAGGCGATAGTTTTAGCTTTAGCTTTATTCTTACAGGTATTATTTCTAATTTCTATTTGAATTTATAATTGTTAAATTATGTATTGCTTTTTGCTTAATGGAGCTTTTGAAATACATACGCAACGCCCTAAAGCTGAAAATGAGTTTCTATCCCATACACAAATTAATTTTATTAAATTTTTAAATTCATTCCATTCAGTTAGTTATTGAAAATTTTGACATTATGCTAATTTGTTGGCAGTTTTTATTTAAAAATTACCAAATTTAGCTTTTTTTATCTGCAAATTTTGGCTGTGGTAGTTGCAATAACAAAACACTTTTCTGCCAAATTTATTTTTATAAAATAGTCTTCAGGCGGGGTCTGGGATCTTGGCACCCCATATATGAGATTTTCGGAAAAACAGACTGTTTAGGTACCTACTACCTGAAAGGTTAATATCTCGTGTTAAAAGTTCAACTAGTTTCAGCTATTTATGATTTTTTAGCACTTTTTACGTAAATTAATGAATTTGATCGTGCAAATAAAAAACAAATCAGATTCAAAATTAAACTTAATAGTTTTTGCAGCAGATTGGCACATGGAATTGGCCCGTTTCAAATAAAATATACTTTTCAATAGTGCCAAATAGGATTCCAAAAATTGTTTGGTCTTATAAACTTAAGTATAAGATCAAATCTGTCCTTTGGAAAGTTCAAAGGTAATTTTGTTTGGATTAAAACAACAAACAAATTCAATGGTCAATATTTCAAAATAGTTTATTGTATAATTTTCTCTATCTGTGCACTAGTGTTTTTGCCTTGCCTAAAAGCTACAGACTCAAATGAAATATGTGAATTGTTTGCATTATTTTTTCAACGGGCTTATACTGAACCAATAAGCTTCAACAATGACGAATTTAGCCACATAGCAAGCAACGTTGTAAACCTTAATCAAATTTCAATTAATCTTGAAGCATTGGTATTTGCATTAAAAAATTTAGACATCAACAAAAGTGCTGGACCTGATGACCCCACTTTTCTTGAAAAGGACTGCAGACACATTGGCAATATTCCTCTTGAAATTATTTAATGAATCCTTGGAATGCGGTGGTTTTTTCTAGAAATATGACGTAAATCAAATTTAACTCCTATTTTTAAAAGTGGCGACAGGTCGGATTTAAAAATTACAGAAGAATTGCAATATTATCGGCCATTTCAAAAGTTTTTGAAAAACCTATACCTGATACGTTGTGTGTACAGTTGAGGCCAATGTTAAGTGAACATCAACACGGATTTTTTAAAGGTAAGTCCACTGCAAATAATTTTTCTCATTATCATTCTTTTATTTTAACTGGAATGGAAAACGGAAACCAAGTTGACGCAATCTACACCGATTTCAGTAAGGCTTTTGACAGAGTTGACTGGATTGGATTGATAACTTTTAAGTTCCAGAAAATTGGAGTACGAGGTAATGTATATACATACATATACAACCACATTTATCAGACAGAAAGCTGCATGTGAAATTTTACGGGTTTTCTTCTTTTGCAATAAATGTTACTTCGGGTGTTCCTCAAGGTAGCCACTTTGGTCCCTTGTTCTTTTTTGATATTTATTAGTTCATCGTCTTCTGGAGTACTGTAGCATCGTTTGGTCACCTTCATTTAATGTCAATTATAAAAAACAAGAATCCGTAAAAAAATAATTCCATTTATTAACACTAAGAAACTTCAATTTTGAATCGCGAGAATTTTGTCTTGCCACCATACGAAAGTCGTTTAAAACTAATAAGTTTGTTAAGTTCTATATAAATGATACTTTGAATGATAACATTGCTTCAGCCTAGTTATGTTCTAAAATTTGTTTACAAAATTCTCTTTGTCTAAGGCACACCAAATTTTTGAAAGAAGCAATACACAAAGCAAGCAATGCTCATAATGAACCAGTCAACCGTTTTAGTATAACATTATCTAATAAATACACTGATTTTTACAATTTAATATAAGTAGAGAAACTTAAAAAAAAAAAAACTATTATCTCAAATGATGTATGCATCTTTTTTGTAAATATTGATATTACTAAAATTTTGTGTCAAAACACATTAGAAAGCGTAAAAAAAGTCTTAAATACCGAGTTTTATAAAAATAGACCATGTAGTTTTGAAAATAAAAAATTAGATCATTTTAAAAAAATTCCATAAAAATATATTTTTGAAAATTTTGGTGAGAAAAAATATTTTTTGAAATATCTTTGTTAAGAAAATCGGAAATAAAAAAGAAATGGTTCTTTGGGGAGGTACCATTAATAACAATTTTTGAAAAATGATTTCCCGTTACCGCTTTTACCAACAAAAATTTAGTAAATTTTTTAAAGAAAAATTGTGGAGCTGGTTTTGAGAAAAAAAAAGATTTTGTATGTTTGCTAGGAAAAATGGTATGGCAGGTAACGTTATTTGATGTTCTAAGAAAAAAATATAAAAAACGAGTGGGTCAGACAGACAGAGAGACAGAATTATGAGACCCACTTTTTTCGTCTTTTCTATTATCGTAATGACAACTGTGATCAAAATCTCAACTTCTATTTTTTTTTACGAATGCATTACTTGCCATATAGTACCTATGTATAACGAAAGTAAAAATAAGGTCTGTTATTTTTTTTTTCATTTTTCTACAAAATTTGGAGTTAGAAACAATTTTTTGCAAAACTGATTAAAAAAATAATTTTAAAATAAACCAGAATAATGGACCTCTAGCTTTCCAAAAAATTGCAAGACAATACTCAAAGTGCCCAAGTATCATTTTTCCTCTTATAAGACTCTACCAGATTCGTAGTAGATTAATTTGTGAGAATAAAATGTGCTCTGGTAGTCTACAATCAGATTCTTATACGACAGCACTGAGCGTTAAACGGCCAGGATGCCAATTAAGGCTCCAGGATGTTCTGCACGAATGTATGCACTTAGAGAGGCACCTACTATCCCAGCTCAAGTTAATCGTAATTTTTTTCCCCAAGTGGGCCGAAATTTGTTAGCGCAAAAATACAACGCGCTTTCAAAAAAGTGCATTTATCTGGTTTTTTGAACTCGCATCTTATAAATTGTTGAACATTTTGGGCTTTCCTTTAGTTTATTGTCCAGCTTTAATTGTCTTACTTTGGGTGCGGAAGACATTTTTTTATTGGGTATTGTAACTCCTATTAGCTTCTTGTTATAGAAAGACTAATGCTATTCATCATCACCTTCATTTAACTCTTATAAATGTATTGTTATGAGATTATTGATACAATAAAATTGTTTACTGAGTTCAGATTTTGTAATAAGATTCTTATAAGACTTCAAGTTTATAAACACCTACTAAATTTTTTGAAAGTTAAAAAGATCTTAGGTCTTATAATAAAAATGTAATAAGAGTAATATAACTTTAATATTAATTTATTTACTCTGTGTTTGGTTATAAGACTTAAAAGAGTCTTATAAGATTGAGTTTTCGATTTTGGGAGCTAAGTACTGAAGAGTATGTTAGTTGGGTGTTGCCATTGATTTTTAATTTTTTTTCTATTTTATGTAATTTTCTTTAAATTACCAATTCTGTCTAAGCACGGGGAAATTTTCAATTGTATTATTTTTTTTTTTGTTAACATTGACCTACATATGTATACCCGGAATTCTTTTGGCAGATTCTTCGAGAATCGCCTAGCATGCAAAAACAAGTAATAGGCAGTTAAATAAACCCATACAGTGGCTCTAAGGTATGAAAATAAAAATCTGAAATTAGGGAGTTTAGTTTTACTTCATTAAGAGCCGATTTAGGACCATCGAAGATGAATTTTTTTAACGACCACGCTTATGCACATACAAACATTATGTTCTACAGATTTTATTTTTGTTCAAGAAAGCAATCGAACGATTTTTAAATTTTTTTTATCAATTTGCAAACGGCCATCTATTTTCAGCTCAAACAATAAGGTATATGTTTTAGCAGTTTAAACAACAACTTCTAAGCTATTGAACATTTGATTTGAATATTATTTATTTTTTGATGCAGGTATTGTGTCCTTAAAACTCTAGGGCAGTCGTGCAATTGGTTTGTTTTTATTCGTATTAGAAAGAGAGTAAGAACTGCATGAAAATTCATTCATAAAAGCTAAAACCTCACTTCCGAATAGCTATCTATATCCTATCCATATGCTTTTAAATATTTCTTTGTAGAAAAAGTGATTTTTCTTATCCTCGAATACTTAGAGGGTAAACAAAACATATTAAAAAAAACCTTATTTAATTTCATCTTGTGACTTATGAAGTTTCACTCATTTTATTTAAATAAAAGTGAGACAAAAATTACTATTCTTTGATCCTTTCAACTGTCATACTATATTCAAATCTTCACTCAAAAGAAAACAAATATTCTACACACTTACAAACAAAAATATGAATTTCCCCTTTTAAGCAACAAAACGAGATTTTGAATCTAGGCTTAGTGCCGTTGGGGCAATCAGTTAAGCAAAGATAGACCATAGTTGAGAAAAAAAATTAAAAAAAAAAAACTAACTATAAAAGACTAAAGGCAGGTTGGTATACTGCATTCAGGATATAAAAGTCCTTTGAGAGTTGAAAATGCAAAAGAGCAAACAAAAACCTCTATAGGAAAAGTGGTGGTAGCCAACCTGGCCTATGTATGTATTTATGAAAGGATATATCAGGTGAAAAATTACTAAGAACAACAAACAAATAATAGTGTGCCACCACGCTTTAGAGACGAAGAAGAAGAAGACGTCCTTTTTGCTGCTATTTGAATTTTGTTTTGTTTTATTTCTGTGTTTTACCTTTTTCTAAGTGGAAATGCAAACAGACATATACCATCACAACATTTCTCTCCCTATGTAGGATAGGCATAGCTATACATCTCTAACGGGAAACATTCCACGATCCTTCGGTATATAACAATCTATACCTCCATAGTATATTTAGGTGGCTTATGTAGCTTACACAGTACTTTGTGGTGTTGTGTGGATCCTTATCTCGGTCTCTGTATTTAGTCATGGGTGCCAACAATTTGCATATGGATTCGCCAACAAGCAAAACCTAGGCCTATTCATTAGGATGTTAGAATTGAGATAAAGAAGACTAAGGGCTGTTGTGATGCATGCGGTTTGTCCTGAGTCCTGTTAAGATGATATGTTCTTTTGCCTGCGCAAAAAAAAAATGTATACCAGTGAATGGTTTACATTCACGTTCAAAAGGATGCTCAGCTCAGATAAAAACAAAAATGAGCAACAAAAAGTAATTTGATGTCCTCTTTCTCTCTCCATCACATTACCTGAGGCTGGTCATTTACCCAGTGATGGTGGTTTGACGTTTTCTTTGGGAATAGAGATTTGTAAATTGTTATTACGACGCGCGGTGAACGTTTTCTGTGTCTTTTGAATAAAAAAAAAAATAGCCCTCAGAGGAAATTGAGATTTTAATTATATATTTTTTTTTTCTGTTTTTCTATCTCTTTTAAGATAACAAAAAAAGAAAAGAAAAAACAGTAAGGCCGGAATTTCTGTCTTTTTAATAATGCCATGTTTTGACATTTTAATTTTTGTAAACGTATAATGGGGTTTTTAAATTATGGTGAAGAATGTTAAATGACTAAGGCAGACCACATTAATGAAATACAATCATTTTTAGATATTGAGTGGTAGAAATGTTGAAGTTTGCAATTAAATTTGTATGAAATAATGTTTATGTCTTGATTTAATAATAGATTTAACAATTAACAGGGTTTTTCTTAAATCTAAAAGCAGTATCTTAGCTTACAGTCATATGGCTTGCCAAGTTTTGAAAAACAAATATTTCATTTCAGAAACTTTGAGTTTTTTTTAAAAAAAAAGTAAAAATTTGTAGAAAAATTTAAGGACCCTTTCCAACTAACATTTCAGTTACTATTAGCCTAGAAATTTTGATATGCTACAAGTCTGGATATGTATATAAGGCTTCTATACAGCTTTCAATACAAATAAAGTTCTTATAGAAGTCATAATTTCAATAACTGCTTCTTTAAAATTGTTTGAAAGGTAAAGATATAGAAAATTAAACGAGACTAGCATCCGTTTTTGGATTAACCTCTGTAAAAAAATTAATAGAAGAGACATGAAGCCATGAATTTAAAAAAATTCTTTAAGGTTATTTTAAGTTATTTTATTGAAGTTGCTGTCAGTCAGCCTTCAAAAGGTTTCTGTAACAATTTTTTAGAAGTTTTAACGAAAACTTCACTTTGACGTATGGAATCTTAGACACAAATCATTTTAAATGGCAGTTTATGTTATAGAGGCTCAAACTTGTAAAAGTCATTTAAAAGAAGCTTTTGAAACGATTAAAAAATATTTAACATTATTTCTTCCCTCAAATGAATGGGTTTTAAGGCCAATTTTAAAAGTCATCAAAAAATCTACAGCTTCTTTCCTTATGTGAATGGGTATCGAAGTTGGTATTAGTTTTAAGAAATATTTTGAAGTTCTAAAAAAGAAAAAAGCTAATAAAGTGTTTGAATCTTCTAAATCAGATCTAAGATGGCCGAGTGGGTAGAGTGCTGGACTGTAACATAGGAGTTCTGATTCTTAGATCGATCCCTAGAATAATGAAAAAAAAAATACTCTCATGTTTTATAATTATTTCCAATACATTAATTAACAAATAATCTTATGTGAACCACAGTTTCAGATTGAAAATGGATTAAATGCAGCAAAACCACTTCAAATAAATTGAAAATATATTTTTTTTGTTTATTTTCAACCTCTGTTAGAGTTGTAGTATCAACTTCTAGTAGGTATTATATAATCCATCTATATAAACTGATAACTCTTTTATACTTGTGTTTTTTTCTTTATAGAAACCTTTTAGAAGCTATCTGTCAAAACTTAAGCTTCTGTAATATTTCGAATAGCAATCGTTTAAACTTCTTATAGACCGTCAAGGACTTACTTTAGAACTTCTATAATGTTCTTCTTTTTATGTTTAAGAAAATTTTACAAATGTTTTACAGAAACAAGAAACCCTATTCAGTTAGGCCAAATCGAAGCTGAACTGTTAGTTGGGTTTCAGTCTCTAAAAGTGTGAGCAACCTAAGTCGTGATTATTTTCCATTTTAGGTCTCTCCGGGTTGAACTGTTCATCTGCTCTACATGGCCCTTGACCAAGAAACCTCATTCGTTTTATGGTCCAGTCACATTGTATTTTTACTATAAAAATAGTAGGGATTAGGGAAACTTTGATTTTGCCCTTTTTTTTAATGTTTTTGGGGTGCTTACTTCGAATCGAGGTTTGCGACTAGAATTTATTTCGTGGGAGTTTTTCACTAATGGCTCGAAAACTACCAATTATTCGAAAAATTCGTCAAAGTACTATTGAAAGTATACAAAATTTCCAATAAATCTCTGTTTAAGGTTCATTCCTGCGACAATCCATTTAGACTCAAGTGCTAGTTGAAAATCAACGTATTTTAGTGTTTCCGAAATTCCACTAGAAAGTACTTAATAACAATTTTATGTGAAAATTTGTAATTTTTGCCTGTGACATAAAACAAGATGTATTTTTCTGGTAGTTCTTGACGGGCTGATTTCGAATCTAGTCTTGAAATCGATCTAGCATGTCACGATTTTCAGATAGTTGAATCAAAAATATCAAAAAATGCATGTTTTATGCAAATTTGGCGTTACATATATATTTTGTCGAAGTATTTTTTTGAAAAAAAAGTTTGTATGGTCATTCTAAAGTATGAATATTTGACTTCAAAATCTTTATTGAATTTTTAAAATACCTTTATTCCTCTTCCTAAGACTACGTTATTCAAAACATCCAGTCAATTTGCATTTTTGTACAAGTTTTTTGAAAATTTTGCATATCGAGTCACGAAATTTTAGTCGCTAAACTCAAATTCGGATTCAGCACCCCCGAAAACATACAAGAGAAGAAAAATTAAAACAACCCCACCATTTGCACGCTAAGAGTCTTTTTGACCACAAATTGACTGGACTACTATAATCTTTTCCTGTTACGCAAAGTAAGTGTGATTGTACAGCACGAACAGTTTGTTGTTGTATTTTGTGCACCACTCACCGTCTATGCAGACAGGATCAAAAATAACTTGGAAACACTCTTGAAACAGCATTCTTTTCATTTTGGACTTTTTGGCAAGTCACAGGCCCCACGCCACGTAGCATTACGAGGATGATTAGTAGTAATGCGGATGAAAAAATTCCCCATCAATGTTTAATTCGCAAAATATTAAAGGTTTGTATCACACTTTCGTTATTTTTCATACAAGATAGCAACAAAAAACAGGAAGAGGAGCATAACTGTAAGGCTTGAAAACCTATTTAATTATATTAAAAATGAATTTCTTTCTCTTTCTGATAAGAAAAATCTTTTAACCAAGTTCCCGTAGCACAATAGGGGTAGCATAAACTCTATCTATTCAAATACTTTCGATATTAAAAAAAATATATATCTAAGGACTTAAGTCGAGTAAAGTGAAAAAACCTCTGTTCGCAATGGCTTGGCATTTTTATATTATTGAAAATAATATTTCAACTTCAAGAATAGTATTTAAGAATGAACACCATAACCACAAAAAAAAATATCCTTTTTTTCCTTCATTTTTTATCCTGAATTGTGGTCGCTCCATTTCAATTGTGGCAGAGGCAGTAGCAGAAAAACTTATTTTTATTAAAGAAAAAAGAAGGAATTTAATAAAAAAAAGTAAAAAAAAATCAGTTACCTACAAGTCATTTGCATTCTTACTTGCAGTCAGTCATTGTGTTTATTATTTTCATTTTTTTTTTTATAATTTTCTTTCAAAAGACCAACCAAACCCGCAGAATTTCGAATTTTCCCTCTAATTCATAAATTAATCCTTTTTGGCTGCGGTATAGTTACCTACTCTTTTATACACTGCGCTGGATGCTTATTGCTGTTGCTCCTGCTGATGCCGCAATTTTCCTCTGTGAATTTTTATTTTATTTTATTTTTGTTGGTTGTTGGTGGTTTTGTTTTTTTTTTTTTTTGTTTTTCAATTGAAACTGACCTACATTTTTGACTTCATATAACCGTTATACACTTGTTTATTTGTCTGTGTCAAAAAAAAGGAGTAAATATATTTGTTTTTCACTTACATTTTTCATTTGCTTATTTTTGTTTTGTTGTTAATTCTGTGCTTCAACGTCCTGATGTGGAAGGGTATGTCCTTCTTGCATACATATATTTAAGAGCAAAAGGGAGGTGGGCAGAGAACATAAACAAAAAAAAATAAATAAATGGGGCAGCCAGTATTCCGGCACGGTATTTATATATGTATGCATGCACACGTACAATTGGCATATTTCCCATTTCGCAAGAATCCACAACCCCCTTTTCCTCCCTAACAGTCGTACTAGCCTAGATGTTGTTAAAGTGTCATTTGTTCATCTTCGCATTTGCCAAGTAATGGGAGTTGGCTTTTTTGGTTTTTATATTATTTTTACGAGAATAAGCATAATTTCAAAAAGAAAAATGCTTTGTCTTATAGAAACATAAGAGAAGAGCAAAAACAACAACAACAAAATATATAAACATAGGTATATATTACAAATGGAGCCATGGCTTATGCTTATAGCAAGAGTATAGTAGTTATCCTGACAACACCGCCAGTAAGTAGAGAAGTGTATATTTATGTCTTTGTTGAATTATACATACATGGATACGTACTATATCTACATTGAGGTTTTTGCTCATTTATTTATGGCTATTATGTGGCCATGGTGACAAATAATGCTGACAATGACGGAGGTTTTAATGTTAAGACTAGGCTTTGAAAATGTCAGCATATTTTGAATGGAAATTATGAAAAAAATGTGAAATTTGTTGATTTTTGGAATAGTAAAATGAGACTGGAAGAAAGAAAACTTATGGACTTTTTAAACTTGACACCGTTGCTATTTAAATTCTATTTTATTTCTACTGATTTATAAGTTGGAAAAAGCATAAATGTACTTTTACCAAGTACACAGAAATATTTAAAATATAAGATTTAGAAAATGATAATAGAAGTTTCGCAAAATATTTATATATAAATATATTTATAGTTATATTTATACTAATATTAAAATTTATATTTATATTTATATTTATATTTATATTAATATTTATATTTATATTTATATTTATATTTATATTTATATTTATATTTATATTTATGCTTATACTTATACTTATATTTATATTTATATTTATATTTATGCTTATACTTATACTTATATTTATATTTATATTTATATTTATATTTATATTTATATTTATATTTATATTTATATTTATATTTATATTTATATTTATATTTATATTTATATTTATATTTATATTTATATTTATATTTATATTTATATTTATATTTATATTTATATTTATATTTATATTTATATTTATATTTATATTTATATTTATATTTATATTTATATTTATATTTATATTTATATTTATATTTATATTTATATTTATATTTATATTTATATTTATATTTATATTTATATTTATATTTATATTTATATTTATATTTATATTTATATTTATATTTATATTTATATTTATATTTATATTTATATTTATATTTATATTTATATTTATATTTATATTTATATTTATATTTATATTTATATTTATATTTATATTTATATTTATATTTATATTTATATTTATATTTATATTTATATTTATATTTATATTTATATTTATATTTATATTTATATTTATATTTATATTTATATTTATATTTATATTTATATTTATATTTATATTTATATTTATATTTATATTTATATTTATATTTATATTTATATTTATATTTATATTTATATTTATATTTATATTTATATTTATATTTATATTTATATTTATATTTATATTTATATTTATATTTATATTTATACATTACATTACATTGATTTGTATTGGCTCCCCTAAGGGTTACAAGTCTCCCGCTTCCTTACTCTGCTCCCTCTCCACCCCTCTCTATCATCTTATCTTTTCTTACTGCCTCTAGTTCCTTTATCCACTCTTCTCCCTTCCCCGTTTCGTCCATTATTTCCCTCATCCTTTCCCCTATTGATTTTCTTTCATCTCCGACAGATCTGCATCTTTCTAATACATGCTCCCATGTCTCTTGTTCACCCTCACATATTCTGCATATTCTCTCCTCTTCGCGTTTCCAGTACCATCTTTCCCTCACCTCATTCCCTAGCCTGACTCTTGCAATTCTCCTTGTTCTTTCTGTCTTCCAACCCGCTGTTAAATATTGTGGAATCCCTTCTGTCATTATTTCTTTGTACCACCTGTTGTAACTGGATTCTCTTATTTTTTCCCTTCTTTCCTTCTCTTGCTCTCCCCAGTCTTTTCTTTCTATTGCTTCGTATCCATTCATACTGTCTTCTCTTCCCTTTATTTTTTCTCTCCCTTGTTCCCATCGTGACCCTCTTCCCCGTTCATCTCTCTGTCTCTCTTTCATCTCCTCTAAACATTCCCTTGCTATGTCACTTCCTTTTCCATCTGTTAATTTCTGTTCATAATTCCATGCCCTTTTCCGTGCTCTAATCATTATCTTATCTCGTTTTGTTTCCTCTCTTACCATATACCCTGGAGTTTGCCATTCTACCCCTAGCGTCCACTTGAGGTACCTCTCTTGCACCCTTTCCATTTCTTGTCTCTCCTCCCATCCCCATACTTCCGCCCCATATCCCATCACCGTCCACACCAGAGTGTCAAAAAGCCACATCTTTCTCTCCCAATCCTTCTCGAATTTCCTCCTTCCAATCCCCCATGCTTCCTTCATGGCCACTGCTGCCTTTTTTATTCTGTCCTTTATGTGTGCTTCCTGCCCTCCATTTTTTTTGAACACATACCCCAGGTATTTAAATTCTTTTACTTCTTCGATCTTCTTTCCTCTCCATCTCCAGTCTACTGTTGTGTTCCTCCCTCCTCCCTTCCTGAACCTCATCACTTTCGTCTTTCCCACATTTACTTCCAGTCTTTTCCTCTCAAAGTACTTCTCCAGTCTTCTTATCATGCTTTGCATCTCCTCTTCATTTTTCGCCATTACCACCACATCGTCTGCGTATGCCAGCGAGCAAATTCTTTTTCCTCTCACTTTTACCCCTCCCCAGCTCCCTTTACCCAGTTCATCCTCTATATCCGCTGTCAACAAGTTAAACAGTATTGGGCTCATCGGACACCCCTGTCTTACCCCCTTTCCCGTCCAAAATGTTTCCCCCATCACTCCTGCCGATTTCACTCTACTCGTTGTTTCTTCGTAGACCTCCCCTACTCTTTCCCTGAGCCCTTCTCTCACTCCTCTTTCCTCCAACGCCTCCATCATAATTTTCCTGTCTACTGAGTCAAACGCAGCTTTTAAATCTATAAACAGTTATATTTATATTTATATATTTATATTTATATTTATATTTATATTTATATTTATATTTATATTTATATTTATATTTATATTTATATTTATATTTATATTTATATTTATATTTATATTTATATTTATATTTATATTTATATTTATATTTATATTTATATTTATATTTATATTTATATTTATATTTATATTTATATTTATATTTATATTTATATTTATATTTATATTTATATTTATATTTATATTTATATTTATATTTATATTTATATTTATATTTATATTTATATTTATATTTATATTTATATTTATATTTATATTTATATTTATATTTATATTTATATTTATATTTATATTTATATTTATATTTATATTTATATTTATATTTATATTTATATTTATATTTATATTTATATTTATATTTATATTTATATTTATATTTATATTTATATTTATATTTATATTTATATTTATATTTATATTTATATTTATATTTATATTTATATTTATATTTATATTTATATTTATATTTATATTTATATTTATATTTATATTTATATTTATATTTATATTTATATTTATATTTATATTTATATTTATATTAATATTTATATTTATATTTATATTTATATTTATATTTATATTTATATTTATATTTATATTTATATTTATATTTATATTTTATGTATTAATATTTATAATTATTTATGTTTTATAAAAAAAACTTTTTTGATTTTTTTTTTAAGTTTCTGATAGAATTTACCAGCCCTAGATTTGTACCTAATTTTATGAATGTTACTCATGTTTTTCTAACTCTGATAAACTTTAGCTTTTGGTCCAGAAGGGGTCAAATGTCAATGACCAGTTGTTTTTTTTTTAAATATTTTTATTCCAACAAAAACAAATTAAATTGAAAGCTATGTATGTACCTAGCCAGAGAATATTGAAACCAAAGTATTAATTTAGTTTTCTTACATTGAAAATAATATGTTCAATCAACCCTTACATTCAGAAGACTTGTAATCCTACTCCTTTCTTTATCTTTGCATCTACATATATATATCAGTGCATCCACCTCATTTGGCTCACTACCCTTCTATAGAATTTTTCGAAGAAATAAAAATAAAAGAACCTACACTTCCAGAGTAGAAGCTATATCTCTACTCTGCCACCACCTTTCAATTGTAAAAGTTATGAAACAGTCTATACCGAACCTATACCTATGTATATTCTGTCTTTCCTATATTGCAGAAAGTAATACCTATAGAAAGATATAGACAGATACATAGGTATACACAGATAGACGTATGCAATCTTCCTTTCATTCAACTTGCAATGGTTATTATCAGCCGAAGACAAAGTCATTGTCATTTATAATTTTGCCTCTGTGAACTTTTCATTTGACTGGAACGAACATCAAATTCAGCTGATGCAGAGGAGCAGAATCTGAAGTATAGAAACAGAAGCAAACCGCTCTGCCAGTAGCAGTATACAGCAGAGTGTGTAGCAACAATCATGGTCTTCTATAGCATCTGTGGGAGCAACAGCTATGAGGTAGGTACTCATTGATCTGACTTCAGCTATACAACCATGCAACAGCCAACAGGGTATGTAGGTTGGGTAGCAATAGGTACCTATAGTCTTCACATAAAAATCTAAGTCTATATGTATCTATTTGTATGGAAGAAGAGATGCTCAATGCTTATGTATCTCATATTGTATCTGTAACATAAAATCCAAACCAAACCAGCAGATAGGCTCTTACTGTCATCACTGTCATGCTTCGGTTTTATATATTTTTTTTCAGCAATTTTTATTCCTATTGTTTCTTCCTTACCGGAAGGAGAGCATGGGGGATGATGTGCAATACAACGGCAAGTGTCATTAAACCCGCAATAGTACATATATTGTGGAAGGCCTCTTTTTAAAACCGAACCATTCAACCACCCACTTTACCGCCCAACCACCGGCAGTCGTCGTTGTCGCCGCCGCCGCCGCCGCCGCCGCCGCCGCCTTCACTCATAGTTGGATGCACAATAAAAATGCAAAGATACATTTTATGAAATAATTTTTGTTGTTGTTGTAGCTTTTTGCTTTTCATTTGAAGCTGAAGCTGCTGTTGCATGCATCACAAATGGTGCAGATACTTGGCTGAGCGGCAGTTATGATATTGCTATATGCTCGTACAAATTGTTGCTTCCAATTTAAGATACATAATGTATAGACATAGACATACCTATAGGTTTATATCATATAGAAATGGAAAATCTATATACCTACCCATAGAAAATATACGAACTATGCTTAAAAAAATAATAGACGAAGATATTTTCATTATGGAAATTGCAACCACTTGGCGAGTGTGTGTAGTATACTCGAGCGTAGTAGTTGTAGCGTACTACGAGCATATCCAGCTGGGATGGAGAAAAGAGAGTGCTACTTTTTTTTTCATCAGCTCTAGGTACTCAATGAATGGAAGATGGTGGTACATCATTGCAGATGATGTCTAGCAATTTTTTTTTTTCATTTTTGCCATTTTTTTTACCACTTTTTTGTTGTTTAAAAACTCATAAGCTGATACTTGTAAGCCTGTGGCCCAGATACGTCACCCTGTTGCTTCGTAGTTGTAAATTTTAATTACATGGGTTTTTTGTGTAATGGAAAAAATAAATGAAAAAAACAATTTTAACATGAATAACTATATAGACCTATCTAGAGAGATCGTATAAGCCTTGCAGTGTCATTTGAATAATTTTAAAGTTTCAAGGCGCAATTTCATACAATAAAATATACTTTATAAGGATATCGAATAATATATACTTAAGGAATTTTAAGGATTCGAATATTGTGTGTTTATGTTTTATTAAATTAAAACATAAAAATAAGGTGCTACTATCTTCAAAAAGACATTTTGTAGGCGAAATAAATTTTCACATTCTTCATACAAAAAAAAAAACACGCATACGCCATACATCATTTTAAAAAATATATTATTGTTATTGAATTCACGATTTGTTTGCTTAATTTCCTCTCTAAAAGCTACAAGCGTGTTATAAGAAGGAGGAAATAGATACAGACAAGTCGAGCAAGTCATAGGTTTAACTTACTCTTAATGTCAAGTATTGGGCTCGTGTCGCACAAATTCCATTAAAAAAAAAATACATTTCAATGATGCAGAATTCGAAAAAGATGGGTTTTGTCATACTACGATTATCCATTAGGCTGTTTGTCTGTTTATTTGTGCGTTCACCAGGTGTCCATCAATTTATAGATCGAGAGCAGGTTTCTCAACGTTGGGCCCTCACCACACAGGAGGACAATTCGATTTTACCGGGGAGCAATTTTTCATTCTTAATCGTTGCAAAAATAGATTCAAAAACAAATGGGTGAGAGTTATTTGGTCAATATTTTTGAAAAACTCAAACTCTTATTCATATGTCAGACATATTTACAACACAAATTTTGATTAGCTCCAAAGATTTGAGGTGAAAATTAAAAATTTGATACCGCAATAAATAAAATTGCTTGCCCACCTGGAAAGTTTACCACCGGATTTTAAAGAAAAAAAAAATTGGGTTCTGGTAATTTCTTCGTAGTTTGTAATCATTCAAGTTTTTAAGTGCACTTTTCAATTTTTCGAGTGTTAACAAAATTTTATGAATATATTGTTGGAAAAAAAATTTGGTGGGGCATAGTACAAAAAAGGTTTGGAGACACTGATCTAAAGCTTGCACAGTGAAGACCAATTTGACTTGCCACAATTTAGTAGATGAACAAGAAAATTGTTTGTTTCAGATCATCTAGTCTAGATTGAGAAGCTCCCATACAAGAATTAAGTTTATTTGAAATTTTCTTCAAAACACGATTTTATTTATTTTAATTAATCTTCGGATCTTTGGTTTTCGAAGTAATTTTAATTTACTGCCAATTTTCACATATCAAAAATTATCGATGTTTCCCAATGCCCATTGGCTGGCGTTTAACCCTGAATTTTTGAAGGGTCGTATCTACAGTACCATGCATTTTCTAAAATTTCTTTAAATTTTTTTCATGATTCATGAGTAACACTTAGAAATAAACCAACATAAGATTTAGATACCTTTTACAAAATCAAAGGAGGAAAAACTACTAGAGCCAAAATATACTTTTAAAAGGAATCGAACTGAAACAAACTTTTCGAAATTAAAAAAGAAGCAATTTGCGGGTATTTAAATACATTGGCCGGGTGAATTTAACAATTCTAAAATTAATATCCAGCAAAGTCGACTCTTTGGACTTTAAAACTCACTTTTTTTTTAGTTATTGGATTTTAGCTTTGAGTCGCAGATAATAATTATTAAATTTCTTGGATGCAATATTCATTACTTTTTTTGTTTGATAAGTCTGCCCAAACTAATCAAAATTATAAAAAATTTAAATGCCTTTGTACATGTTTGAAATGTTAAACTTTCAACAATTGCTTGGGTGGATGTAAACTTGGTATCTCTTTAAATATACCAACCATGTTCTAAAAAACACATAGTGCGATAATTTCCGGTTAATATTACCTGATATTTTTGATGACTGCACCAAAAGTAAGAAAAATTGTAGCTATTAGTGACACTTTTTTGTTGCAAGATTTATGTGCTGATTGCGTGTTCATAAAATTGAAACGAGAAATCATCAAACAGTTCACGTGTACGGGTCACAAATAAATATATAGCATCAACTATTAAGTAGGTAAATCTTAATTCATGCAGTAAGTCTTCAAAAAATGTATTACGTAATAATACTGAATATTCAGGTGATATAAACACTATAGATAACAGTTGACCAACTTAAACGAAATATGTAATGACTACATGTACCTACTATTAAATTAAATTTTTATATATTTACAATGATCACTGATTCACTGACTGACTCAGTAACGCTGGGAAATATGTCAAACGCATGTTGGGAACATAACGGTTGTTATCTTAAAGGATAGATGTTGATTAGACGCACCATCGTGTAAAATCTAAATGGTGCTACTAGATGTTGAATAAATCCGCCTTTAAGTAAAATCTCAGTTCTGCCACTTTTTGGTCATGTGCATGTCACTTTTTTGGCCACAGCTAGGTGCAAAAATATAGTCCTTCCAACTCGTTATGTCCTTACATCTCAGTTCAAATCCAAGTGTGAAAATTTGATTTCATTCGAATATTTCCAGGGACCCAATTCCGCAAGTTTTTTCTGTGTACACGTCAGTTTTTTCAATTCTGCAAGAGTGAGATTTAAGTTTTTGACAAATATCGAATGCACAATCAGTCAAATTAATTCCTACTTGGTTTGGGCGTGAACGGAATGTGTGTACTAAAATCATTCACACTTGCGGAATTGGGCCCCAAAATAAAAAAAAAAAACAAGGAAGTGAGAATGAAAACAACATATTGTGATGAGTACAATGTCTATTGTACTTAATACATTTTCATTTATTTTCTTCAATATATTTAAGAAAAAAGTTTATATAACTATTTTTTTTTTTCCAACATAAATTGGTGCTTTGCAACAAATCACAGACAAGAAGAATGAAGAGGGTCTTTTTTCCCTAGTGCAGGGAGGGACATTTTTCTAAAAAAAATCATTTAATATTTAAAAAAATAAATTTAAAACATTGATTTCTTCTTATCTTTTTATATCTCTTTGGTAAAAATCGTTCATGAACTTAAAAAATAGCTTAATTAAATACCTATCGTAGGCTTTAGATCTTTTTTGTTTTATTTTTCTTTTTAAATTGAAAATTGTTACGTTTCGGGCGTGGTTACACCCCTCTTCAGACAATTTTATAAAAAGTTTGTATCTCTTATTTTTTTAAAATCTTAAAAAAAAAAACTTTTGAAAAATCGTAAAAATAAATCTATAGCTGACCAATTACTTAAACTAGCTGACCTTTCATAAAGTTCTGAGGCCCTCCACGTGGTGTTAATTTTTTTTTGCAAATTTCCCCTAAATGAGCTGAATGAGGAATATTTTTTTAAAAGTCATTAAAAAATACCTTTAGCTGACCTGGAAAAAATTCATCGATCCACACATGTTTAAATTTTTTAGCGAAAACTATGTCAACATTCTGTATAGTTTATTTGCAACTTTGCATTCACTCACCCACTCCTTCATATCTATAGATTCTGCATCAATATGCAACAAGAGTAAGTGCAAGAGTAATAACTTTCCCAAAATAGAAGTTTAAATAAATGACATTTGAAATTGTTCATATTAATCTCAAAGGTATAGTTCATCATCTCTCAAGCATTTTATTGTATTCCAAAAATACGTTTTCCTTTTATCCAAGCTTCATATTTATCCTTCGAATAAATCTCATGCTTGTATTATTCAAACCAATGAGTATTGCGCAGAATAAAAAAAAATTATTATATTCCTTCGCAATTGGGATTGGTGTATTATAGTTTATGGAACACACCACGTAAACAATGTCATTTTCTTTCTATACTATCGTTAAATTCCCCCTTTAGCCACCGGCAAATATTATCGATGAAATTTATAGACTGACAACGAGAGTTTTTCAATTCGAAATTGTACTTTGTCATATCAAAAATTGTATTCTCCCTGTGGAATGCACTATGCGACATTTTTTTTTTTTGTATTTTATTTTTATCAGCGACAGTCCTGTGAGGGTTGCAAATTTCCTTTCTAGTTGCTTCTGATTTTTTTAACGTTGAGTTTTTTTTTCTTATCTGCAAGGCAATTATAAAAATTAAAAACAAAAATAAAATAAAATGACAAAAATTATATCAACTTCTTTTTTGATTGTGCACTCCAGAGTGCATAGCACTATGTCAAGGCTCTGGTGATAAGAGGGATAACAAATTTGTTTTGAAAGAGAACGGAGCGTGCTACTGCACTACTGTTTCCGGTTGAAGTGGATTATTTTTTTTTGTAAGTACACTATTTTTAAAATTTAATGTGCGTTATGGTGTTATAATTTTATATTTTTTTGTTTTTGCCGTTAAACCTCTGAAGAAGTTTATAACTTTATCTCTTTCGAGGAGATAGACAAGAAATTTATTTGATTAATTTAAGTGTGTGTAGGTATATGAATTTTTTTACTGGCTGATTAAAAGACTGACTTAGTAACGCTGGAAAATATTTTGAGTATGAAAAAAACACCTCCTAGGATAAAATATCAGTGCTGACACTTTTCAGGAATACATTTTTATGATACAAAATTATTTTTAATAAATATTTCGATTATATTATATGTGTCAACGTATTTGTCATATTCATTCATTTTTAACGGACATCTTAGGCACGATACAACCAACTTGCACTGTAATATTTAAGTTCAACACACATACGTAAGAGCCTCTGTAATTTACGGTGAGAAAAATGTAGAACATTATAGCATTTAAGTTGAACATAAGTACTTAAGTTTCATTTCAGCAAACAGCTCTCCAGATGCTGGATTTTATACAAAATCTTTATACCTACTCAATAATAAGTTAATATTGAATAACTATACTGAAGACGAGTCTCAGAGTAACTTATAGTGGGACAAATTCCAACAAATGGTTTTTTGATGGTATTTTGCTCGAATGGGTGTTGAATGCATGAGAAAATTTTTTTTTACTAAAATTGGACCATCGGAAGTCACTTTTTTCAAAACGACGGCCGGTTACCCTGAAAACCAGAAAAAAATCTATAACTCTAGTCATTTTTGTCGTGGGATAATGATCTATGTATCTTATGCAGGGATTTTAGGGTCAAAGAATTCATTTAAAAAATAAATATTTTTAAGCATATCCTTTTAATGTGATTTTGTCTAAAAAAGTGGTCTAAACAGTAAAATGCACGTGCATGGACTAAAACCAAAGCCAGAAAACCAAATCTCGGTGGATTCATTGCACTCCCGGGGTGAAGGTGTGAAGTGAGGAGGGATAGGGAGTGGGTTGAGGGTAAGAACCATCCTGAGATCTGAATAAATTTAAGGATGTTTTTTAGTGGCAGGACATAGATGTCACCCAGTTCGTCAAAGAAATATTCTCCTTTAGCAAGGCAACTTTGGCGAATCGAAAAATTAGTAGGTGGATAATTTGCCGTTAATTAGTTGTGATAATTAAGAATTTGTCGTTCAATGCTTTCTATGTTTTTTTTTTGGGTGCTTTGCTTAGTTGATATCAAGTAAGAAAAGTACCCTATCGAAAATCAGTAAAAACTTCTTATACCTGACGTTTGATGGCTTAATAAATCGCCGTTAATTAGTTGTGAACAAATAAATTTTCAAGTGCGGTGTTTTCTATGTTTTTGTTTAATTTTTCTAAATTCATATGAAATCAGCAAAGAGCTCCAGAAAAGTTCTTACAACCATTTCTATTGAAATATTTTTATTTCGATTAATTTTTCTTTAATTAGTCATTGATTATGTCTGACAATTTAATCATTTTCGTTCAATGTTTTCTATGTTTTTTTTTATTAAAGTTTCAATTCATATGAAGGAACATTCAAACAGGCTTGTAAATTGATTATACTGAACTGTTTGTTACTTTATTACGCTTACATTGGGTCAAATGAGAGTTTGTTGAAAAGTACATAGATAACATCGCACGGGAAAATTTATTTTAAGTAAATAACAACTAACTAAAGGAAAATTATTAAGTAGTCAAATATTTTTTTTAGAAGATTTGACCACTTCTCGAAAAAAAAAAATCATAGAAAACATAGAACGACAAATTCAAAATCATAAAAACTTATTAACGACTAAATAATCATGAATTATTGAGCCATTAATCATTCGGTGTAAACAGTTTTTACCACTTTTTGATGACTTAATGTGAAGTTAACAAATAGTGCAAATAACGTTCATAACATTGCACTACAAATTCTAAATTGTCACAACTAATTAACGGCAAATTATCCACCTACTCATTTTTCGATGTGTTAAAGTTGCTTTGCTAACTTGACCCTCATCTTCTTTTCTGCATCTAGGTAGGCTGGGACATTCATCACAAGAAGTGAATGGAGCCCTTCTCCACCTCTCCATCATGACACGCTCTACACAAGTCCGATGAGCAGATGCCTATTCTGTTCATGTGAGATCCCATTGATTTGTGGCCCGTTAGGACGCCAACTATGAGTGATAATTGAGGCCTGCTTAACTTGAGTAAGTGTTCGGTTTTTTTCTTCGAAATATTTGGCCAAAGTTTCCTTGAAACCCGACCATTGTCGATGGATGACCATCAGACATTTGCGGCTTCAAAAAAACTCCACGTTACATTTACAGTATAAAAACTGTAAAATTGCCAACAATTTTTTTAATTTTGTTGGTTGGTATTGAAAAATGGAAAAATAGTACCATTGCATTCAAGTTTTTAGTTTGGTGCATCAAATCAAATTTATAACAAAAAAAGTATATGCAACTAATCGGGCATTACTGTAGATGACTATATACAGTGACTCAAGTTTTTAACCAAAAGGTTAGCAAGCATAGAAAAACTTTTTAAAATATTTAGTTTACTGCTTCTGTTTTCAGTTTTTACTGTTTTAAACACCTTTTTTTTTTTAGATAAAAACCACACAAAATATGATATCCTTACAAATATGCCACTTTTCGGTCCCATAGACAAAATTTATTTTTTAAATGGATTCTTAACCCCAAAACTCCTAGATTAGATACAAAAATTATTGTTCTATTACAAAAATTACCAAAGTTACAATTTTTTTTCTCAGTTACAGTGTAACCATCTGTGACTTCCGAAAGTCCGATTTTGGTAAGCTTTTTTTCTCATGCATACAACACAATTATTAGAGCAAAACACTATCAAAAAAACTTTTAATGGAATTTGTCCCACTAAAAATCCTGTATTGCCTCGTCTACTGCTTATGCAGTTTAGACGCATGCTTAACAATCATGGAGGTTAGGTACCTCAACTACAAAATCTCCTTAATTCAATATCGAATGTATCAAAAATCTTTTAGTTTTCGCAGCATACTTAGCACATAAAACACCAGAATATCCTTTAACATAGCAATCCAGCAAGTATACCAGATATGGATAACCATATTGTAGTTAGTTGAACACCCGGTAGCAAATAGTATAGTAAAAATAAAACACAAGACAATTGACTACCAAAACAAAAAACCCAAAGCAAAAACAAACCAAAAACCAAATAAACCGAAAGGATATCATACACCATACATAGACGTTACAAATAAATGTTTATAAATCTTTTACTGCTACCTAGTACAAATGGAGGATTAACTTAAATCACGTATAGGGTTGTTATGTTTATGTTGATTTAGGAGCAATACATGTTTTGATACATTGCGATACCTTTACTATACGGGGCTTATGACACCAAACACCAAGTGGGTATAAGAACTAACAACATAAATATCGAAAACAAATGACGTAGGGATAAACAAAAATATCCTCCAAAAAACCACACACACATTCAGTCATACGAGTATATGCAAGTATGTGGAAATTTCTACGAAATCAAGAATAACAACAACAAAAAAAGGGCAAACTGTGTTCGACATGAAATAAATCTTCTGGATCAGCCAAATTACCTGAAATGTTTTGGGAAATGTATAGTTCTGGATTGGATTTGAATTTTAATGGTTTTCAGGGATAACACAAGGATTTTGAGTTGAGTGACAGAGGAACTCAGGGAGTGCTGGCTGCTACGATAACTTTTGATTGGTGTTCTTTGGTTATAGGAGTTGTTCAATCAGACATTTGTGATGTAGGTTTTATATTTTATTTACTGAAAAATGGTGCAGGTGTGATTTTAAAACAACAAAAGGAATCGGATTTGATAACGAATCTTATCCTGTTAGAATTCTTTAATATTCACGACAGCTTCGACATTTTAGAAGTATATTTTAAGGAATAAATCTTTAGATAAATCCAATAGAATTGTGATTCTGTGTGCCTTATTCAATTCTATCACAAATTCTATCGAAATCAGAAATTAATTAATAAATTTCGAGGAAATTTACCACAGGATCCATTCACATAGATTGCCATTCGAAATGAATTCGGAGATAGATTTTTGGATTACAATGGAAATCATAACAGGGCAAATTATTTCAGGGAAAAGTATCTATTTCTAGGTAGTACTAAAACAAACAATCAAGAATAGATTATGTTGTTATAATTTTGTGCAAAAATGAGAAGCGTTCGGGTTTCGGTTTTAACAGTTAATTCAGATGGACTGAACAGATATTTCTGACAGATGCATTTCAAAAATAAATTGAAATCAAATGGCGATATTCTTAAAATGACGATTTCCCATAACATCAATATTTATCACTAAAAAAAAACTATCTTTTTTTATTTATTTTCCCGTGGGTATAGGAGCAAAACCTGCATAAGGATCTACGAAGACCGAAAAACTCGTGCTCATAGGTGTGTAAGATTCTTACTAAACTAAAACCACCTCAACTTCCCGATTGCAACAAAGTTGAAACTTATCGCACGAATCGTGCTACAAAAATAAAACGTAATAACTTTTTTTCTGTGTGAGTAATCGGCTATTTTTTTTTTTTATTTTGTAGGTTACTATTTAGATTTATAAAAATGGATGCTTGGGATACGGAGAAAAGAATTTGGATAGTGCAACGGTACCATGCTTTGCAGTCCGTCATTTCCGTCCAAAGGGAATTTAGGCGGGAGTTTGGCGGTAATCCCCCGAGTAGATGGACCATTATGAGGTTTGTAAACATGTTTGCCGAATCTGGAAGCATCGCACGAAGGCCGTACCATCGAGATGCCAATGTTCGGGTTCAGGATACAATCGCAGCAGTAGCATCTGCAATACAGGCCAATCCGAGCGTTTCGACCCGAAACTTATCGGGGCAAATTGGAGTTAGTAGACGGTCATTACAACAGATACTTCATGACGATTTAAACTTGTTTCCGTACAAAGTCCAAATTACTAGCAAGTTAAACCCTCAGGATTTGCCTCTTCGCCTGGAATTTTGCCAAAAATTTATATCAATGGCCGAAGAAGACAACACATTGATCAATTGTTTGTTCATGTCTGATGAGGCCCATTTTGATCTTAACGGCAATGTAAACAAGCAAAATTGTCGTATATGGAATGAGTCTAATCCAGAAATGCTCCATGAAACGGAACTGCACCCAGAACGAGTCACTGTGTGGTGCGCAGTTTCATCAAGGTGTATTGTCGGGCCGTACTTCTTTGAAGAAAACGGTGTAACCGTTACTGTCAATGGGGACGGTTATTTAAAGATGTTGAAGGAGTTTTTTTACCCAGAACTGCGCCGAAGACGTATACCATTCAACAGTGTTTGGTTTCAGCAAGATGGAGCAACTGCACATATAGCCAGACCAGTTATGGCGGAGCTAAACAAAAAATTCGCAAACAAATTAATTTCTAGGAACTCCACTCTTCGCTGGCCCCCAAGGTCACCTGACCTGACTGCACCAGACTTCTTTTTATGGGGTTATGTCAAGCAAGAGGTGTATAAAACGAAGCCCAGGAATTTAACTGAATTAAAGCAGTCCATAACGACAATAATTGAGGCGATCCCAACTTCAACTCTTCAGGCCGCAATGAATAATTTTTTGATCAGGTGCCGCATATGCGTGGGAGAGCGTGGAGGTCATTTGCGGTCTATAATCTTTAAAAACAACTAACTATTTAAAATAAAATTTAGTTTTCTAACCAATAAAAAAAAATAAATGAAATACATTGATTAAAAAAAAAGTTATTTGAATTTCTTATTGTAGCACAATTGGTGCGCCACCCTGTAGCAATTTATTTTTAACGAAGTTAAGTAACGTGTAGCAGGTTACTTTCCGGTGAAAGTTCCTGCTTAATTCGCGACGTTAAAGCGCTTTTCTATTCACCGCACCAAGTCTGAAGATTTTGTTCTTCGCAGACGGCGTACTAAATTTGACTCGTCAAGAATGTCAATAATCGTTGAATTAGCGTGTTCTAATAGTCAATTTCTATGTTTTTGCGCAAAACTTTTTATTTCATCCCGAAACGTAAGAATCCCGAGATCCCTGTGAAAATCGTCGTTTCTTATATCTCGTAAAAGCACGGAGCATTTTCAAGTGACCTAAGCAATTTATTTTCAAATGCAGGTACAACCCCAGAGTTGTTTTACCCTAAGTCCAAACAGGTTGAGGTACCTGCTTGAATAAAATTAACTAATTTTCAATACTAAGCTTTTATTATTGACCGAGTAGCCAGTTCATAGCTTTTAATTTTCTTCTTAGTTCTTTGCATTTCTTATTTACGTGCGGCCTCCATTTTAATTTTGCGTCCAGAGTCACTCCCAGATACTTTGCCTCATTTGCTAATGGAACACGAACGGTATTTAGAAATACGGGTAATCTATTTACTTTTTTATACGTAAAGTCCACGTTGACTGACTTTTGTTCATTGAGCGCTATTCACCATGTTTTTGTCCACTCATTAACATTATTAAAAGCAATTTGTGATTTAATTGTAGCTTCACTAATCGTTTTGCCTGCTGCTTGTATTGCAGTATCATTAGCATACGTGGCTACGATAGTGTCTTCTGTTTGAGGTATATCGCGTGTAAATAAAAGGTACAGAACTGGACCTTATACACTTCCTTGTGGTATCCCAGCCACTATTTCAATCAGAATAGGAACTTCCGTGTCTAACACGAAGAAGTCTGTTATCTAAAAATCGGTTTAGAATGTTAAACAGTTCTTCAGGCAGAAGTTGTCTTAATTTTTAATTTTGAGGCCTTCGTTGCCAAACGTCTGCGACACGTCTAAAAAGACTGTCAAACAGATGTTTTTTATTTTGTCAAGAGCTCTCTCAATTACGTCAGTATTTCTATGCACTTGATCAATTGTGGAATGCTTGCGTTTATATCCGAACTGATGTTCAGGTATTAACTACAGGCGCAGGAGTAGTATTCTTTCAAAAACTTTTGATATGATAGGAATAAGCAAGATCGGCCTGTAAGACTTTTTTTAGTGAGATGGTTTGCCAGGTTTCAAAACGGCTATGACTTCCGCAGCATTCCATTGGCTCGGAACATGTTCTAACTTTAGAGCGGCATTTATTATGTAAAGGAGGTTAATAAATCCTTTACGAGGGAGCATTTTTACAATTTTTGCCGTGATTTAGTCATATCTTGGAGCTTTATTTGACTTAAGCTTCTTTAGTTCTCTTTGTAATTTGGCAAGTGTAACATTTCTTGTTATGTAGCTTTCATTTAAAGAAAAACAGAATAATTAAATTTTAGTAAAAACCAATAAGTATATGTAGATACCCTACCCAGCTTGAAGTCTCTATGCTCATGACGTGCTTAGAATTATTGTAATTTGAAAACACCTGTTTAATTTTCAATAACCCTTTATAGGTTCCATCTTCTAAGACATACACAGCTTGAAGTTTCATTCAAATAAATCCAATAAAAGATATTTACCTGAAAAGAAAAAAAAAGAACAAAAAACATAATTTAGTATGGATTATATTTTACAAAATTGAATATCTAATGAGCACAATATACATATAATACCAAATACACACATAAAAACCTAAACATCGGCAATAATATTATTATTTAAAATTCTCTCCAAAACGGAAATGAAAATGATTTTCAATAAAAAAAAAGATAATAATATTAATTTGCCTTCTATGTGTACCTACTCTTCTATAAAAAAAAATAAAAAAAATATGTATTCTTTGTCTATGGGGTTTTCAAAAATTCTTGTCTATACATTTACGCATACTTATACAAACATTTCCACACGTGGTATGCATTTTAATGTTTAATTTGTAATAAATATTCTCAACATGAAAAGGCTCAAGAAATTTTTATTGATGATTGCTTTGAGAGCTTATGAATCTCAAAAAGAAAAAAAAAAAAAAAGAATAGATAGTAGGTATACTACCTACCTCAGAGGTATAATACAGAAATTTTTTGCAAAGCATATTTTTCTCTTTAATCATCAGTTTTTCTGTTGCCAGAATAATTAAATATTATTTAATACTTTGTAATGCTCTGAGGAAAAGGTATTTTTATTAAATGAAAACAGAATACTGAGTTCCGAGAAAAAACGTGAACTTTAAGTTTCGATGGAGGAAGGAACGATACATAAAGATTTAATGATTTTGGTCTCAAATTGATTTAAACATTGATTAAAAAACACAAAATACAATAATTAAAGTCATATACTGTAAATTTGGCTTTAGTACCTCCCGCATAAGAGCCTAACTCAAATAAATAGGTTCCTCTTGTTTCATATAAAACTTTTTTTTTCAAATTTACTTTAAAATTCTTCTTTAAAGTGTCCGTTGATATCAGTTCTAAAATTACGGCAATTCTTTGATTAAAATCACTTCTTTGGCCTAGACCTTCATAGGTTGTATGTCGAGTAACAGAGTCAAAGTCTTAGTAAAGGGTGTGCTTTTCAGACGTGTGGTTTTCAATCTGGCAATACTTTTTTCGCAGTTGGTCTTTTTGACAGCTGTCACTTGATTTATGCTCAGTTTGATTGTCGGAACCAATTTTTGTTAAATATTACTCTGCAAAACCATGTAGAGGTAATCCCACCAAAAACAAGCTCGGGTACAGGGAGGGGGATTGATGGGTGCGACTGCCGTAGTTAATATGCAATCGTTCTGTTTGAACAAAATGTTTTTAATCAATATCGGTCAATTTTCTTGCTAACGCATTTGACTTTTAAAACACGATTTCTGGCCTCTCAATATTTTAGTCGTCAGCTCTATTTCTTACTTGGGATATACATAAGTACTATAGGTAAGGCAAGTTATGAATTCGTGCAAAAAAAATTCGAGACAACAATCAAACATGAAATTACGATGACAGACAACAACACCGAAAAAGTGGGTGGCAGAATTCTGTCTGTCTGTTCGGCTACAGCCGAAATGGCTGAATCGATTTTCTTAAAACTTGGTACAAGTGATTTTTGGTGATTCTGCCCACATTTCTTTTAGTTTTTTTTTATAACTAAAAACAACTATCTGCCATACAATTTTTTTAGCAATTTTAGAAAATCTTATTTTTCTCAAAAATGGCTCCACATCTATTCTAAAAAAAATATCTTTTGGTTAAAGCTATCTTTAGATAGGAAACCATTTTGAAAGGAATGGTTATTAATGGTGCCTCCCACAAAAACATTTGCTTATGTTCGAATTTCTTCAAAAAGGTTATTTTGATTTCAATATTTTTTTATACACGTGCTTCTTAGCAATTTAAAAAGTTTTCCTTACCAAAATTTTCAAACATTTATTTTTGGATCTTTAAAAAATGTTCAAAGTTTTTTTTTTTGAAAATCCAATGCTATGAAAACTAAATAGTTGATTTTTTTAAAACTGGGTATTGAAGGGCTTTTTTAACGCTTTGTAAAGTATTTTAAGAGTACCTCGTAGTAGTACTTCGTGGCATGATGGGTAGTGCGTGGGACTGTCATGCCAAAGGTCTGAGTTCGATTCCCAGCCGCTGCCACCTTAAAACAGAAACGTTTTTTTCGCGAGGTACTGCCTCTTACCAGGAACTGACAAATCCTCCAAGAGTTATACTTGTCATGATTAAGTGCTTCTCATCCAGCCGACTCGACAAAAAATTGTAACTGTTAAGGAAAATATCAAGTACAGCTTCTACGATTTTTAGTAAACTTTTTCTGTTTACTTAAAGCAACTATTAATAAGAAGTATTTCTCATAGAACGTTTTTTAAATTTTAAATGTTTTCATTATTGGCTGAACAGATTTAGATAAATTTGGTCATATACAAATTTCAAATAAGATCAAAAATTTTCAAAAAAAGTTTTTGAATTTAAAAAAAAAAATTCAAAATTTTATTTGAAAATTCTATATCTCAAAAATGGGTTCACAATTTTTTCGAAATTTTATTCTTACATTCAAATCAATAAATAAATACTAACGATGTGCATACCAAAAGCTTTGCTTAAAAATACATTAAGAATTTGATATATAAAAAATATTTTTTTAAGAAAACCGCTCCAACGTTTACAAAAATATTTTATTTATATACAATAATATTTAATCAAGAACTAAGAAGGTTTAGCTAATTTAAATATCCAATTTCATGCTTTTAAACATTTTTCTCTCATAATTTCTATGAAAATTATATGTAAATGTTCTTAAACCCGTAGCGTCTTAAACATATGCAAGAGCAAGTACGTGCAACCCAGCCGTGCATTTTATTTAATCATCATATTTGACATATTTTTATAAAAAAATTATTTTAAATCTGTTCAGGCCGATTATGAGAAAATTCAAAATTAACAAACAAAATATTCTATGAACGTACTTCTAGTATATCGTACTAATTTTAGCATACAGAAAAAGTTTAAGGAGAACAAATACTCTCTTTATCGGCTTTTCAACATTTGTGTCGAAGAAATATACCGTTTTTTTTTTTCTTAAAATACATACTTTAGAAATACCTACTTTAAAAAGTCTTATAAATACCAAGTTTCAAAGATTAAAAATGTTTGATTTAAAAAAAAAAACAAATTAGCATTTTTTTAAAAAATCCATAAAATATTTTTTTTTTTGAAAATTTTTGTTAGAATAAAATATTTATATTATTAAGAAGTTTCTGTATATAAAAATTATTGAAATCAGAAATAAACAATTTTAAGGAAATAAAAAAAGGTCCTATACTTTTAATAAACATTTTTTGAAAAATCTTTTACCGGTTAGAGGTTGCGTTCATCAAAAGAAATTTATTGCATTTTCTTAAAGTAAAGTTGTGAAGTCGTTTTTGAGAAAAATAGATTTTGTAAAATTGCTAGAAAAATGGTATGGCAGGAAGTTATTTTTCGTAAGAAAAAAAATATGAAGGTAAATTGGGAGTAAAATCACCAAAACCACAATGTACCAATTTTTAAGAAAATCGATTAAGCCGTTTAGGCTGTAGCTGAAAAGGCAAACAGACAGACAAGGCAGCATTGTGAGACCCACTTTTTTTGTCTTCCCTATCATCGTTATGACAAGTCTGATCAAAATCTCGATTTTTTTTTTTTTACGATCGCATACATAACTTACCATACCTATAGTACCTATGTATATATCGCTAGTAAGAAATAGCCAGTGCCACCTATTGAATTATTTTCTTATTAATCCTAAAATGCAAGAAAATGTATTAATTTTTTCTATAAAATGGCATATGAAACGCCAAAATTTATCAAAGCCGGCTTGTTAGGCTCTCTACCTTAAATTAATGGAACCATTGAATTTCCAATGAGCTATATGAGCAGTTACCAATTCGCTGAAAAGCACTTCCAATTTCCCGTGAATTTACTTTCAGGGTCCTTATATAACTACAATATATGCAGAGTGGTGTGAAATATCTCACTTTAATTGATTTGTGGTCTATTGAAAAAGGGTTGAGTTCAAAAATAATTAACAACTCATTAACACTTCTTTTTAAACATTTCTGTAAATAGTAAAATGATATGTATCAACTCTGAGCTAGTTCATAAGCCTTGAACAATCAGAGCAGGTAAGTATATCAATACAAAATTTGTTTCTTCATACACGTTCACAAAGTTAACGCTCTTCGAAAGTGTTGTTTTTTAATTTATATGCATATTATCGTATCATTTTCATTCACAATAATATTCAAGCTTGACTTAAAAACAACAACAACGACAAAAACAAACAATAACACATTGAACAAAAAAAAAAAAAAAAAAAAAAAACAGTTTCATTTGAAATGTTTTTCTGAGAGTTACATACAAAAAATAAAAATAAATATACATAAATATTATTGATGGGAAAAACATCTAGGTTGTGAAATTGTATCCAAAGGCTTGTTGTACCTACATAATACTTCACCCCTTCTATATAATATAGGCAGGAGTATAACTGTGTAAAGGTATGTCACTTTCATCGAATAGAATCGAAATATGTCAATAGCGTCGATGATAATATACAACAGATACAAAAGCATACAAAAAAAATAAAACTTGAAACGCATTGAACAAATATAAAACAGAAAAAGAAAATAGTTCAATGAAATACAGAAGCATATATCCGTGTGCCACATCGAATATGAAGCGCACAAGAATCATCAACACACCATCATCATATCGTCATAGTCATATCATCAGCAAGGGAGTCATTCAGTTAAAAATGTATCTTCATGCATGCATGGAATATCATCATATCATCCCAGCTGAGCTACCCATAAACGCAATTCACATATTTGCATGCAGCAGGAAAGCTTTCTCATGGATATTATCGACATAAATTTATTCTCTTCCGCTTGTCTGGCGCGTATGACCTCTCCTTCAGCCCTTTCCCACACATTTTGCATTCCATCAAATACAATGCATTTCTACAGGGTGTATCTGCATCACTGGCATCTCTCTCTCTATATGTATTTGTTTTGTTCGTGTGTTTGTTTTTTTTTTTTGCAATTTTTTCTGAATTTTTGTTTGTGTGAAAAGAAATGCAGATATACAGTATTTTTTTTTTCCTGTTGAACGAAGCTCTTTGCCGTCTTCTATTCATCGGGAGTCATATCCTTTTCTTTCACTCTTGGCATTGCATTCAAAAGCAGATTTATTCTATATGTTTTTTTTTTTTTTGTATTTTATATTCCTGTTCGGTTGATGTCTTTATTTGAAAGGAAATATCGGGAAGAAAGGGATATGTATCTCTCACTTTATCTGCGCTACAATACTTTTTTCGATAAATAAACGCTTCAGCTTGTCAAAAAAAGCAAATACTAACATCTAACACACAAACACATAAATTCTTAGAAAAACTATGAGTATAGTATAGAAGTACAGCACGATTGCATAGAAACTATCTGCAGCGGAAGAAAGATACAAAAATACAAATACATCGTATTCAAGTTTGAAAAACTACATAAAATCATGTTTATTTTGGAAAACGAATCAAGTGCACACAGCTATATATCTAACGTAATCGTTAAAGAAGAGAAGTTCATCCACAAAAGCTTATACCTACTATTCAATCGAAATCGCTTCTCGAACGAAGATGAGAGGATCTTTTACTCATCTTCTCATCGCTTGATGGGACTTGAGCACAAAAATGAAAACAAAATATGAACGCATTTGTTTTCGATTGGGCATAATGGGGGTAAAGTCAAACAAGGGACGAGAGATCGGAATCGGGTGGGAAGGAAAACGTAGATATTAATCGGATTTTTTATTTTTGGAATTAATATTTCTAAACGTTACGATTTGATTTCACTTCGTATTTTTGTTTTGATTTTCTTTGATTTTTTTTTGTTTTTTTTTTTTTTAATGAAGAATCAAATCGAATTGATGTTTCATGATTATATTTCCGAGAGGATGGATGGATTTAACAACACAGCATGACGTGATATTTCAAATTGCTGTTTCTTCTTTCAATATTACGAACTCGTATATATAGATACTGACAGATTAAAATTTTAATATTTGGATTATTAATTATTAGAACACACATATGGACCGGACGTTTTATTAATGTTGTGGTAGTCATATCAAGGCTGATATGTCAATTTATTAATTGAATAACCGCACGCAATTTATTAGAGAAGGAAATGTTTAATGTGTATAATATTATGTTTAGATGATTGAGTATCGATACTGGGTCAATTAACAAAATCATCAAAAGTAGGTAAACAAAAATGTTGCTTAGTCGATATTGGGCCTGATGCCAAATGTTATTTGAAAAAAGTTTTAAAACAAAACTGTACAAGGTCATATTTACTTGCACTTTATGTGGGTGATTGTCAACCTCTCCTTCTCTTGTAATTATTTGTCATCGGTTTTCTCCGCTTTTGGCAGTATTTTTGTTGAGATTCTTGATCGCTTGTTATGCTTGACTTCTTAATTTTTCGATTCTTCTTATTTTCTTTCAATATATGTTCATGTTTTTTTTAGTTTTTGTAGTCTGTTTTACTTGATGGCAACCCTTTTTATTGTGCAAGGTTATTAAATACTTAGTTTTAACTGCACATTTTTTTTTTAATTCACTCGAAATATATAGCTATCATTCTTATAAGGTGAATTATCAGAAAGTAAATATTATTGCATTTTTGAAAGAAATTACTGAATTAAAGTTTGTTTATGTAACTTCACTTATCAATGCCTAGAAGAAATATAATTTTCAAGAAAACTTGAACGTTAACAGAACTATAAAATTCTAATAATAAACCAAAAATATGTTACATGTTCAAAAAAATGTATTTTTGAAACCTAATAAATAAATAGTGTCTCTCTTTAAGCACCGCACCATACAAATATTTCCAAACTATAAAAGAAATGGCGGTTCAACGGTAAACTTTTTGAATTCAAAAATAAAATTAAATTCTCGCACAACATTTATTCCAGATTGAATGAATGTCTTTGATGCACGAGTGCATCACATCTACCTAGTACAAGTTCCGGTGACTCCACATGAGCGTTCAGATTAGGTATACGAGGGCGGGTCAATAAGTCCATGACTTTTGGAATAAAACACAGATTTTTTGATAAAAAAATAATTTTATTTTTCAACGTAGTCTCCCTTTAGCTCTATACACTTTATCCAACGCTTCTCCAATTTTTTTATCCCTTCCAAAAATAAATGATTTGTCGAGGTCCTCAAAATAGGCCTTTGTTTGCGAGATGACTTCATCATTGGAGTCAAATCTTTTTCCACCAAGCCATTTCTTCAGGTTTGGGAACAAGAAGTAGTCGCTCGGAGCAAAATCTGGAGAATAGGGTGGATGAGGGAGCAATTCATAGCCCAATTCATGGATTTTTGCCATGGCAACTGCACATGTGTGCACCCTTGCATTGTCTTGGTGGAAAAGAACTTTTTTCTTGGCCAAATGAGGTCGGTTTTTTTTCAAATCGTCATTGAATCGGTCCAATAAGTTGGCATAATATTCCCCATTGATTGTTCTTCCCTTTTGAAGGTAGTCAATGTGGATTATCCCGCGTGCATCCCAAAAAACAGTCGCCATAACTTTATTGGCTGACAAACCCACCTTGGTCTTCTTTGGACCCGATTCACCCTTAGAAACCTACTGTTTTGACTGTTGTTTGGTCTCTGGTGTGTTGTGATGGATCCATGTTTCGTCCACGGTTACAAAACGGCGCAAAAACTCCTCCATATTGCGATTAAGCAACGCCAAACCTTCCTGGGAAGTTGTTACACGATTGCATTTGTGGTCGACTGTGAGCAAACGCGGCACCCATCTTGCGGAAAGCTTTCTCATGCCCAAGTGATCATTCAAAATTGAAACCACTGAGCCATGCGAGATCCCTACGACTTCCACAATCTCTCGCACTTTCAATCTTCGTGAATATGGTGAACTTTCACCATATCATGAATTTTTTCGATTGTTTCGGGGCGTCCAGGACGTTCGGCATCTTCAGTGCTTGTACGACCACAACGAAATTCAGTAAACCACTTTTTTACCATTGAAATCGATGATGCAGAGTCCCCATAGTATTTATCAAGCCTAGCCTTGGTCTCGGTAATGGTTTTTTTTCGCAAGAAATAATGCTTAATAAGCACACGAAATTTACTTTTTTCCATTTTCTCCTCAAATTAGTGAGTAGTCTGATAAAAATAGCTGTCAAACACAAACTAACTGACGCAGCAAGTTTAAATTTTGACAGGAGTCAACTGACAGATGCCTGTTGACAGGAGCAGTGTTGCTGTTTCAGTAAAGAGGTCAGAAATTCGGACTTATTGACTCGCCCTTTCATATTCAGCAAATATTTGAAAATTCTAAATACTCTTTTTTATTAAATTGAAAGTTTTTTTTATCCAAAAACTATTCACAAATATAAGTAACTCGATAGAAAGTTATAATTAAAAAATATATTTCTATAGCTTTAACATAATATTTTTTTTATAAAAGTACCCCTCCTCCCTAAATGGTGAGAAATTAATCACCATTCTTTTATTAGAAGAACTCGTTATTTTTTTGCAGCAGGAATTATTTGCTGCATGTTGGCAATTTCGTTTTACTGTAAATTTCTTGTTGCACATAAAATTTGAATAAATAGAATTGTAGGAAATCGGTATCAACTCTTCAAAAAATTATTTGATCACTTTTTCGTTCTGACGAACAAGAGGCGAGATAAACGCTAAAAAATCATTTTTTACCAACAAAGTTTGACAGTATTTCGACAAAAACTTTTTATTGGAAAGAGATGTCAAAAATAATTGTGAATACATATTCTAAAATACATTTTAACCTACAAAATCAAACAAAAATTTTAACTCAGAGTACAATAGGAGACGAGGAAATTGCATTTATGTTATGTTGGCATTTTTCAAAATGGCGGACAATGCAACATTTCTCATCAGCCAAACTGCCTTAACGGAAATGTAAGGAGCTAGAGAAAACATATATTAAAAAGCCAGCAATACTAAAATTACTTCTTTTTCAACGTTGCTAGCAATCAAACTAGAAGATTTGCATACCAAATCATATTATTTATTATTTTTTTCTAATTAAAAAATAATTATTCTTCAATAATTTTGAAAATGCATTCATAATATGAATCAAATATTATTTTATCAAAAATTTGAATGGCATTATTTTTTTGCCTTCAAAGCATTTAAGCCTACTACATAACTAAATAAAGGGTGGTGTTTTAGTTAAGGAACTTTAAGTTGAGATGGCAACACTATTTAAACTGGCGGCCATTTTGTCAGCTGTCAAGTGATTTATTTATTTTTAGTTTGGTAAGAAATTTCGACATGAATAGACTGACGCATGAACAATGCTTCCAAATTATGCAAATTTATTTTGAAAATCATGGTTATGTTCGAAATACGTATCGTGCGAATTTTTTAAGCAATAAAGTTCACTTTTGGTTGAATGAATGGCCAATTAACAAAACTACCGTATATTTGAAGTGATGGTAGTCTTCAAGTGTATGATTGACAGTTTGTGGGCCCGTACTTCTTTAAAAACGATGCTGACCAGAACGTTACAGTTAATGGTGACCGCTATAGAGCCAGAATTACTGACTTCTTCGGTCGTCAGTTGAACAACCATGATGTGTAGGAGCTGTCACAACATGTCACACAGTTCGTACCACAATTGATTTGTTGAAGGAAATTTTTGGTAGCCGCATTGTTTCACGTTACGCTCTTCATGATCGTACGATTTAACGCCGCTTGACTATTTTTTGTGAAGATATGTGAAGTCGTTAGTCTACGCCGATAGGCCCGAAACGATTGACCACGGAGGACAACATGGCGTTAATGCTGATATACGGCCACAAATATTAGAAAAATGTCATTGAAAATTGGACCTCCTAATTAGACTACGTCCAAGGCAGCCGCGTGGTGGTCATATGCAAGAAATCACATTTAAATTTTAATGCCAGAAAATTGTCTTTTGAATAAAGAAAATTTCATGACAATTCCCATTTCAATGTTCTATACCTCTTTAAAAAAAAAAACACCTTTTATAATACTCATTTTTGAAGTGAACAATCGCCAGTGGAAAAAGTGATTTTTTGATATTTTTTCACGGGTAAAAACCAAAGTGCCCAAAATGGCTTGTAAAAAATAAAAAGTATAGGAATCCAAAACGACTGAATCTATTAGCTAAAAAATTTATTTTTTCAATTTTCGACTCCTCACACAAGCGAGAAACAACGCACTGCGATAATTTTCTTTTCTTCTGTAGTCGACATGACATCTGTTCGCAAAGAGTTCTCTTATATATTGCCTCGGAAATTGCTCGTGACTTAAAAATATCCACTTTTGTTTCTAATCCGATCACGTTCGAGGATGAAAAATAATGCAAATTTTGAATGGATTCACGATATTATTAAAAAGTATGTACTAGGCTTAAGGGATTTGTTGGAAAACCGAAAAAAAAATGTTTGTTTTTTTTTTTCAATGGAGTGTCTAACCTAAATAAGCCATAAGTTTTTTTTTCACATTTTTCTGAAAAAAAAAAATTAGTTTTCCAGAAATTTGCAAATAACAGTAATTCACCTCGAAAAAACTAAGGCTGAGTATTTTAAGGAAATAATGATAAAGACGTCAAAATAAAGCTCGAAATCAAAAATTATCTTTCCCAGAATTTTTTCGTAATTTGTCCATATTTTAGCCAAATTTTTCACGACTAATAGAATAAAGACAAAAGAAAAACTTAGCATATCTATATAGTTAGGCAAAAAAGAGAAAATAAATTTTTTTGTATAGAAAATATTTCAATTTTTTGTTTAAATAACAAGCTGAAGCAATTAACTTAAGGCCATGCAATTTTGTTTAATTCTCAAGAACTAACCACTTTCCAATCTTTGAATTTCGTAATTATATTTTTGATTTATGAATTAATTTCTCTGCTGAGTAGACTATTAATTCAGCAGGCGAACGCAAAAGCGCAACGAATGTGTAGCTATACCAATTAACCAATTAGTGAAAAGTATAAACAGGTATATCCAACACATTTCACTTAATATTTATAGAAATCAATTAGATACCTTAATTGAATTTCGCATCAAAAATCTATCCTTTTTTACATAATGTCAAAGCTCTTATTTCTATTCACAAGTACTTTCATGCTTCTATTTTTTTTAGTCATCAAGTATTTTTGGCAACAGTGGGTAGGTATTTAACAAATATTTAGCTAGCAAATAAAATAGAAATCAATTTGCAATATATTTCTAAGGCAACAACAAAAAAAAAACTCCCTTACAATTACGTCAATTACAATTCTAAGAATTTAACAAAAGATAAAACGAATATTTTCATTTTTTCTATCCTGTATTTTATTCAAAAATATTAAATTGGAATTAAAGTTTTTTTTTTTTAATATTAAACAAAATTTCTGCGATATAGCTAATTGCAATTAACATAGAATTAAAGTGTAGGTTGTATAGTTATAGTCAATTCCGTATCGTAGAAATAAGCGCAGAATTTAACAAGTAATTCAACTAACTGACACCCGTTTGACTAAAAATCAAAGGTGAGTAAAAAATAATTTTGACATTTAGTTAGCTATTTATTTTCAGTTATTTCTAATATCAAAAAATATTTTTAGTAGGTACCGGTAATATAAGGCGGTTTTTTGAAAACGTCAAATCATAGTAAATTTGATGGTCAAATAATCGTCATTTTTTGACTCAGATACTGCGATCGTCAAATATGCAAGCGTCCTGCTAGCAACGTCAATTAATTTACTTGCAAACGCATTTGACGCTTACGAAAACGCTCTCTGACTTTTCAATATTTTGTTCGTGAACACGATTTTTGACTGCACAGCTGCAATTATCGAATACCCTGCTAATGCAGCAAAATTTGTAATGGCATTTTCAAACAAAAGACTTTTCCAGTTTGCGTTAAAGAACATTCTGCAATTGCATTTTTGACGCAGATGACGTTTTCGAAAACGGCCTAAGATAAATATAAGAAATTCGTTCCATCATGAAACTTAGTGAAAACGTTTCATGAGAATAAAGAATCAAGAGCCTATAAAAATATTTTTTTTAAGGGAAAGGGGAGGGAAGTTGTGGTATACTTTCTGTGCTATAAAAATTAAATTAGTAGCCTTAAATCTATACAAAAATTCGAAATCGAACAGTTTTTAATCATCCTTGTCTGTCAGTTTAGACACACTTCTATAAAACCTTGGGCAAAATTGAGTGAAATTATTATTCAGTTATCCCCGACACGTGCCGCGATGTTCCAAAAAATATGTATGTGAAAAATGAAGTAAATTTAGTGTTAATTTAAGTAGATTCAACTGTATCTTTTTATTCTGTAAAAATAATTTTATATACTTTCAACAAAATTATTGAATATCTATTTTTTTTTTTAATTTCATTGAAATTGTTTTTTTAATAAAATTGTGAGTTTCATGTGTGGCTATATTCAATTTTTTTTTTTTGGGGGGGGTCTGGAGAAAAATTTATTGCAACACCACATCAAAACGAGCGCGTGCTTTTGCTTATTTTTCATTAAAATTTTAATTCAATCTCGGAATTCAATTCTCATACAAACATATATTTTCATTTACAAAATACACTTTTGGTTGGGGCTTTTGTGTATGTGTATGAGTCTCTATCTATGCGAAAATTCTATTGATAATAAATTAATTTAAAATCAAAACTATGTTCACGTCATTTTGTTCATATATATATACTCGTATAAACGTATACTGATACATATATATTCATATCATTCACATCCTACGATATAAGCTTGTGTGTAAACATTCTGTGGCAACACCAAGCAGGCAATGTGGCTAGAAGCAATTGCAAGTATAAAAAGGATGCTGCGGAATGAGATTTAATTATTCAGTATATTTTATTTATGTGTGCAGGATGTATGATAAGAGAATATGTTTGAACATGTATTACACAATGCAACCACCGAATTTTTATCGAATTAGATTGCTAAACAAAAATAAATATTTAAATTTATACAAAAATAATGAAAGTGCATAACGACGTTGTATATATAAGTACATATTACACATTCTATTGGTCTTTTCAATGACATGTCCTATCTATGTAAATACCTACATCATTGTAAAAATTTAAGTATTTAAATTAATTATGATTTTAAAATTTAAGTATTTAATTCTTGATTTTATTTTTGTGTATTTGCTTCGTAATAATTATTTATTTATGTCAAAAAATGTTCAATTATCTAGTTGTTATTAGTTTTAGACCAGTTTATACCAATCAGTGGATAAATAAATACAGTTATGTGTGGTTCGTCTACTTTCATTAAAAAATCTTCACTTGTCAAGTGAAAATGACAAATAACATGCAAAGCGTTTTTTTTTTCACAAAGGTAAAGCAGAACACTTATACCAGATTTATACCATTTAAGGAGAATAAGCCAACTTAGACATTCTACGTGGAAATAATCATATATTAGCCCTGTTGCTTAGTGCATTTTAATTTTCGCTTAAAAATAAGCAACGTTTTTAATTTACAACAACAAACTGGTATAATTCCGTATTTTTGTTGTATTTAACATGCTACTTTTTTTAAGCGAAGATTAAAATGCACCAAACCAACAAGGCTATTAGGTATGAAATAATATTTTGCTGGTTGTTATGACGGTTTTGTTACATACATACATACATTTATAGTCTTCATTTTTTTATAATTTTTATTTTAATTTTTTGGTATTATTTCAAATATTAACAGTTTGGTCATTTGACAAGGGCATATTAAACAAAACAAAAACTTACTAGTAACGATTTCAATGTTAATGATTTTATGTGCTATTTTTGTTTTAATATTTTTACATGCCATTTTATGTTATTATAAGCAAACACATTAAATTCACTATTTTAATTTTTACTCTGATTGGTATAAAATATGAAGTAGTAAGAAAAAAAGAGAAGAAAGTTCAACTTCTATAAATTTTGAAATTTTATACATACATTATTTTATACTTTTGTATTTTTAATTTTTTCTTTTAAAAATAAAATTTTAATTTAAAATTTATTTGTATTAATTTATTATTCGTCTAATTTCTCAGTCCTTATTTTGTTACCCCCATATTTTTATAACACCAGTACTATGCCCCTTAAAAGCTTCAGCTATTAGAATAAATGTTATTTGTGTGAAAGGATGTGGTGTGTGTGCATATTTTAATTTTATTTATTACATTTTTTTTTTGCAATGTTCATTCAACAAAAAAACATTGACAAAATACATCACATTAAATAATATGCTAAAGCTATTTAATGGTGAGCAAATACAAAAAAAAAACAACATACAAAAAGTTTTTGATAAAAAAAAAAATGTTTGGGCTGTAAAAAAATGCGTTTAATATTTTCCACTATTTTCCAGTGCAGTAATCATCAATTATGTGTATTTAAAATGTTCGATATGTCTATGTATGTTCGCTTGCTTGTTAAAAATCAAAAATATCAAATCATAAAATCTGATTAATGATTATTTTCTAAAATAAATAAATATAATTGCTGAATCATAGTGCAGACAAATGATTTTTAAATAAATATATAGTTTTTTAAGTAAATTGCGTAAATAAAAGGAGTCAAATAAATTAATATTAATCAAACAAAAGAACTCACATTGGGCGCCGTTTTGTACATATGAAACTAACAAATTAAACAGTTGACTGATCTGCTTTTATAAAAAATACCTAACTATATCGTTTTTATGTTCATTATTATACCTTTGACTTTGCGCACTTAAATTGTGTAAATTTACACACTAAGCGCCATTTTATTTTGAAGTTAAGAAGTTATATTCCTAGTCAAAAATAATTTGGAAAATGATAATAATAACTTGAAAATCTTTATATTTTCTGTTTCAGAATACTACTAGTGACTTTTTTTATTTGAAAAAATAATACATATGCATTTTAAATCCATACAATATATTTGCCAAAGGCAGTTAGGTACACAGAATTAAATAAGAATATAGATGATTGAAATATCAAACACGCCACCATTGTAAAAAAATATTTTTGTTCATAAAATGAAAAAAAAAAATTGCAATAAGCACTTAAATGAAAATCAACTTCATTTGTTTAAGCTGAAGCTTTTTCCAAAACCTCACATTGGGCGCCATTAAAAATATTTTTATTACTTTTCAGCTGAAAGTAAGAGTAATATAAAAAAAATATATAAATTTAACGATAAAAAATGATATTCTAAAAATTTAAATATTATTTAAATGTCCTGGCATTGGGCGCCATCTTACTTTCACATATGATTGATGTTATATATAAAACTATCAGAATATTGTCGACTTAATAGAAAATAGTTTTGGAATTTTGTAGAACTGCAAGTAAATAAACTTTGGCTAGGGAAAAAGAATTTTTGGGCGCCATTAAGCTACATAGTTTTGAAACTCGTTTTGAAATCAAAATCAATCAATTAGGTACTTTTCAAGTTAGTTCTGTTCAAATAGTAAGAAAAATCAATTGAAATACCTGCAAGCTCCCACGTTGGGCGCCATTTATATTAACCTAAGATTCTTTTAAAATCTAATAAATAAATCTATAAAATAATAAATTTCCATGCAATTAAAAATCATACACTGGACCTACATATGTAGGTTAATTATATTAAAAAATAAATATAAACAAATTCAAATATTAAAACAGTTAGGTTTGCCTTGATTTTCCAATGAACACAAAATCTAATAACTAAAGTCAATTACCTTTTCAAGATTTATATCAGCTTTTATGTCTTTATTTCAAGGCTTTTAAGAGTTTCTATATACAAGACCATACATTATCATTATCTCTACCCGCACTATAACACATTTTTTTTCCTAAGAAACCGTTTAAATCTCCTCTAAGACTAACAATTATTTATTTACTAACTAACTAGCTAACCTCCTTTTTACCAACAGGGCCATTAATTTGAGATAAGGCTTTTGTCATGCCCGCAAAAGTCTGGTGTGTCTTTCGAAACAACATACAGAACACAACAATCTAGGTATGCACCACAAAACACCAAGAAACCGGAACATTTTCACACGAAAATAATTTTCAATCGGATGACACATTTTTTGTTTCTCCTGTATACATAGCTTGAACGAAAACACGTTCACGCTGTACGCCTACACTCAATTTCAGTGACGCTGGTGATGGTGATACGTTTAACGAGGATATAGCTCCCCATAACAGTATCTGTTCCATTATAGGCTCCATGATGGTAGCAAAAAATAAAAGCAGAAACAGAATAGGAGGCTGTTCCACTTTAACAATGCGAACGTGTGTGGTGGTGTCACTCGTTTGTCAAAGAAGAAAATTCCATTGGAAAATACAAACAGCAAATTGGATTTAATTCTCCCGCTGCGAAAGCGAAAGAAAATCCGCATGTGAGTTGTGTTGTGAGTATGAAAATGTGCGCCACCATCATGAATGGAAGAGATTTTTGAGGTTGTGGGCACGAGGTAAGGTAGATTCAACCAACAGCGCCGTCTATACGCAGCAGTAGACAACGTCAACGCTATAAAGACGCCAAACAACGTCAACGACGACGACGTATAGCAATTAAGTAATTATTCAATTTAATTTTAACTGTGCAGTGCGGATAAAACGTGCGAATTGCCTTCTGTGGGTGCATTCCGTTTTGTTTTGTGTTCTTTTCATAGTCAAGTCTCACCAATTATGCTTCTTTTTTTATTTCAGCTCACCTGCTTCTCACAAAAAAAAAAAAAGAAAAATTAAAATTAAACTTAATTTTATATAATTTTGTTTTCATTTTCATTGCGGTGACATAGGATAGAGGGTACGAGTATCCCCCGTGTGTGACATTGTGATGGGGAGCGACCTATTGTTTGGGGAATCAAATGGGAAAAAAATGTCGTTTGAACAAATTTGAGGATAAATTATGCGAACCCATTGACAAAGCAGACAATGATGACAACTAATGGGACCTAGGCTAGGCTAGGCCCTCTGTTTGGCGGCATTTACCCCAGAGACCTAAATAAACGGGTGTGTGTCTGTGCTTTTATAATAAACACACAGAGTTGATGGAGGACACACACTGTGTTTTGCCTGCACTGCAGGTGGTCGAGCTTTTTTTGTTTTGTTTTGTTTCGTTTTTTTTTTCTTTGATTCAACGAGATAAATTTGCATTTTGGTGAGTGAGATTTTTCAATTGCAGGAAATATGCAGTTCTATAGGGGAGTGTGTATATGCGTATGCACTGATTTTATTGCTGATGGGCTCGACATGACATTAGATAGGTTTTTTTTTTTTTTAATTTTTGTTACTGTATTGCAGATGTTTGAAAAAAAAGGGAGTTATGAATATTAATAGATTTTCATCGATTTTATTTTCATTTGACTAACTGTTATGATGTTCATAGAGAAAATAACATCACGTCAAACAAGTTTTACTGCATAATATTTTTTCCTTCCGCAATACTTTCATGATGGAAGGGAATTCATAGATAAAGATTTGAAGCTTTTATTTTTTAAATTGATTGATTTATTTGGAAGAAATCTCGTTGTGGGGGCGCAGGATAGAAGGGATAACTTTTTTTTATCAGTCATGCTATTATTTTCAGCAAAGAACGGCTTATTCAAGACTTTTCTAAATTTTTCTATAAAGAAATTGACCTTTTAAAAAGCGATTTTTAAATTTTGATTATTAAAAATATTACATTAGCTGGCTGCTCTTAGAATTTTTTTTCTTTTTTCACGTCGAGAAATTTATAGATAAATCAAATAAATCTTTGAAAAACTATACTTTTTAGACGTAAAAGTTTTAGAGACCTAAAACTTCAGGAGTCTATGGCTTTCAAGAGTATTTCGACATATTTTTCTGAATTGTTTGTTAGAAGGAAAGTGGTTGAAGTAACTGCATAAAAATTCTATTAAACACATTTTTTGCAAGCTGCTCCTATTTGCTCAGTAGAACTCTTGAACAAAATTCAATTGATTTCAACTATTTTGTAAGAAAACCTTTTAGTGAAAAAATTGATTCAATGTATAACTACTTTCACATTCAACAAGATGGAGTTTTATGCCTTGTTTAGGTACTAAAAATTAAATAAATTTGGTGACGCAACAGCTCGTAGAGAACCAGAGCCTAGTGACTTACAACTCTCAACCATTCCTGGTCCTACATGTTATTTGCAGGAATGGAGGGGATCTACAATTTTCTGCCGGGTCCGAATGGCTAGATGAGAAGCCATGACATGACAAGTATACTCTCCGTCACCCGTGAACGTGGTCGTGAAACTGTGTAGAGATTTTACGTTCACGAGCAATTCCCGTGTAAAATGTTCGCAACCACCTGATGAAGAGTTAATACTCGTAGTTCAATAACAAACATAACGTCAAACGTTCACTAAAGCCTAGTACATACTTCTTCGTGAAGTGAACAACCGCCAGTGGAGAAAGTGATTTTTTGACATTTCTCACTGGTACAGACTTGCGAATGTATTGTGAACGTTTGACGTTTGACGAAATGTCAACTGTTCACAAAGAGTTTCCGTAGATTTTGCACGGGAATTGCTTGAGAACAAAAACTCTCCACACAGTTTCATGAGCATGTTCACGAAAAAATAAAAATACTAATTTTGTACGGATTCAAGACATGATTCATAAGTATGTACTAGGCTTAAGCCTTAAACCGTGCCTTCTATCAAACGATATGTGTAGACTTTCTATAAAGAACCTCTTAATAAAAAAAATATGCATAAGAGATCCACCCAAGTACCATAATTTGAAAAAATAAAAAGTTTTGTAGTTCTACCCTTACCCGTTTGGTTTTTACGGAGAAAAAAAAAAACTAAATTATGATGACGTCACGTCGATGAAGCTGCTTCCACGACAACGGACATTCTAAAACCTATAATGATGCAGAAATGTAGTAGGTAATGCTCATAGCCTTACTAAGTGCTACAGTCTTGAATTTAGGGCTTCATAGATTGACCTTAAAAATGACCTTAAATATGAAAAACCTTATAGACGCTTAATAGTTGATCTTAAAAAAAAGAAAAGATAAAGTTCTGGCTACGCGTAGAATCAGGTGATTTGAAAGAATAATAAGTTTCACCTTACAGGCATGGTTTTTACAGCTCAAAATCCGTTGTTTATGAATTAAAATGAAAGTAAGGTAGGTAGGTGTATAAGCAAAAGAGCTTTGTTTCAACATTTTTTCCATATACCTTTTTAGATATTCCGCCCATTAACTTCCCTGGAGACATCAGATGAACCAACTTAATTTTATGTCTTATCCGCATTTTTAATCGTTTAAAGGTCGTTTATAGAAAGTCTCCACAGTTTGATTGATACCAAGCTGGGATTGTCCAGGTGCCCTGGTGTATAATTACTCCTTCAAGATTGACAGCTCTGGAAAGTTGAGTTTTCAGTATATATCCCTATTTTTAGTTGATTAGACCCAATTTTGAGTATTCAGAGATCGTTACAATTGCACTGCCACTATTCTCAATAAAAATTACAAATAAAAGGCAATTCAATAATAATCTCCTTTTAAGGAAAGTCATTTAGCCTAGCAAAAATTCGAAGTCTCCAAAAAGACGACGGGATGCTTGAAAAAACACATCAGTGGCAAAATATTTCTGGAGAGTTTCTTAATAAAAATAAAGACTAATAAAATTCAAATGGCATTGTTCCTTCTGAGATTCATGGTCAAACAATCAATTCTTAACAAAAAAAAAATGTGGAGACTTCTTCAAATAATTCGCTACAGTAACGTGAAGGATGCACAAATACATTGGTAGAAGTTAAACTAACTGGAGGAACTTTTCCGTAGTTTTTTTAATGTCCTGTATTTCAATAATTCTCAGAAAATAGCTGTTTTCGATTATATTTTTCACCACAAATTTCGTTATGGTATCTCAAAATATAAATCTAAGCCTTAAGAAATAAGTACGCCAATACCGAATACGAACTTCTTTCTTTTTCGAAAAAGTTCATTAGTTAGTTTGATGTCTTCGGCTAGCCATATCTAGCCATATCTAGCCATATCTTACCATATCTAACCCAAAAAAGCTTCAAGGACCTACCAAGGCCTGTTTAAATTGCATTTTCAAATCTTCTAACTCTTTTGTTTAACAATTTTAAATCATATTTCATTTTGAAATATTTTTAAAATAAACTCTCATAACTCATAAAAACCAAAAATTTAAAACAAAAACATTAACTGACCCAATAAAAACCATCTATGACAGACACAAAGCACAATCAAATTGCATTGTAGGTACATACGTATATAATATCTCATCACACACTCGGTCAGTTTCCATTTCCACACTATAATTCTAGTTTATTCCTTTTGCTCTTAATTTATCTTTCCACACACCAAGTTGCGCGATGTTTTATACGCATACAAAATTTGCCCCACGCGAAAGTGAAAATACAATTCGAGAAAAAAAAAAAGAATACAAATCTAATCGCTTACGTAATCTTCTCTTCCAGTCGAATCGAATCGAGTCAGCATAAGCATCTTTGCTGCTGTTCAAATTATTTTTATCAAATTCCTCAGATAAAATCAAAACAACCAAAAGAAAAAAATAGAAAAAAAAAATAATTATTGCAAATATTTACACTCCAAGACCGATCGGTAGCGATCATAACCCCTAATCCATTCCCCTTCTTCAATAATTAATTCCATCCCTCCCCCTGCACATCAGCTTCTACCGCACAACGCATGATCTAGTCCTAGTGGTTAATTTTCATGTTTGCTTAAGCAAACGAACGCGTGCATAAAATGAAAAATGAAAATCTCTCAACGAGGCTAATTTGGCGGTTTTCCTAATATGAAATTCCGAACGATTCCAACATCTTTTGCTTGTTAAGCTATTGGTTGTTATGCTCGATACTTTCGACCAAGTGATCGTGATCTAGTTGTAGGAAAATTGGCGGGATCGTTGCGAAAAAAAAAACAAAAACGAAATGCCAAACATCGAACAACCAGAAGTAGGTATGGCAGTGGCAACTAGCAATATCGTGTTCGTGATCAGCAGCATGCATGTGTACGAGATTTATTTATTTTTTAATTAAAATCTAATCGCCTACAATGTTTTTAATAGATGATAAGATGAATCATTCTCGCATGTATGGACGTTGAGCTATTTCAATAACAACAACTACAACTGGCGCTAAATACTCTTGGAGGGAGACTGTATGACATGAGTTATGCTTATGAGCCTCGGGATAGGGCAATATTTGGATGCGGTAAATTAGTAAAATTGAACCATATATGCGGGTTGATTCAATAGCCACATACAATATGGAAGATTGTTGATTTAGTACTTCTGCCATCTAGGACTTTGTCGCTGAGAGCGTAACTCGTACATTCGCCCTCCATTGAAAGAATTTTAATAAACATTACGAGTATTCGTATTTCGTTATTAAAATTTTCTACTACAATACAAAAAATGAAACTCAATTTGACGTGTCTTGCTCGTGCATCACATAAAAACTTTAAGGTTCATTTAGATGCGTTTCTGAATGTCTTATAACGGGTGATTTTTTAAGAGGTTTAGAACTTTAAAAAAAAAAAAAACACAAAAAATTCGAAAAAATGAATGAAATATTTATTTGAATCGATAGTTAGAACCTTGCAATTTAATGTTTAAAGATAATTTCATGCAAATGTTGACCGCGGCTGCGTCTCAGGTAGCCCATCCGCTGAGTCCAATTTTGGCATACTCTTTCACACATATCGGCCGGTATCTCACGAATGAATGCATGGATGTTGGCTTCCAGTGCGTCAATCGAAGCGGGCTTGTCCCTATAGACATTAGCCTTGACATACCCCCACAAAAAATAATCTAATGGTGTCAAATCGCACGATCTAGGCGGCCAATTGACCGGCCCGAAACGTGAAATTAACTGTTCACCAAACTCGCCTCGCAATTGCGCCATTGTTTCGCGTGCTGTGTGGCATGTGGCACCGTCTTGTTGAAACCACATATCATGCAAGTCAAGAACTTCCATTTCGGGCAAAAAAAGTTTGTTATCATCGCTCGGTAGCGTTCACCATTGACAGTAACGCTGCGATTCGCATCATCTTTGATGAAATATGGCCCAATAATGCCGCCGGCCCATAAACCGCACCAAACAGTGGCTTTTCGGGATGCATTGGTAGCTGTTGCAATGCTTCTGGCTGATCTTCACTCCAAATGCGGCAATTATGCTTATTTACGTACCCATTCAACCAAATATGAGCCTCATCGCTGAACACAATTTTTCGATAAAAAGCGCGCGATGAACATTTCGAACCGAGCACGAATTTTGATAGTAAAATTCAATAATTTGCAAGCGTTGTTCATTTGTAAGACGATCCATGGTTAAATTGCAAACCAAATTGAAGCTGTTTGACAGTGACACAAGGTACTAAACACACGTCAGCTGTCAAAACCAGTGTTGCCAAAACCAAACCAGCTAAAAAATCACCCTATATATGTACATTTCGCTGCACAATATGGATACCAATACAAGATGGCTTTGCGTATTGGTATATTACAATTTAAGGAACAATGGATTTGGTCTTTGAAACCTGATGGTTCTAGGAGTTTTAATTTTCAAAAAATTAAAACATTTCTAAGTAAAAACAACAAAAAATATGCTGATGAAGATGATAAATATCTTTGCCTTAAATAAAAATGTTGGTTCAATTATTTTTCAAAATATCGTCGGCTTTCTATTAAAACCTTGTAAGTCTTAAAATGTTATTTTAATATATTTCAGATCAAAAAAGATCATTAAATTCAAATATCAATGTCTCGTTACTGTGTTATGTTTCCTTTTGTTTCTAGTTAACAACCAGTTTTAAAACCTTTTACGACCTAAGAATTCTATTTTATAACCTTTTAATTAGTTTTTTTTGTCTTCTTAGCAATTTTCCAAAACAGACTTACAAGGTTTTAACAGAAAGTCGACGATTTGTATAGCTATCCAGCTTTCAGTGCTTGACGAAGAATTTATAACAGCACTGAATTTTGAAAACAGAAACGGACTAAAAAAAAAACTAGTTGAAACATTTTTTTTTTAAATTTTTTTGTTTTTTATTATTTAAGTTTGAAAATCAACATTTAAACCCTCACTAAAATAACTTTATTAAAAAATAAAATTTTTTATAAAATAAAATAGAATAAAATAAAGTAAAATAAAATAAAAAAAAAATAAGGAATTTCTGGCCTTATAAAAAAAGTATAACATTCCGTTGTAAGTGTTACAAATGTTTTTTTCTATTAAGTCAATTTAAAAAAAATATCCCTCTCACCTACTAGGCTATTGAATTGGCCTTTAAAAAAGGACCAATTACGAGCAAGGGTTTTTATTATTAAATATGTTTGCTTGTATTGAAAATTTGGCCAGTGTGACCATTCTCTCGATATATACGAGTAATCATTAAATATGATCCTTTCTCTGACTAACACTATCGGTTCTACACAGTTTAACCAAACGACAGGGTTTCCAAATTGATTCTTATGTTATCAAAGTGAATTTTCAAATATTTTGTTATTTGAAATGGAAATCAAAATAATCGTAATGCATTCATGAATGATGGTAGGGTAGGAACAGTAGATTAATATTCGCACACCACATTTTTAGAAACTATTGGGGGTTTAAATTCTAATTCAAAAGTGTAGTTAAACTTTTCAACATGCCCCAGCCTAAATATGCAAGTTATCTTTGGAACTAGGTCTGGCCACGATACTATCGGTATTGTTTGGTATCGGTATTGGTATACCAGTTCCAAAGAATCCGAAACGATACCGAGTCGACGCCATTTTTTTTGAGACCGAAATTTAAGGAAAGGCAGTTTTGGTATAGTATCGTTTGGTTTCGGCAGAGAAAACAATTTTTTTAATATTATAATTAATTTATTACAAAAAAATTCCTCTCATTGCCTACTAATAAAATTGGTTCGCATTTTAGACGTTATTTTTTTCTATAGCACTCCATATACACCTCTGACAGGAAGTAAATACCTAATTGCAGCATTTCTGAGTCATTAAATATTTTCTGGTGCAAATTCTATCCGCTTGATAGAAGCGATGTGGCAATGTTTCTTTAATCTCTCTATATTGCTTTTATGAAATGGCCACGGTACTTCCGCTTCAATAGTCATCCTGTAAAATAATTATACAATCTTTATGTAAGTTTGTGTGTCTTTGTTTCTATATTGCTTGTATAAGTGAATATGGCGACGCCAAGCTATAATTAACCATTTTATAATTTATATTCCATTTGGCATCTTAGCACATATATTTCGTATCATTGTCAATGTTTTAGGTTGGTATTAATTTATTAATTAAATACTCTAATACGCCTCTATTTATTCAATTAACAAAATGTGTTTTTCACAGCCATTCACAATCTTTTATTTTTAATTTTTTATTTTTCTTTAACAAAGTTTTTTCTTATTAATGCAGCCTTCTTATCTCATAAAAGACAATTCAAGATAAAAGTGATTCCAATTTAATGCATTGATTGCTGGAGCGTTTAGCGAGCAAGGCAATTGGTTCAGAAGAACACTAGTGCGATTCCAGGACCTACCAAACAATTTTTTTTTATCTTAATTTAATATGAGCTTCTTTAAGACTCCCATAATTGACTCCATAAATGTACAATAGGTGTGATATAAGATCGTCTTTTTTACCTAATGGAGTTTTATGCAATGCTTATGTGCGTAGATTGAATGAAAACGAAAAGCATCTATGGAGGAATATAGAAACGAAATTGTTAGTTGTGTTGTTTTTCGGAAACGTTTCTTACAGTTTGAATAACATTTTCACAGTGATTAGGTTTAAGCAATTATTTAAATTAGCGCTAGCTACTTTCACGCCCGTTTTTATTATGCTTTGTTTCTCTGGAACCAATCATTTGCATGAAATTTTCGGACTTGGGTCTTTTTAGCTGGATTTCGTGACTTAAGTGAAATTTATCAACTGATTCGCATCTTTTTATTTATATCCTCGTTTCTGCGAAACTACTTCAATGATTTTGTAAAAGCATTGTTTTTCTGTTATGATATCTATGAAGCAAAATTTATGTCTCAAATATCTAATTGGAACCTTAGTTACTTAGACATTGCGAAACAAGCCCTTTAATATTGTCAAGACAATGAAAAAAAAAACTTCAGTTAAAAAAATTGTTGCTCATTTATTATGCCTATTTAATGTAATTAGCCTGTTTATATTTCTGAGATCTCAGAGGACTCAGAGCGCTCAGAAATATAATTAGAATTCCTCTCAAAAATTCCTCACTTTTCCCCTTAAAAACTGAGACTGAAATTTTTTGGAATCACTTGCACAATTATTTTTTGTCTCAGTAAATTCTATAAGAAGAAAAGAAAAAGAGAGTTGTTTTGACTTCTATGTGAGAAATACTGTTTATATTTTACTCTCCTGCTCTGTCAAAAAATTGAGGAAAAATACTGAGCGCTCAAGAAATATAAACTGGACAAATATTTTTATTAAATCTTAAAAATACCAAGCGAGTTTAACTACAAGATCAAGAACCAAGTAACCAAGTCGTGCATTTTATATTTATTTTATGACTGAGACCAGACCGAAACAAGACGAGACCGAAACCGTTACGGAAACGAGACTTAGTTATACGAGACCAAACGAGACTGAGTTATACTAGATTGATACATACGATACTGACATTTTGACGATACCGAGACAATACCTTAAAAAAATAGATCGGTTTGGTATCGTGGCCAGCCCTACTCTGAACTTGGTCGTGGGATATTTGTGTCAAAACCGTAGGTTTGTTCCCCACTCCCGTTAATGTATGTTTTTTTATTTTAGTACACATGACTTATAACCAGTGTCTTAAGCCTCAATACACAACCTCAAAAATAAGGAATCTATGTAATTCTTCAATGACATAAGGTAAGTTTATTTTTCGAAGAAATAAACCCAATGTCCTCCTTTTGGTCGATACCGATTGGAGTGAAAGCCCAAGGGGCAGATTGTTCACAACTAATCATTTTTAATCAGTAGATATATTTATTGTAACTAGTAAATTATCGAATCAGCATGTTAACCAACATTTTTATAAACGAATGCATAGTTTGAGTTGTTAGTCATAGAAATCGTAGAAAATTACCTAACTTACTTAACTTCGTTAGAAATAAATTTCTAGATAAGTTTCAACTTAGTTGCAATCGGGAAGTAGAGGTGGTTTTAGAGTATAAAGAATACACCTATAAGCACGCGTTTTCCTTTTTTCATAGAGCCTTATGCTGGTTCAGATTTGGGAAGAAATGATAAGAAAGTTCAATTTCAATTACTTGTAATTGAAATCTTTTTCGGTTACTTTTAAATGTAATTGAAGAAATTCAATTACTAATTACAAGTAATTGAAAAGTGTCAGTTAAATATAATTCAATTACATCAATGTAAACAAAACAAAATTAATCATCATAACATACATATGTAATGATTACTTTTTTCAGGAATCATTACACAAAATGTAATTAATTACTTGTTTTTCTCAATTTCAGTATTAAAACTCTGTACGTGTGATGGTTTTAAACTTTTTTACATATATTTTATTTACTTTCATCAGGTTTTTTATTTACTACCGTTTTTTAAATAATATTCTTTTGAAAAAAATTAAATTAATAATAAGAAATGGGCAAATGTCTCGTTGTTTTTTTTTGTGTCTATTTATATTAGCTTAGCAGTTAGGATAGCTTTTTTTACTACATATGGTATTATTATTATGTTTAAAAAATAAAAACATGTAATCAAAAACAGCCTAAGTAATCAAATACCTTAAATGTAATTAACACAGTGCTTTCCTTTAATGACTTTCAAAAACCCATTACTATTTTAAATAACATGTAATTTGTAAGCAAATTTTTCCATTTGCAATGACAAGTAATGGAAATGTATATATTTTTCAATTTCAATTAAGTGTAATTGTAATTGAGAAAACTTCAATTACTAATTACATGCAATTGAAATGGAATTTGAAATAATTTAAAAGAAGTAATCACTATTTCCCAACCAAGGGAAAAATAAATACAAACAAAAAATCAAAGAAATCACTGATCATCTGATTTTGGTTGGTAAAAGCCCAGACTTGCCAAAATTCCATTGCAGATTAGTCCTTGTATTTTATCTATACGAATTTTTAAGCCCCGAATACCTACGAGGAATGGAAATATTCAACTTCCAAAAATTATATTCAAATATATGTATGAAGTTATATTAAAACACTTAAACGAATAGGAACAAATTCCTCAGCGCACAGAAAGAAAAAAAAAAATAAAAAATAAAAATAAATAAAATAAAAATAATAACAGCTAAATAAGAACACCTGCTAGAGTACAATCAATTTGCTAACACCTTTGCAAATCTATAGCCATCACGAAGCAATAAAGCATTCCATTCCATCACATACCAATGAAGGCACCCATACTCTCCACACAAAAAAATTTGTTGGTAGGCACCTCTTTTACACCACTAGGCTTAATTCATTCGAATAAGTAGCATAGGATGCTTATATTCTGAAATAAAATGTGTTCTAGATGAATATTTGCTCGTATGTGTGTTGTTTTTGTTGTTGGGATTTACAAATGAACCTTTTCAATAAAATTAATAGCTAACATAATAGACAGGCAGTTTATTTATCTATGTAGGCAGGTACATACTTACATATATCATATAAAGGGTTTTTCAACAGGGACGCTACAAAAGTAGAGCGACAGGGAAAGATATATAGAGCCAACAACGATTCGAAATTATTAAAATTTACTACCGAAATTCGGAGTCAGTGGCCTCAACGTTTAGAGCGCTACGTCCAATTTATGGTCGTCATAATCGTCCTAGCAGATCTACAATTGAGCGTCTAGTGGAAAAATTTGAATCCACAGGCACAGTACAAAATGTTCCCGTGCCAGTGAGCCAAAGAAGTGCCTGTAGTGTCGAGAATATTGCTGCCGCTGAGGCTTCAGTTGCAGAAAGCCAAAATGTGTTTTTCACACGTCGTTCTCTGTGACGTCGTTGTGGCGAGTTTTGCGAAAAGATCTTGGCCTACATCCTTACAAGATTAAATTGACGCAAGAACTGAAGCCGCTTGACCACCAGAAGCGTCGTATGTTCGTGAATTGGGCTGCGCAACAACTTGAAAATGATTCGGATTTTCATCGAAAAATCATCTTCAGCGATGAGGCTCGTTTCTGGCTGAATGGCTTCGTCAATAAACAAAATATGCGGTATTGGTCAGGCAGCAATCCACACGTACTCCATGAGTCATCATTGTATCCCGAAAAAATTACGGTCCGGCGGGGTCATTGGGCCGTACTTCTTCCGTGATGATCAAGACCGGGACGTTACTGTGAATGGGGACCGCTACCGTTCAATGATAACCGAATATTTTTTGGCTCCAATTGGATGATATGGACTTGGAGGACATGTGGTTCCAACAGGACGGCGCTACAAGCCACACAGCGAATGTCACAATCAATTTATTGGAAACCAATTTTTTGGAGAACGTGACGAAATGGTCCAGTCGCTGGGCCGCCTCGGTCGTGCGATTTGACGCCGTTAGACTATTTCCTGTGGGGATACGTCAAGTCTATGGTCTATGCCACAAAGCCAGCGACGATTGATGAACTTCGTACGAATATCGAAGGTGAAATTGCAGCAGTAGCTGCCGATTTATGCTTGAAAACCGTCGAAAATTGGGTTCAGCGTCTGGACTTCTGCAAGCATGCCCCTGGTGGCCATGCAAAAGACATCGAGTTCCATACATAATGGCATCAAACGTACTTTCACAGGAATAAAGAATTTCATTGATATCCAAAACTGTTTTTGTTTTATTTAAAAAAACGTTTGTGGCGCTCTTATTGAAAAACCCGATATCTATGTAGATACATCACACAAACATCTTTTCGATTTATTTCCTATCGATCCTTATTTTGGTATCGTATTTTTTTAAGGTAGCTCCATATCTTAAATCCCCAATCCTTTTTTTTTTTTGTTTGACGCTTTTTTGGATAAATGAAGGTAGGGGTTAACAAGACAAGGTGTAGGTAGGTATCGAAAAATATATTTAAACGATTTACCTTTACAACGGTTTTACTTTTATAGCTGGGAAATATAAAGGTATTTATCACATACAAACATTGCACTAACCCTCTTTTCGTGGTAAGAACAAATTTTATCATTAAGTCACTCTGATGCTGTTGCCTTTCAAAATGATGAGAGAAAAAAAGACCCTTTTGCTCCTTTTATACGCCAAAGCAAAGTAAAAATACTCCTGAACACTTCTCAAAGAAAAATTAAATAAATTTGCATTGCAAATTAAAGCAAATTAGGTATTCTTAGGAAGGTAAGGTACACCATCATCGTATAAAACGATGTATGAGGGTGAATTTTTGCTAAAACATAAGATGCGCCCTAAGCACCTGTATAACTACATACCTGCCTACACCACTCTCACCCTTCATTGATCAATGTCTCAGCTGTGTTTGTGTGTTGTTAATATGTTTACTTGTATATCTTTCTTTCTACATATTTTATTCAAAGAAATTATTTTTCATTTGAAGTTCTTATAAGACGCAAACATAGCAAAGGGAACATTGCGCTGAAATTTCATCAAGTCATTGGTAGGTAAAACAGCAACATTACCTCGATTTTGAAAGTGCACACCACCACCCTTATTCCTCACCCCGTAACTATATCTATATTGAGTCATTCATTAAGGTTTCATGTTTTTTAAAATTCTTGCACAAAGAATGTTTTTGTAGCTCAAGTAGGTACACACCATCGCACAGTCTATCGGCTGCCATCGCAATTTAAAAGCCAACCAACACACAAAACGATAATGACTATCCGATCCTTAAAAGTCACACCCCCAAAAACCATTTCCTCCATCGTGCCCAGCCGTCCCCGTCGTCGTCGCCATCTTCGCCATTATTGGCAGAAACCCTTGTGTACTGCTCAGACAAGCAGTTCAAATTTCGATTTTACAAGAGAGCTTTGGCAGATACCTCGCCACGCCAACAACAAAACACTATTTGCTATAAAATCATCTCCCAGAACAACACTGGACCTTTTTTCCATATGGGATTCTCAACCATCAGCTAACAGTTTAAGTCAGTGAAGTAGTAAGGACGACACACGAAGAACACGTAGATAGGTCGTAAGGTATACCGTTATTGCCAAAGAACAAAAATAACCCTCATTTTAGGGAAAATTATCCCCGAACACGGTTCGAATAAATAAACTTTAACACAAGACAGCCATATTGGAGCAGGAGTATTGGTGGTGTGGAGGTATATTGAAAGGGGGCGTTCATGGATGCACATACAACTACTATCCTTGTTTCAAAAATGAAGAATGAAAAATCCTATCAAACTTAGACGAAAAATCAGTATGAGAGGATAGTGGGTGGTAGTGGGTGGGTGGGTATAGGGTAAATGGGGGATGATTGCAAGAGGTTTAGTGTTGTAAACTAAAATGGATGTTCCGGTTTCCAATTTCTTTATATCAAAGGTGGACTTTATGTCGAAAATTATCGTTTCGTATGGCTATATATTATATTGCGAAGGATCTACTATATGGAGGGCAATGTTCAAAGAACCCCTAAAAACGCAAGTTTTATTTGAAAACATTATCTTTAATAAAACAAACGGGATCCTTTGAAAATTTGTTCTATTTTTTTTTTTCCGTTTTTTATTGGCTGGTTGGTTTATAAGGGGTTGAAGGGTATATATGTATATTTTTTTTTTGTGAATAAATATAAAGCAATAATATAGAATAATATATCCTTTTTATGGAACACACCACATATTATAATAAGACCAACAAAAATAGAGAAAGATTTTCAATATAATATTGGCATGAGATTTTATCATCCTTAAAGGACACAACACATGTTTTGAGCTTACAGCATATGCATAATTTGTAAATCATTCAAAATCTGTGGTGAATTTAGATGGGAATTTATGTATATTTTCATAAAATCCGCATAGTTTTAGGCAAAAAAAAAAAAAAGGAATTCAGCTGGAAATAATAAAAACTGAATTTATAATAAATTTTGACCAAAATCAGAGAAAAAAAAAAAGAAAAACAAGGGAGAATTTAGTAGGTCGCCCTAAAGCAGCAAAGAGTGAGTTAAGTACCTAAGGGATACAGCGGGGCTATACATTCTTCCTTCTTAAGTGGACTTACCAGATTTTTTTTTTTTTTTACTTATTCGATAAAAACCTTTTAACTATATGCAGTGTTATTTATTTACATAATTTAAATTGAAGGCTTTTGCTGGGGCTTAGTTGCTTAGGCCTACATAGTTAATGTTTAGATAAAAGAAATACTAAATGGTCCATGGTCAGAATAAAGGAAATTTTAGGGCTTTTTTGTATGACTTAATAAAAGCTTATATTCAACTTGATCTTTGGAAAAGGTTTTCCAGGAAAGGTACAAACAGATGTTTACCGAAATTGTTTCATAATTTGGTTAAAATTAGAAGTGTGGTACCTATTTTTATTCATAAATATAAACTTTTTCAGTTAACAATGGAATAATTCATTGATGCTTTAGGTTTTGATACATTCTACTCATAAAATCATTGTATAAAACTCCTTAGAGTAAGAAAAGCGACCTTATTTTACTCCTATTGCACTTTAATGGAGTAAATTACACGAGTATTAAAGAGATTGTCGTACAAAAATTATATGTAGGTGAATATAGGAATCAAAATCGGGTTGTTTTGTTCCAACTGTCTTGCTCACTAACTGCTCCTTAAAACAACGGCTTGTATTACAAAGGAAAATCTTTATTCAATGATATAAAGTAAAAATTTGCATGGCTTTTATAAACCCGTTTAGTTAATAAATAACAAGATAGGTAAAGTATATAAATAAATAAATATTAACTTCAAATGCTGGTTGAATAAGCGTCACCATATAATTACTTATACAAGCAATATAGAAAAAAAGGAACACAAACTTACATAATGATTATATACCAATTTTACAGGATGCTTATTGTGGGAAAGTTCTTTGGTCATTTCATAAGAACAATAAAGAGAGATTAAAAATCATCGGCACATCGCTTCTTACACGCTGATACAATTTGCACTAATTCAAAAATATTTTAGGAATTAGTTTTACTCCTATAACGCATTTACTTCCCGTCAGAGGGTTAACAGGAGTGCTATAGCAGCAAATACAATTTTAATTTCTAAATAATGGAACAATTTTGTTATTTGGATGTTTTGTATCACGTTTTCTCATAATTGGGACAATACTTCGCGAATGAGAGAATATCTTGGTACCAAAGGCGGAGCTTGATGGCAATCAAAAGCAATTCGAACTTGACGAAAGGTTTCCGCAATATTTTCAGCATTTTTATATTGAATTTTCACTATTTCAATATCTTGTGTAAGTCGAGTGTAAATCAATTTATAAATAACAACCATATCTTTTTTGACTTATCAAAAAAGCCTTCTCGTGACAATGCCAACAAGCCATTAGGAATTTTTCAAAGAAGTGATAGGATTCTTACAGCTAAGGTTACCGAGGAATCCCTGGTTTGACTCCAAATGTGCTCAGACAAAAAGCGCAAAAACCGAGGCTTGACAACAAAGGGCTTTCCGGCGTCAGCGCTAAGTTGACAGGGGCTTGCCCAGAAAAAAAGTACCTGTCTTGGAACCAGTGGTAAATTGCTATCATCGATTCGCAGGTTGTTGCCTCGTTCATTTGCCTGGCCTCTCTTCTAGGAAAGGAAATCGTGAACGGCTTATAAAAGTCTAAACGGGGTGTAATGGAGTCATTGCGTACCTTATTTCCTGTGTTTTTATGTATAATCTGCCAATGACTTATGACACTGTGTCTCCAGCCTCCAACTACAGATAAAGGCAGACATCATTAGGCGACAATCGAACAAAGCAGAAGGTGCCGATGGTCTACAGGCGGAACTTTTTAAGTACGCTAGAGATGATCTGGTAAGGAGCATGCCACCAACTTTTAAATAACAAATATGGTCGGAGAAATGTAAGCCCGACTAACGGAGCCTTAGTACCACGTCCCCAATATTTCACGGTGGATCGCCTTCTCTGCACCAACAACAGCGACATAAGTCTTTTAAGTATCGCCTGAAATATCCTGTCAAGCGTATTATGTAAACGATGAAGCCATTTACTGTCGATTTGATTGTGATTGGCATGTCCGTGAAGTTAGCACCGCCATTTTTTGTGCCGTAAATGAAATGATTTTTTTTTTTTTTAATTTCGATATTTCTTAAAAAAGCAAATTGTCCGGTTTTGTGTTCAGATTGTGCTGCTAAGCGCCAAAGAGATAAGATAAAAAATGTGCATAGTTACAACTTTTATGACCAAGTATGACCTTTGCAAAGGGCTGTAGAGTGAAGTTAGTAAAACCATATGTGATTTAAACGTTGAACTGTATTATCCTGCTTTTGTGTCCTAAATATTAATCAAAAAATCGCAAATTAGCAAATATTACGCAAGAAGTTTTTTTTTTTGAAATATTATAAAAATGAAAGTTGTGCTGTTTTGTATAGAGTTTGTTCTCCCATATGCCTTAAAGATAAAAAAATTGGCATTTATTAAAAATAAAATCGCAAACTTGCAGATTTGCAAATTTAACGAATGAAATCTTTTTGAAATTCAACAATTTCTCAAGAATGAAAGCCATGCTGTTTTGTGATCAATTTGTTCTCCCATTCAACGAAAAGATAAAAGAATGATAATTCCAACTTTTACTGTCGAAAAATAATTTTTGCGAAGGGACGTTGGCACCGTCACTACATATATCTATTAAAGGCTGTACATTTAGGCCAAAAATGCAACCCTAAAAGTGTACTTTTTAACCGCATTGCCTTTAGAAAAAGCTTGTCCGGCCTGAAGCTATCGGTTGGCATCCCCTTTTTTTGAGCAGCCGGTTGGTTCCCAACTAAAATCTTGTTAGTCTTTTGGGCAGTAATAAATTAAGGAGAAGTACCAAGGAGACGCTTCTGTTCATCATTCCGGGCCCGTTCTTTGTTGAAGAATCAGGATGGACGCTCTCACATCAGGTGGATAAAAGTTTCCTTAATGTCACCGAGAGGAAAATTGGTAAAATTACACTTGACAAACACAATACAACTAAGAGCTGTATAGTGTCGGCAGACGGCAAATAGGCAGACGGCAAATAGCCATGCTTTATTATTGTCAAATATTTATGTAAATGCTATAATTTATAGAAATAAAATCTAAATCTAATCTAATCTAATCTAGTGACGTTCACTTGGTTAAAAACTACGGAATAACCGGTTAAGATGGTTTGGGCTTGTTAAGCGAATTAATGTCGATGCTATAGCTTATAAGGTATTCAACGCTAAGTCAAAGGAAGCAAGAAACGGAGGCAGATCTCATCTCCCGTACAGCGCGACTAATTTGGGGGAGAAACCAGTTTGAAATACAAAAGTAAAGATTGCAACAAAGAGATGAAGAGTCTGTGTGGGGAGATCTGTAACATGAGCACCCGGCGCAGTAGCGCTAACTGAAGTAAGTAGGCACTATCAAAAAATCATTAAAAATGACAATGCTAACAATTAAAAAATGACGTCAAATTGAAAGTAAAACTTCTTGTTGGAAGACACTCTACATCTTTTATGCTCCTCATATTGCTTGGCTGGTACAGTAAATAAGTTTTTCAGTGCGGGATTAGCCTTGTATCGGGGTCAAACCTAAGTTTAAGTTAACTCCAAGCTAACTCACCTAATTTGCTGAGTTAGCTCAAAGTCCAAATTGAACGCCTTTTCTACCCTGGAGCCATCTCAATTTCGAAAGTGACAGCTATTGAAAGTGTATGTTGCATTGTGGTACCAACTCCATTTCAATTATGGAAGGCATAGAAGGGTGATATCCATACTTCATAGTGCTGCACATCGATTTCAATAGATTTTTAACAAATGAAAGATAAAGTTAATCCTCAACTGAAAAATTGTGTTTGACTAAACTCAGTGTTGAATGAATGAATCTCTTGCTAAATTTAATATAATATTCAGAAAGAGTAAATGAATTTAACAAAGGACTAAAATGACCTATAAGACTTTATGCAAACAAACCATGTAAATATGTATGGAGTTTGACAATTTCTTTGCTGATATTTACTTTGGTTGGTTAAAAGCACATGTTTTTTTTTTTTTTTACTGACGACTTTTATTACCTACAAATTCATAAATTTCAATTTGATACACAATTCTATCTGGCAGTCCTAGCAAAGCTCTAGAGAATTTTCACAAACTTAACCCGTGTGTCCTTTCTGTTGTTGACTTAAACAAATATCTTTTAATAAACAAAAAGAAAAAAACTGAAATCTTTTGTCCAACTGCCATTTATTTTCGACCCTCTTTATAACTGTTATTTATGATTGATTGAAATCTTAGAAGACGAAATGTCCTCAATTTGAATATTTACCATCCACAAGGGACATCTAGTATTAACTTCTTCTTCGCTATCATTAAAAGTACCTTTTTTGATAAATGATAAGAAGGTCTTCTGTTACATCTATACAAAAGTATCATTCCATACTCTATAGTGGAATAAGAAATTATATTCTCACTCACGTGCGTGTGATAAATGAAATAGCACCAAAATAAATGAATAATTTATGCACATTATCTGTGTCTGATGGACTATGAGAAAGGAGGCGCATGAAGAAGAAGAAGAAGAAGAAGAAAAACATCACCATTTATACTTTGTATATAATATTCAACGAGACATTCAAGATTCAGGACACACATCATCGCATCCTTGATATACTAAGTCAGTTTAGTATAAAATGTCTCCTTCCACCCTTCTCGCAACATATCTGTAGATAGCAAATAATGCTTGCTTCCTCTCTAAGCATACACAAGTTGTAGATATGTATGGCAAGTTTAATCTTGAGTGTCCACTACTGTTCCACATTATTAATGTGTCACTGATAGAAATGGACATCAGTAGGTACGTTACGTACGTGTTTTGCAGCACCTAATTCTGGAAAAAGCTTTTGACATCAAATTCATCATCAAGCACACCCATTTTCAATATACGAGTATAACATTTTAGCACTGCTTCTTCACTGCAGCATCATCATCAACATCATCAACATCACCATCATCAACTACATCACATTTAATATGTATTAGGTGTATAGTGTTGTTGTATGATCATCGTCGTATCGTTTCATATGGGTTGGTTTGGTTTGGTCGTTTTGCTGAGCGTATAATAGTGTGTGTTATTCATTATTGCTTTGCGTCAGCAAATAAAAGCAAAAATCACTACTGCAAGAAGAGTGAGAGCATCCAGGATACATCAAATTGTAAATCGCTTTACTTTATTATTACAACATTGTTGCCAGGTTAGTTTTTGATTTTTTTTTTTTTGTTTTTTAGAACTGTCACGGGTCTCAGGAGGTTTAGTTTGAAAGCACCTTATCAACTGCTATCCCACGAAAAAAAGGCATCAAAGGGTTAAGGCGATACGATGAAAAGAACACTAAGGGCCAGTTTTTCAGTTCAGAGTGAACTATGAAGTAAATCAGAGTAAGCTAATCCTAAAACTCCGAGTTAACTCAAAAACATATTAACTTTGTCTCTCAGCTGATGTCATAAATCTATTGAAAACAATATGCGACACTATAGATATCCCACTTCTAAGCCTTTAACGCATTGAAAAAGAGATGGCACCACCATAGAACTGCACTGACAAAAACTATTACTATCGAAATACCAAGGCACAGTTTTTTGATAATATTTTGAGAATTTAACTTTTCCCAACAAAATTTTGGTTGTTTTACAAGCAAGTTTCCAAAACAGTACAATCAAGCAGGCATATAGATAAATAATCTTATTCAACAAAACTCAGTTTTGAGTGAAAGATCATTCCTACACTTTCCTCCTGAAACATAATTTGTTTTTCCAAATCAAACTATCAGTTATCTATCGTAGCTCTTATACAAACATACAGCACTTAAAGTAAGTGCTATTTTATGTAAATGAATTTGGAAAACAAAAAAAATTTCTGGTTATAAAATTTCACACAAATTGTTTGAGCTGTAAGATATCAACAGTCTTATTACTTATGTTTATGTTAAATTACCAGAAAGCTCTACTGTCTACAAGAAAATTGGGCGGAGTATTTTTAAAAATAATACAAATGTTAATTTTATAGGGAAAACATTTGGGTATAAGATAAGTGGGCGTGGCAGTGGGTGAAAGAAAATAAACGCAATTTCTAACAAAACCACCCAGTATTTTTCGCGCTCTATCCTTGTTGCTCTCCTCGTACTTAGTACATGAGCTGACAGCACATTTTTTGAGCGAATGAAGAAAGTATAAATATATTCATTATCTTAATTATGTTATGTAAAAACACTTTTACTCTCACTTTGTGTATAAAAGACTTTGCTCTTCCATAAAAAGGCTCTGAAAGAAAAAGATTATCTTTATTCAGATTTAAAGATTTTTATGACCCTAAGTCCAAGTGCATTTTGAAGAGGCAAGACAGGTGAGCTCATCAGTTAGATGCTGTCGTTACCCTTCTAGCTTTTACGAAATAAAGTTCAAGTCGATGATTATTATCAACACTTGCAGCACAAAAACACTGCAAATTATATTCTTCTAGGGTAATTTGGTTAGATTCATGCGCATAGAAATGAATAGAGAGCCCATGGTCCTGGTGATTATTTTAATTCAAATCTTCATTTCAAATTTGAAGAGGTGTTTAAAAAACCAAAAAAATCACGTTTCGATTCTTAAGAAAGTTATATACTGACCATATCTATCAACTCTTGATGACACCACCTATAACTACGGGCCTGACATCTTTTCAGCAAAACTTAAAAAGCAAAATATCATCTACATTTAAATAAATATATTTCATCCAAGATGATAAAACAATTTCCAATAAAAAAAAAATGTATATGGCACTTAATGCAACATTTTATTACATCCCCTAGTCTACAGGCCTGAAAACACCTCTCTATATAATTTTAGATGATATAATATTATCAACATACAAAATTTTAACCAAATTATCAAAGCATTTGTAACGGGTGATTTTTTAAGAGGTTTAGAACTTTAAAAAAAAAAAAACACAAAAAATTCGAAAAAATGAATGAAATATTTATTTGAATCGATAGTTTGAACCTTGCAATTTAATGTTTAAAGATAATTTCATGCAAATGTTGACCGCGGCTGCGTCTCAGGTAGCCCATCCGCTGAGTCCAATTTTGGCATACTCTTTCACACATATCGGCCGGTATCTCACGAATGAATGCATGGATGTTGGCTTCCAGTGCGTCAATCGAAGCGGGCTTGTCCCTAGAGACATAAGCCTTGACATACCCCCACAAAAAATAATCTAATGGTGTCAAATCGCACGATCTAGGCGGCCAATTGACCGGCCCGAAACGTGAAATTAACTGTTCACCAAACTCGCCTCGCAATTGCGCCATTGTTTCGCGTGCTGTGTGGCATGTGGCACCGTCTTGTTGAAACCACATATCATGCAAGTCAAGAACTTCCATTTCGGGCAAAAAAAAGTTTGTTATCATCGCTCGGTAGCGTTCACCATTGACAGTAACGCTGCGATTCGCATCATCTTTGAAGAAATATGGCCCAATAATGCCGCCGGCCCATAAACCGCACCAAACAGTGACTTTTTCGGGATGCATTGGTAGCTGTTGCAATGCTTCTGGCTGATCTTCACTCCAAATGCGGCAATTATGCTTATTTACGTACCCATTCAACCAAAAATGAGCCTCATCGCTGAACACAATTTTTCCATAAAAAAGCGGATCCTCGGCCAGCTTTCCAAGAGCCCATTCACCAAAAATTCGGCGTTGTGGTAGGTCGGCTGGCTTTAGTTCTTGCACCAGCTGTATCTTAAAAGGCTTTACGCCCAAATCCTTCCGCAAAATTTTCCACGTAGTGCTGTAACAAAGGCCTAACTGCTGGGAACGGCGCCGAATCGACATTTCGCGGTCTTCTGTCACACTAGCTGATACGGCCGCAATATTTTCTTCACTACGCACAGTACGTAAACGTGTTGGTGGTTTAATGTCCAACAAAGTAAATTTGGTGCGAAATTTGGTCACAATCTTCCGAATAGACTGCTCAGAAGGTCGAGAATGATAGTAAAAGCACGAATTTTGATAGTAAAATTCAATAATTTGCAAGCGTTGTTCATTTGTAAGACGATCCATGGTTAAATTGCAAACCAAACTGAAGCTGTTTGACAGTGACACAAGGTACTAAACACACGTCAGCTGTCAAAACCAGTGTTGCCAAAACCAAACCAGCTAAAAAATCACCCGTTATAAGGTACTCAGCATCTCTCATATGTAGCTCTCTGGTTAGTATTCACCTTAGTAAACTAAATAAAACCATTTCCGAGAAATAAAAAATACAAAAAAGGGCGTGTTAGTGGGTGTTTTACAAAAATCACTCTTTAGTTGGTTTTGTTTCTTAACAACAAACTCTTAAAATTTCATTAACGATATAAGACCTATCTTCAAATTACTCGTAAATACAAAAAAAATCACGACTGGATCGCACGTACTTGCTCTTATGATCAAGTTGCTAATAACTTAAGAACTTTTTAAATTTGCAAGTAATTACAGAAAAAATGAAATAAACTAGAAGAAAAAGCATTTTAACTAGTATGCCATTTGATTATTAAAAACAATATGAACACATGAAAAAAAAAAATTAAATCGTTGGAGCGGTTTTTTTAAACAATTTTTGTATATAAAAAATTAAAAAGAAAACTATTGAATTAAAAAAAAATATATGGTATTTTTAAAAATCAAAAATTGTATTGTTTGTTAAATGTTGGTATGCAATTTCATTGACATTTTAAGTGAGCTTTTGCATAAGAACATTAATTGAAATCAGTTGAGCCGTTAGTGAGAAAATCTAAGATAAAAAACTGTGGAAAAAATGTCAAAATTTCGGAAAAAATCTAAAACTGGATGGAAAATCTTCAAACTTGGTACAAATAAGTATCATAAGTAAATAAAAAATCATTTTCAATTCTTTTAAACAATATTTACCCCATAAAAAATTACAACAAAGGCACAAAAACATGGATACTTACTGTTATTTTTAATGTGTTTACAAAAATTGAAAATAATTTTTTTTTTAGTTAATATATGAACCAAGTTTGAAGATTTTCCATCCACTTTTACATTTTTTCCGAAATTTTGAGAAAATACTGAGAAATCCTCATTTATTTTGTATGGGAAATTTCAAGTCCTTGCCGGCACGTGTTAACGTTCACCGATTTCAAAAAAATTTTGCACACAATTTTTTTTTAATTATCTTAATCACTTTTAGGGGGGGGGGGGCGTAAGAAATTCAAAAAATTCAAAAATAAGCGCCACCCTAATATATATAAGAAATCCGTGCCTAGCAGTGGGCGTGTTGTACTAAAATCAATTTTTAATTGTTTTAAATTCATAACAATAAATTCTGAAAATGTCATTCAAATCGTTTGATTCGTTTTGGAGATAACAAAAAACAACACGGTGGGCGTTAAAGTGGGCAGATTCTTTTAAAACCACATTTAAAATTTTACGAAGACACTCACAACCCGAATTGTAAATTGTCAAAAACGAATAAAATAAATTATCTAAATACAACTTAGTTGATTTATTTAGTAAAAAAATTTACAAATTTTTTACTTGGTGATGGATGTTGAAAGAGGACTGCCATATTCATTCTGAAAGGACCTGGCAACATTTTTCGACTACAAAAATGAATTATTATTAAATAAGCTACACAACGCATATATAGTGACGGAGAATTGACAATTTTATAGCCGTACTATGCCCAGCTACTTTTATCGTTTTTATTTTCTGCACATACAACGTCACATTTATATATATACAATATTCACAGATTCACTCTCTAACGGAAGTAGTAAATGTATTTTATGACATCAAGCCTCGACAATGTGCAGCAGCAGTAGTCGGGTATTTTTCTACCACTAGCATCACCGCCACCACCCCCACCCAATTTCACAACCCCATTTTGGAGAGGGATAACGAACTGGAACAGCGACAAAATTTAATTGAGTTTTGACGCATACAGGGACACAACACACATACACACACACAAACACTTAAAAGCGCGGGCTTTTAATGCGTTTCATATTGTGAATGTTAATTGGAAGGAAAGTATGTTTAAGCTACGAATGAGTGTCTCTTTGAAACCATTATCATTGTTGTCATTTATAAAATGGCATAGACGTTGATAGTAGGTACCTATTTATGTATGTATTTTCTGCATAAGGATATTTTCTACAATTTAATTGTTTAGAATTTAGTGTGTTGTAGGTACCGTTACAGTCATTTTGTATGTATTTAAATTTTTTTTTGTTAGTTTTATTTGGCTACTCTTTTCGCTCTCACTCTATATGCAATCACGATGGTAGTTGATGTCGATTTAAGAAGTCATTAACATGGATTTTCATTCCATCATCGTGTGCAGAGGATTTCCAGGATTCTATATTCACTCGTCTTTATAGATTTAGTGCAAAAAGCATCTCATCTATCAGGAAATGTCTGGGCCAGACTGGTGTGGTGCGTGCGCGTATGTTGGTACCTATACTCGTAATTTGGTCATAAAAAATGTCCATAAAACTTCCGAAGCAAACGTTAAGTGTAGCAAAATTGGAGTTTATCTTGACTTTTATGCGAATAGAAATGTTTATGGCCATAGAGTCGTCTTTTCGAAATGCAATTATTGTTTGTGAAATAGATTGCCTCTCTTGACTTGAATGGCATCCTAAATAGATATGAAGATATGCTATGCTGACTTGGCTCTATTCGGAAGGGACTTAATTAGATTCGTTTTGCTTTAAGTAGCTCGTATTTTTTGTTTTTTTTTCTCCATATAGATTGACTGATATTTTAAGGTCCTGCCCATGACCCTATATTTGATGTAGGTCATGTTGTCCATATCTAATGATGGCTATAAAATTAAAAAAAAAAGATAGAAAGAAGCTCTGATATATTTATTTATTGCTTGTCTATAATATAACTAAAGCTGTAATACCTATAACGAAGGCCGAAAATTTTTGTCTTTGTTTTTAGTCAATAAAGTTAAAAGATTTTGAGAAGACAAAGAAGGGAGATGAAAAGCTAATTCAGATCAACTCTGGCCGTGACAAATCATCAATAAGAGATTAAGGATGTTTGGTATTCCACGAAAGTCTTCTATAACTTTGAGTCATTATTCCTTCAAAAAACATCGAACTTGACGGGATTTAAATAAACAATGACATTGAGATGATGGAAAAGATGAAAAGGCCTGCTCGCGCTTATATACTTCGTTGTACAACTTAATCATCTGAAATGGTTTTCTTCAGACTTTAGTGGTACTTAAGGGAAATTATGATTTACCCAGAGGGGAAATTGATTTTGTGTAAGCTCTTAAAATTTAACCTTATTTATATAGAAGCCTATCAAATTAAACGATTTTAGAGTATGAACTTTTGTTTGTAAATATTTGAACTTTTTTTTTGAGAGCATTGAAACTTGTAAAGCAAACGGCCAGGAGCTAAACAGGTTAGCTTACTTGGCTATTATATTCGATAAGGGCATGTAAGGAAATCAAAGTTTTAGAGTTTTAAGTGAAAGGATGGATAAGAGAATCCTTTTTACATCATCACCTTATCAAGCCGAGTGCAGAATAAGCTTTGCAAATCAAGGCCGAACCATCTGTTGGATTCTTTTTGAACTATTATTTTTTTTAAACCGTTAGCTTTTATGCTTTTTCAGTTTAAAATATTAACGCAATATTAAATGGATCAACTGTTTTTTGATCATAAATTCGAAATATTGAAACTTTTTCTTCCAAGGCTAACACAGTTTTGTCAAAAAGTGAGAATTTTGAATAATTGATTGGGATCAAAATAATGATGCCATTACAGATAATTTTGTGAGAAAATTCATGAGACTAGTTCGCTGAGCTGAATGTATTTCCATGTTTTTTTTTTGTCCATTTAAATGAAAGTATTGCAGCTGTTCTTGAAATTTTGCGCATCTTAGTATGACAACCTCAAATGAACATTAGTCGCATTGCTGAGAGAAGAATTTCAAAATATTCGATTACAAAGCCTATTTGACATAGCAGCTGTAACAAAAAAGCTTTTCTGTTTGTGCAGCTCAAAAATGATGAGCCGTGCATTCTCATCTCGGCGGCTAAGCGTTAAGAAAATAAAATTGACGTATTTTGGACCGTTTTTGGTTTTTGAAGTCACAGAGTATTGGCTCAGGAACAAAACCTTCCGACTTGGTGCGGTGAACAGAAAACCGCTTTAGAATCGCGGAAAAAGCAGGAGCTTTTACCGGAAAGTAACCTGCAACACGTTACTTAACTTTGTTTTAAAATAGATTGCTAGATAAGTTGCAATTGGAAAGTGGAGGTGGTTTTAGTGTGGTAAGAATCCCATACACCTATAAGCACGCATTTTACGGTCCTCACAGAGCCTTATGCAAGTTTTGCACCAACCCACGGGATAATAAATACCAAAAAAGATGACGAAGCAAAAAACGTTACAGTTATAGCGTACTTGAATAACAATAACGGTACTTCTTTCCAAGGCATTATAGCCATATTTAGTATAACCATAAATTATGAACTTGGACTTGAGGGAGAAATGATTTTTCAAGATAAGGCTGCTTGCCATACAAGCCAACCAAACAGTATGGTCTAAAAGTAGTAAGGCACTGATGGATTCATTTATTTGCAGAAGTTAACAATCTCGCATGAGATTTAAATTTTTGAGAATTTCATAAAAAAAATTATTTTTTGCAATGCAATCTTATTTTGTTAGATTTTGATTTGCGAGATTTTAGTATTCGAAATTTCATAATTGCGAAATGACATTTTAAACCGAACATTTCGGTTCGGATCAGAAACCTAAACGATACCGAGGCGAAACCAAACGATACCGTACAAGTCACTAGGCCTTGGCTCTCCACGAGCTGTTTGTGCCACCAAATTTATATTTTTTATTTTTTATTTTTGTAAATTTATTACGAACAAACAATTTTTGTAACTTGTTTTTATGTTTATCCTTACTTTGTTCCCTTAAGTGAGAAAGTGACTTTAGTGAAATCCATAAAATATTTGTGGGCATTATTTTCCTGTGAATTTATGACCCCGCGTCAAAATTTTCTGTTGAATTATTTATCGAAACTTAAATTAGACATTTTGAAACAAGACTTTAAAAAAGTCCACAAAAAAACTTCAGATAAAAAAAAAATTCTTTTCTAATAATGATTTTTGTCTTTAATCTTAAAAACACAAAGCGAGTTCAACTACTAACTACATCAAGAACTTGTAACCCAGTCCTGCATTTTATTCTGGTTTGCTACTCAGATCAGACCGAAACCAGACGAGACCGATACCAATACCGAGCCGAGACTTTTTTGTACGAGACCAAACGAGACTAAGTTATTCGAGACCGAGACCGAGACCGATACTGAGACGATACTGAAATTTTCCGATTTTGACAATACCGAGACGATACTTACAAAAATATCGTTTGGTTTGGTATCGTGGCCAGCTTTAGTTTATGCAAATTGGCAAATTGACAAATTGGATTGGCTTACCCAGTTTGAAATTTAAACGACTCGACGTGGATGTTCAAAAGTAGTTTTCAGTATCGTCGTCATTAAGATCGGCTCGCTATGCCTATTCACAGTGGAATCCGTGACGTAGTGTTCTCGCCATGGTCTCACTTTGAACTCACCGTAACATTTAAATGTGAATTTAAGCATTGCGTATGTTTTGCCATCATCTCGCTTTGGTCTTGCTATAGTCTCTTTTTTTCAAAATGTTTTAAGAGTCCAAACGTGATTTTCAATGTCGTGGTCATTGTGTTCGTTTCATGTGGTCTCATCGTGCCCATTTACACGGCTATCTTTGTCGTGCTTTTTTCGATATAGTCTCGTTTTGGTCTCGCCGTCACATTTACACGTGGTTTTCATCATTGTGCACGTTTCATTATCGTTTCGCTTTGATCCTTGTTTAGTCTCACTGTAGTCTCCCCAAAATCGTTTCAACTTGCCACTTAGTTTAAATTTGTATTCAATTTGCACTTGAAATCGAGGTTTCCCATCTTCAAAAATTGGAAATGCCAACAATTATCCACTGTTACTTGCAGGTTTAAATTTGGTCAATCGAAATGATAGCCTAGTGGCAAAGAATATTCATTTTCGATGCCAATAAATGGTGGTGGGAAAAATTACGTTGGAAATTTTGTTCACGATAGCCCCCAATATGTCCCAGAGACTCAGCCTAGGAAACAAAACGGTACGAGGTCTAAAAGGAGAACCTTGCTGAGCTAGACCTTTGAAGAGGAACTGGGAAGAGCATAATGGGATCGGAAGCCCTATGTCCTCAGAAAATGGAACAAAGTGGTTGGAACCTTCACAGGAGAACCTGTAGTGTAGCCCAAAGGAACATAATGACTATCCTCAAAGGAGAACCTTGTCCAATGGACTTCTTGAAGAGGAGTTGGAAGTTCTAATGGAAATCCCATCTATAACTAATGTGCTTTTACTGCTTACAAATACCTAAATAGTGTTTTTAATCTAAAAACAAACATTATAAAAGAAAAGTTAGATTGGATTCTAACGCATATCTATCAAAGAAACGACTTGTGATTTCCGAGAGTTCTTTGTTACAGCCTGATCTCTAATTCTCTATACACTTGATTGGTATCTACATCATCATCTTTTTTCTTACATCGTCTAATTGCATTTGCTTTAGTAAGCCACTGTGAATTGTAAGGATGAACAACAAATTAATATGAAAATTTATTAGTTTCATTTTTCTTCGAGGTAAGTATAGGTTGGTGTCTTACGGCTTATGCAAAATGTTATCCATGGGGTTGAAAGGGAATATAATGATGGTTTAAATTAATAAGTCGCTTCGTAACATAATATTCTAAGGAAAAAATCTGAGGACCTAATTTGTTTGGTCTTTACAAGCTTGTTTAATCGTTTCATCTTCTTATATTGTATAGATAATAACTCTCAAAAATACCGAAAACTCTGTTTTTGTAAACAGAAATATCTCCACACCCTGTTAGATCTTTTTTAATCTGTTTCATTTATACAAGACGAAAAACAGTATAATTGACTTGGGTCTATACCTTGAAATGAAATCGTATTAAAAAAGAAAATTAAATCCAAAACAATTGATATTTCAATAAGAATATATACACGCGTTTGTTTGTTCCCATGTATAACAACAAAAATATATAAGTACTAAAAACCCTTACGCAAGCCTCAAACCACACCTGAAATTGATAGCAGCTCTCTCCACAGTTGTTGTCAAGTAACAACATCCTTTCTTTCTCTTGTTAACATGAAAGTCAAAATAATATCATTAAAAGTCAATCTTTCTAGGTACATGTCAAAAAACATTTTCGCATAAATCAATGTTAATTTGTTGATGTGAACTTACAAACGTACGAGTATGTTCCTCATCCCAGGGATCAAAGAAAAATTACGACGAAACGAACAAACAAAAAAAAATTCAACCCCATACCTTGATGCACACATGTTTTTCTTCAAACAAAATAAGAAAGAAATATAAATAAATAATTTACATAAATTTCCTTATTCTCCCAGAAGTCAGTCACAAGATATCACATCAAAATAAAGTTAAACTTCCTTCTGTTTTTGGCTTAATATACGAAGGTACACAATAACAACAACAAAACAACAACAACATACATATTCGATTTAAATCTGGAAGAAGAAATCCTTATTATGGTTGGCGTAAACATTATTGTCGTCGTTGTATATTACGAATATCAATTACACTTGGGAATTATTTTATCTGACGATTTTAAACAACAACACTTTAACCTGGAATTTCAAAATGGTGTTATTCGTCATTCCAATATTGTGATGAAATGCAAAATGGAGAACATATTAGCATAATTTCACATATGCACGTGTATAAATGTCGCAAGTGTGGGAGATAGGCTTTAAATAATATGAAATGCAATACGTACAAATACTCGTATACTTGGAAATTATGCCATGCCAGAGGATATTTTTAATGACATAATCAATGTACTCAGAATCGGATGTAATTATAGATTTGAAATAAATTTGCAAATTAAATTCTAAAGTGCTATTCAAATGAAACGGATTCGAGAAATATTGTTCTTCTGTTGTTTATTATGTAAAATTACCACCGGGTAAGATAACCGTTTGAGAACTGCTCGTTTAGTAATACCTTTATTTACCTATAGAGCTTACTAAATGGGAATTTATCAGTGCAAATTAGTTTGCTAATGTTCTATAACAATAAATAAGATATTTATGAGGAGAATTTTGAAATACTTCAAGTGAAAAGGTATTGTAAGATGCATTGTTCCTACAAGACTTCAAATGATGAGGTAATAGGATTATTTCTATCGATAAGTCACTATATTCTGATCTCATAATGCTGCCAACTATCAAAAACTTATTCATGCTTGATAAACAAACTATTAAGATAGTAGTTAGGGGCAAGATCACAAAACTTCCTAGTTATCATTAACACTAGTGATGAATCTTTGGCTACAGGTTATCCGTATTCCAAATGGTATTCCAAGTATTCTCGGTCTTTGGATACGGACAATGGACTATTAATCTTTTCTTAATGTGAAACAATTCTTAGTAAATATATATTAATATGAAATATTAGTGAACTCAAGCTGAAGAAACAAGTGTTCTGAAGCAATCTTTAGAATTATTCGTCAGAAGCAGGTGGATCAGCATTAGAAATCACATAAATACATTGATTTATTTTGTCCATTTTCAGTGCTGACGAACATTTGAACTTAATCTAATTCATTTAAAAGACAAAAATATGTTCTGATGAAGTTGTGCTAATTCCAACGAACAAATTTTTTTTTTTCATAGGAACATTTATTTTTTAATCTTTAAAAATAATAGAGCTTTCTAAAATTTGACCACCAATGCTTGTTTGTTTCACATAAATCAATTACAGATACAATCGAGAGTCTTAGAACTTAAATGGAAAAATATCGGATTTCCTCAAGATATTTTGATGTTTTGTTGGTCGATTTTGAAAAAGTATTCAATAGACAACCCCGAGGTCTGAGTTGGGTTGCCATAAGACAACAAGTTCTGTAACTTGATTAATTGGTGAACAATCACGATGACTCTAATTTATTAAATAAAATTTTAAGTTTAAATTTTTGATTTGAATGAAAAACACCATCAAATTTTAAGATCTAGTTCTAAAAGTCTACGAACGGATGATTATGGACACTTTAGAGCAAGACAAAATAAAGGTTAGATGCTCCGTAAGAGTCACCGAAAAGTTTCCAAGAAATTGAAGTTGATGTGCCTCAAGAAAGCATCTTCAGTCCTTTGCCTTTTAAAACAGTCCTTGACTTGCTTCTAGTAGGTCGGACCCGAAAGTGAATCATAAGTAAAGATTCTTAAATGAATACCGCACTAATTAAAAAAAAATACCTATGCTGGCAATTTTCTGATCCGAATAAAAGGATCAGTGCTTCTCAAGTGCGAACAATTTTAATTTCTTGGATCTGTGGTCAATAACAAAGGATCTTGTGATGACTACGAGGGCGGGTCAATAAGTCCGTGACTTTTGGAATAAAACACAGATTTTTTGATAAAAAAATAATTTTATTTTTCAACGTAGTCTCCCTTGAGCTCTATACACTTTGTCCAATGCTTCTCCAATTTTTTTATCCCTTCCAAAAAAAATGATTTGTCGAGGTCCTCAAAGTAGGCCTTTGTTTGCGAGATGACTTCATCATTGGAGTCAAAACTTTTTCCACCAAGCCATTTCTTTAGGTTTGGGAACAAGAATCAGTCGCTCGGAGCCAAATCTGGAGAATAGGGTGGATGAGGGAGCAATTCATAGCCCAATTCATGGATTTTTGCCATGGCTACTGCACATGTGTGCACCCTTGCATTGTCTTGGTGGAAAAGAACTTTTTTCTTGGCCAAATGAGGTCGGTTTTTTTTTCAAATCGTCATTGAATCGGTCCAATAAGTTGGCATAATATTCCCCATTGATTGTTCTTCCCTTTTGAAGGTAGTCAATGTGGATCCCAAAAAACAGTCGCCATAACTTTATTGGCTGACAAACCCACCTTGGCCTTTTTGGATCCGATTCACCCTTAGAAACCCACTGTTTTGACTGTTGTTTGGTCTCTGGTGTGTTGTGATGGATCCATGTTTCGTCCACGGTTAAAAAACGGCGCAAAAACTCCTTCATATTGCGATTAAGCAACGCCAAACCTTCCTGTGAAGTTTTTATCATCTTGCGGAAAGCTTTCTCATGCCCAAGTGATCATTCAAAATTGAAACCACTGAGCCATGCGAGATCCCTACGGCTTCCACAATCTCTCGCACTTTCAATCTTCGGTCGGCCAACACCATATCGTGAATTTTTTCGATTGTTTCGGGTGTAGAGACCTCAACTGGGCGTCCAGGACGTTCGGCATCTTCAGTGCTTGTACGGCCACAACAAAATTCAGTAAACCACTTTTTTACCATTGAAATCGATGGTGCAGAGTCCCCATAGTATTTATCAAGCCTAGCCTTGGTCTCGGTAATGGTTTTTTTTCGCAAGAAATAATGCTTCATAAGCACACGAAATTCACTTTTTTCCATTTTCTCCTCAAATTAGTGAGTAGTCTGAAAAAAATAGCTGTCAAACACAAACTAACTGACGCAGGAAGTTTGAATTTTGACAGGAGTCAACTGACAGATGCCTGTCAGGAGCAGTGTTGCTGTTTCAGTAAAGAGGTCAGAAATTCAAAAAGTCACGTACTTATTGACCCGCCCTCGTATATTGGCACCACATTTATGGGGTATTTACAAAAAATTAACATAAGAGGTCAACTTTTTCCAGTAATTGGTCAGCCATATCTTCATATTATTTTATGAATTTTTAATGAATTAAAAAAATTCAAGGTCAAAGCGATTTTCGGCACCTCATTTATGGGAAATTTGCAAAAATTGTATGCCATCTAAAGGATCCCTAGATCAATATAAAAAGTCACCTAGTTTTAGTAATTGGTAAGCCTTATAGTTTTTCTTAGGATATTTAAAGTTTTTTTTCAAGGTCACGAACGATAAATAGTATAGGTACCCGACTTCATTGTGTTATTTGTAAGCAAGCTGCTAAATCTATTTTAACCAAACTTTACAAAAAGAATTACCTATAATAGTGAAGATTACCTGAAACTGTTGAAAAAGATTTGGCTTGCGTAATTCAACAGTTTAGCATTTTAAGTTTTTCTTGTAGGTAATTTCACTGAAATAGCACTCAAAATTTCTTTTTCCCCACAAAAATTGAATCAAATTATTTTCAACCGATTCTTAGCCATTTTGTATGGGTTGGTTTTTCACATCTAAAAAATCGGGTCTTTTTCTATTCAAATATCGATTATGGAGGGACTATAGAGGGCAAGTTTTGGATTGGTGTTTTATTAACATTGAAAATGTTTATAGGGTCGTTTTGGATAAATTATGGTGTTACTAAAATGAATAAAGTGAATAAATGTGTATATGAGATGAACGCTAGCGTATACGGAGGGTACGATTGAATTTTTGGTTGGTGTTACTAAAATGAATAAATGAATTTTAATTCTATATTTTTATAATTAAAAATGTGAGAGTAAATGCAGTCAGCAGTTAATTGTGCAGCTTAAACTATAAGTGTTGGCAGTTAAAAAAAAACCGTTTGAAAAGAAAATGTATTTAGATGTGCAAAATTATGTTTTATTTTTAATTCAAACCTTAAGTAAGGCTTTTATGTGAAATGGTCGAAAAACCAAAAATCTAAATGAGTTGTGCTGGAGCAACTTTTTTCTTTATCAATAGTTACGTTTAATATAACAATTTCTTTTGTGTTTTTTGAAATTCCAAAAAATCTACAAAATGAGATATTAAAGGTGGTAACTTCAAAATTCAAAAATAGATGGTTCATACATTATTTACTAGACATTAGGGTTAGATCTGATTGTAATAAATTTTATAGTTTAAGAAAGATAATAAATAACTGATAGCTTTTCGTTTCAGGAAATTCTTATAATATTTTTATTTATATTTTTATATTTTTTTTAAATAAACTAATTTCTATCGATCGATTTTTGGCAGTTCTATTTTTTATCTTTTTAACTATTCCAATTAAAAATCTCTTATTCATGCAGGTAATAGATTACACAAATCTACATATAATATGTAAAATTTGTAATATTTAAAAGCATCTGAGATGACATAATTACATATTAGTGTTCATTAACATACTACCTAATAACTCTTTGGTCTGTGCACCTATACAATTTATTTTTATTCGCACCTTCAATAATTGACAATTAATTTGATATATCATATGTAGCTGTACGTTCTTCATAAGCCTCACAAATCTAAAATACAATAATTAAAAAGTGGTACTTAATATTCAATCAATATTCCTATAGTTCATCGTCATCGTTGATTTGCAAGTTTGTGTGCGGGAATCAGCCCAAATAAGAAGAACACAAATATTTCCCATAGTGCCACAGTTCATTCAAAATGTCTATCTCTCTCTGTTCATTATGTTTTTTGATTTGTTTCATTATTTGTCTCTCTGTCAGTGAATTACTGAAGAAAATGACTTTTCATTCAAGTTCAGTATTCATATTCACTCGTTCAATGTTCTTGTTGCTTGTTCCTTGTTCACTGTTTGTTCAGTCGTGTAGATGCTTCGGTGAGGGTAGTTTGCTCTGCTGCTCGGCAATTATTTTTTCTGCTAATACCTACCTAGTTAAATTAATAGAATGCGATTTGATGCGTTTGGTTATAGATACTTTAGTAGGCAGAAGGGTAAGATGCCTTATGGGAAATGTTTGGTTAGTAGGTAGGTACTTTAGTAAGTTAGGTAGGATGCTTGTGAGATTCGTTGTTTTTGTTTTAATTTTGTTAATTATTTTACTTTTGAGTTTTATTTAGGTATAATTAGACGGATTAAGGAAGAAAATAAAGATATGAAATAAAAAAACAAGAGGAAATAAAAATATACATAGGTCAATGAAATCTGAAAACTAAAACGTAAACCGCTTTATTTATTAGATTTTTTATAAGGTTGACTAGTTAGACAGTTGTTTTAGAAGTCCTTAATAGTTGAAAATATGCCTTATGGATATAAAATAAAATAAATAAATTTGGTGGCACAACAGCTCGTGAAGAACCAAGGCCTAGTGACTTACAACTCTCAACCATTCCTGTGTGCGTGTTGTTGGCAGGAATGGAGGGGACCTACAATTTTTTGCCGATTCCGAACGGCTAGATGAGAAGCACTTATTCATGACAAGTATACTCTTGGAGGATTTGTGAGTTCCTCGCAAGAGGCAGTACTTCGCGAAAAAAAACATTTCTGTTTTTAGGTGGCAGCGGCTGGGAATCGAACCCAGACCTTTGGCATGACAGTCCTACGCACTAACCATCATGCCACGAGGTACCACTATGCAATAGTATAGCCTTATTTTAAGTTTTGTATCATCTTCGTATATTTGGGTAATTGATAATTTATTTTATTCAGTTTTGTTTGTATGAAGCAATAAAAAGTTCAGATGATAAAATTTTTGTTGAGATAATGTCTCAAGAATGATCAAAATAGGGAATGATGAAATGGCTTAAAATTCCTTAAGTGTTTTTAAAGCTGTAGAAAAAAAATCTATTTATGCGCTACTATGTGCAAGTAAAGTATGCTAATTAAGTTTGGCTAAAAACTTTTTTTAATTTTTTTTAGTTCAATATAATTTTTAGATTGATCTTAGTAAAAATCATGATTAAAATTGGTATAAATTGGTGTACTTGGAACCAAGTAAAGATAAAATTCAAAATAAAAGAAAGATTAATAATTATAAAGACTTAAGATTTCTCTAGCACAGATAAGTCATTTTCAATGTCCCCATTGTTACTCAAGGAGTGAAATCTGTACATTTTTTACGAGTATTCTGTCTATCCAAGAATTTCAAAATGTATTGATTTGTTTTCAAACTTGCTAAATTTTTACTTTTTATATCAAACAGTTTACCTGAGTGTATTGCTGCAACTTGAGGACATACTGCATGACCGATTTAAAATCGGTCGGGCCATTTTCGAGATTTTGCAAAACCAACGTAGATAGATTCTCACGGTGTCATCGTCTCATTTACACGACGTCATTTTCATGGCAAAATTTATTATAATTTTAATTTTTTTGACGAAAATAATAGCGAATATTTAAGCCATTTACACGATTAAGTCATTAATTGGAAGAAAATAGATGAAATTATAGCATTTTGTCCTAAGTGTAGGTAGACGGATTGGAAATTTGTTCAGAATCATATTGAGATATCAAAACAAGATTGACAATATTGCCGTTTAGAAAAAAAAAATGTTTTTAGTTGGAGCAACAAACTCATAAAAGTACTCTTCTTACGAGTATTATATTTCTTCTTAAATAATTTATGATGTTAATATTTACAATAATTATTTTTCTTTTCTTAATTGACCCTTTTACTGAACCCAAGGACATAAGAAACTCTGAAAAATTGATAGAAAGAGAAATAAGATAAGAAATAAATATTTATTTTCTTGATTGGGGGCTTTTGTTTTATGTTTCATATTTCCATAAAGAATATAGTCATCATACAAAATATTATAAAACCAAACAAAAACCATTAAACCAAAGGCTATTGCTATTCCGACTAAGAGTGTAAATAACAAACATCGATAATAATAATAATAATAATAATAATGAACTTGAATATTCTTCCATACACAACATAATGTCGGTATGTTCATAAAAGATGTCTTAATACTTAGTGTTTGCATTATTAATAAAGTATGTTTGAACATAATACTATACTCTTGTACATACCAAGATTGAGAGAAGGAATTTTGTAATAAAATCATACATAAATAATTCACAATAAAGTTCGGTATATTGTGGAAGATTATATAACAAACAAAATACGAGTAATAAATTGATTTAATGGCAAAAGTTCATCTCAACAAAATACATAATAATGACACTCAATATAATAATAACAAAATTTCGATATTTGTGTGTGTTTTAGTTGCATTTTCACCAGGAAAACGGATGTTTGTTTAGGTTTAACGGTCGGTCGGCCGGTGTGTATATCCGTTTCAAGCGAATAAATATTTATACAAGTAGTATTTGCATATTCTCTCATGTATTATTAGATTTTAGAATAATTACATATTTAAAAAAGATTCAAAAATTTTTGTAGAATTCAAAAATTAGAAGAAAGGTACAATTAACAAATGGTATAATTGTGGTTTTCAGTTATGCTTTAACAAAAAATTGATTTTAAAGAATCAATTTATTCTATAGGGCTACTTTTCAATTTCACATAAACTCCACGAAAAAAAAAATCAAAATATAAATGAGTAATGTGTTTTATTCGTAGCTTAGAGTCTTTCAAGTCAAACTTATTAAGTTGCCTTGCAACTGTCTCATTTGGTCCTCAAATATTTACTTAAGCTTATGCCTAGTGTTGAGTCAACTCGGTTTGCTAACCCGAGGCAACTCAATTTAAGCACATTTGAATTTTTACTAACTCGAGTTAGATTTTACCTAATTGAATTGAATTGAATTGAATTGACCGAGTTGACTCGGTTTTTTTTTTTTTGTTTTTAATTCAGGTTAGATTCTACCTGAACCGAAAACAACTTGGTTCGGTTAGTAAAAAAAATACAAATAGCATTCAGTTTAGTGAACTCGGTTTTGTGTTTTGGCATCGACATGGGCTGAACGTTTACCGATTGGTACATGGTTTGTTATATTCATTGTGGCCGAACCGAGTACCTAATTGAAATGAAATTGAATTCAAATTTAAACCGAATTGCGAGCTGCAACGATGTAAGTTGATGGAATGATGAACTTAGAAAAAACATAGAAAATCAGAAATTTTCAGTTCTTTAAAGAGAAATTGGGTGACATTTGAAACGAAATACACTTTTTGCTTTAAAATATAGTTCGTTCACCATCTTTCACGCCATGAATAATCAAATTCTATTGAAGGATGGCTACGATGACAATGGATTAAAAACTTCTAAGAACCAGAAAATTTCGCTTTTTTTGAATGCTGCAGAAAAAAGTGATTTAAGGCCAAATGGGTGACATTTCGAGTGAAATACACTATTTGTCCTAAAATATAGTTCTTCCGCCATCTGCCAAACTATAAACTGTGAAATTCCATTGAAGGATGGCTACGATGACAATAAATTAAAAAAACTCTAAAAACCAGAAAATTTCGCTGTTCCAGAAAAAAGTGATTTAAGGCCAAATGGGTGACACACGGAAAGAATTCTTGGATCAGATCACGAAAAATGAGCTGCAAATTACGGAAAAATGAGTCCCGATTTATACCTTGTCTCGTGATTTCGTAATTTACGACTATTTGTTTGCAATTTGCAAAACTGAGCAAACTGAAGATATTGATATTCAAAAATCATAAATCAACACTCTTGAATATCAAAAATTGCGAACAATTTTCTTGAGTATCCTCAATCGCCAAATTGCAAATTTGCAAAAAGATTTGTGATCACCACTTTTATCTCATGATATTGCGACTTTGAAAGATCAATCTTACTTCTCTACCCTTCCATTGCAGGTATACACATTTCATTTTAATTCATTTGAAATAAATACTTTACGCTTGACTCTACTTGGATTTGAACTCACATCCTTCGAGTTGCGGAGCGAGCATACAACGACTAGGCCAACTAGGCATTTTGCTATAAAAAGTACAAACGTGAATCATGAATTTTAATTGCAAATCACGAAAACACAAATTTTGCAAATTGCTACGTTTTGAATGTTAAATTACCAGTTTTTGAATTTGGGATCAAAACGCCTTGATTTATGGATAAAACTTGATTCGTAAATTGCGACTGCAAATTTTTGGAACGAAATACACTACTTGCCTTAAAATATAGTTCTTCAACCATATTTCAAACAAGGATTTGTCAAAATCCATCGAAGGGTGGCCACGATGACGATGGATTTAAAAACTTCTAAAAAATCAGAAAAGAATTTGGAAAATCACGAAATTTCTATGTTTTTTTTTATGTTCCAGAAAAATCAAATTTAATTGGGTTTTCGACCACTTTACTACATTTAAAAAGTTGATCTGAAGTGACCTCACCGAATTTCGCTTCAAATCGAATTAGTCAACTTGATTTGAGAAAAAAATACTTGAGTATTCACAAATTTTGTTTCAACTCGAGTTGCAAAAACAACGCATGAAAAGTATTCACATAATTTAGCTTCAAATCGGGATAAATAACCCAAATTGAAAATCGAGTTTCTTAAATTTCAACTGGAGTTAACTCGGTTTAAAAAATTTGTAGTATGATAAATCACTACTAATACCTCAGTGACAGATAGGCAAACACTGATACTGATACATATTCCTACAAGCTTATAAATTTTTTATGATATTTTTTTATCCATAAAAATGAATTCAAGAATTGGAGGAACCTTTTGAATGTAACGCACAGTTTTAATACCTTTTTAGAATGATTCATTCATTCATTCCATTTTTATTTTTTTGTTCAATACTCGAAACTCCATCATTAATATAAATTCTATTAAAAAATAACATATTTTAAATTAATAGATTCAGAAAGACCATATACAAATATTTGAACGATTATTTATGTTAATTAATATGTATATTATATACAAATTACAATCAATTAAATGGGGCTTTATTTTAATTATGTATTATAAATTAAAATGTAGTAGACTTAATTACCTAATCCATACTTTACGGATGTTATGTCAAATATTTTCGAATATTACTGAGGTGAATAAAATAGTTTTTGTGTTTGTCTAACCACAAAAATATACATATAGCTACCGAGGATTATTTGCGGTTACAAGTACAGAGATTTTGTTTCAGTTTTCTTTTTTTTTTCTATAAAGGTTGTATGCATTTCAATTGAATTAGAGATTAGTCCAGAGATTATTAACATCCCGATAAAGGAAAACTATTTCAATGATAATAAAGTATTTAGGTTAGAGGACATAATTGGGCAAATATTTTTTTATAATCTATAATCTTTAATCTATTTCAAATCTCTTTGGGGTTTTTATTTAAAAAAAAATTGTATTTGTTGCTTTGTGGTTTGACTTGAGTGATATTTAACCCTATGTGTTCCGTATACTAAATAAATTAGATAAATATAATAAATATATAAAGCTTACTTGTTTGTATGTGACTACTCCTACAGTATTACATACTGTATATAAAATCTTACATAAATAAATATTAAAACAATTCTGAATGCAGACACTTGCGTCACTTTAACTATTAGAATCCCAAGGAATAATAACGTTCTATTCAATACATGAATATATAATATAGATGCAATTTTTAAATTTTTTGAAAACATAATTTTCCAGTAACATAATTCAACATTGAATACATACGTGCTCCAAGATACTTCAAAACAATTATCACATCATTTATAAATTGTAGGTACTTATAGCCTTACCTGAAATTAAAAAAACAGAAAACAACATTAGGTATTTAATAAAACTAAAATAGAAAGAAGACTGAATTATAATTATGCAATAACTATTCTCATTTAATATTTTTTTTAATTTAATTCAGCAAACACCACTCATTAAAAATGTTCATAAAAACGCATTAAAATAATAAATTACATAATAATTGCTCATTTTTTTAGAAGTTTTGGGGATCATTTCACTATATATATGCAAAAGGATGTACAAAATACAAATTATAAAAGAGACACACCCACAGAGAACAGATATAATTAAGCGAATATTTTATTACTGAAACTGCCCACTTTAATACCTTAGGGAATTAAATTTCCTTTTTTTTATATTTTTTGTTAAAATATGTAATTTAACCGGCACGACGACGAAACAAAAGAGGATTTTTGAATAATTTGGGGTTTGTTTTTTTTTTTTTTATGGAAAACTTAGTTTATAACATATTACGTGCCACGAATATCAGGTACATAAAACAAATAGTGTGAAAATTGATATATATTTTAAATAATTACCATTTATTTTATTTATTTTATTTCGGTGTTTTATTTTTTGTCAGTAAGTCAATTGTCACTTTAAACAAATGTAACTAAATTTTAATAAAAAATTTTGCTTAAATTACACGAGAATTTAACCTTCAGGAAGTACTTCGAGTTATAACCCATCAAATCAAAGTTTTGAAAAGGAATACAAATTGAAAAAAGGAAAGGAACAAATTTAAAAAAGGAAAGGAAAAGGAATTTAATTTAAGAAAATTACTCTAATTAATTTGCGGTTATTACGGAAAAAAAATACTATAAAATGTTCATTCATTAGCGAATATAAGGAAATTTACTTTTCATAAGAAATTTTTTAAAGCAATAATAGGGACATACTTATACATACGTGTCAAATTTAAATTTATTTAAAAAAAATGACCGAGTGCAAGAATGTTTTCGCCAAGGATGTGTAACGTCTCTATCTGACGGGTTAGACTATTGTTTTTGTAAGGGTAAGGTAAGGTAAGGTTAGTAAGGTAATTCTGACATTCCTTCTTTTGAATATTGATTTCAAAACATTGAATGACATTATTATAGAAGAAACAGAAACATAGAGCACTTGCTTGTAAATGAAGATTTCACATTCGAAATATAAAATCTCGCAGAAAAAAAAATCCTCACTTTTCATAATCTCGCAATAATAAAATTCCATTTTTAACAATCTCGCATTGACAAAACCTCGTAAATTAAAATCTCGCGAAATTCAATTGCATTAACAAATAGATTTTTTTATCAGAATCTCTCTAGTTAAAATATGGCTTGATATTTAAATTTGTGAGATTTTGATTAAATTAAAATACACGACTCGATTGCATGTACTTGCTCTTATGTTTAAGTTGCTTGGAACTTAGAAACTTTTGAAATATGCAAGTAAATACCTATAGAAAAAATAGAAAAATAGAAAAGAACATTTAAATCGTCCTTTTAATAATAAAAACAACTTGTATAAAATACTTAGACCTCGAAAACAAGTATGTCATTTGATAACTTGAAAAAAATATGAATATATGAAAAAAAAAATTATAATCGTTGGAGCGTTTTTTTAAACTAATTTTGTATTTTTAAAATTGTAGTCACATTAAAAAAAATTTGGTACGCAAAATTTGAATTTTTATTGGTATACTTACGTTTATTAATATCGTTTTAAAAAAAAATCATCAGCCCATTTTTGAAACACCAAATTTTCAAAAAAAAAACTTTAGTGTTTTTTTTTTTTTAATCCAAAATTTGTATTCAAAATTTGCAATTTTATTCAACTTTTTTGACATTTAAAAGGAGCGTACAAGAATGCACAGATTTTTTTTTTTATCAAAATCGTAGAGGCCGTTTTTGAGATAAATTAGACTTTCCTTAGTATTGCAAATATGTACCTTTATTTTTTGAGCTTAAAAAAAATTCAATTTCCCCTCTCCACAATCATCAAAAAGCCTTAATTATAAAATTTCAAGAAAGTCGCATCATTGGTTTAGGCTGTAGATCCACTTTTTCTACAGACAGAATTTATCCACTTACTTTTTTGGAGGTCTCTATCATCGTAATGTCATGATTGAAAAATTCCAAATTTTACGGGGAATTCTTTAAACAAAAAACTATCTTTATTCCCATTTATTGACTTTTATTAGTTTTTAAATCGAACATACTTAAATAATTGTTTTGCACACAATTTTTTAAAGCAGAAGACACCTTGATTTTTTTGACATGACATCCAATCACCTTATCTGGATCCATATTTATATCCAAGGAACAGATATCATTGCAAGCTCTCTTGCTTTCTCCCTTTCATTCTCCATAACGCTTCGGGATACTCTTTCAATCCTTTTCTTAGTTGAAAAGGTTCTTTTAATACTAGCTGTGGTCACTGGACGCGTGACCAAAACCGTAGGCAAGAAGCTTATACCTCTAAAGTAAGTCTTGTCACATAGATCAAGCAATTTTAAAACTTCGGTTGAAAGTTCGCTCGACCATTGTTCGGCTTTTTGGTACTTGTTTTAATTATTAATAATTAAATTTAATTTAATATTAGTTTTGAAAGTTATGTTTGCATTTCAATAGTTGAGTAAGAAATTAGTATTTCACCTTCTTCACCAAGGCAATTGCGAATTGCTGGTTCAAGTGAGGGCTTGCACAGTGTACATACCTATAAAAAAATGCTCTTCCGCCCTTTCTCTTCCTCTTTCAAAAATTTTCAGCCTTTCCCTAAATCAAGGTGAATTTCCTCAGATATGGAAATCATCTTTCATAACCCCAATACACAAAAAGGGTCCGAAGGGTGATATTAACAATTATCGGCCCATTGCCAAGCTTTCGCACATACCTAAACTCTTTGAAAGTATTTTGTATGAAACCTTAAGTTTCCATTGTAAATCTCTCATCTCCCCCTCACAACATGGCTTCCTCAAATGTCGATCTACTACCACTAACCTTGTTGAATTTGTGTCCTTCACCCTCTTAGCCTTAGAGAAAGGCCACGAAGTTGATGTTGTCTCAACGGATTTCAGCAAGGTCTTTGACAAAATTTCCCATAAGCTTATTCTTTTCAAATTGTCCACTCTTGGCTTCGAACCCTCTTTGTTACAATGGATTTCTTCTTACCTTGAAAACCGATTTTACAGCGTTAGTTTTAGATCTGCCACCTCTAGTCCTTTCTTAGCTACATCTGGGGTTCCCCAAGGAAGCCACCTGGGCCCACTTTTATTCATTCTTGCTATAAACGATATCGAAAGAATCATCAAACATTCTTCTATTTCTCTGTACGCCGATGATACCAAGTTTTTCAAGACCATTTCCTCAAGACATGACTCTTCTCTTATTCAACAAGATCTTGACAATTTTTCAGTATGGTGTCTAAAAAATTGCCTAGAGCTAAACGTCGCCAAGTGTCAATCAATCACTTTTTCACGCAAACGCATAAAATCTCCTCCCCGTCTCTACCTGATCCATAATCAACCCATACCCTCCGTCGATAATATTCGAGACCTTGGCATTTTATGTGACCCTGAGCTTAATTTTATTTCTCACATAGACGATATCATTCTCAAAGCAAACTCAGCACTAGGATTCATCAAAAGATGGTCTAAAGAATTCTCCAATCCCTACGTTACCCGGTCCTTATACATATCATTCGTTCGTCCACTCCTAGAATACGCGTCTCAAGTTTGGTCCCCTTACCAACTTACACATATTTCCAGAATCGAGAGCATCCAGCGTCGTTTCCTACGCTTTGCTCTTCGGGGTCTATCATGGAATAATCCTTTTATTCTGCCTCCCTATTTAGACCGCCTTAAACTTATCAACCTGAACTCGTTGGAGGAACGAAGAGATATATCAGACATTCTCTTCATTCATCGACTACTCTCTGGTTCCGTTGACTGCATGTCGCTCTACAACTCTGTCTCTTTTAATACTAACCCTCGTAATACACGTACTACTCGTCTCTTTTACATACCCACTCACCGAACCTGTTATGGCTCCAACGAACCTATCTCTCGCATGCTGCGGGGTGTTAACTCGAATTTGTCCTCCTTCGACTTTAACCTCAGTACTCCTTCCTTAAAACTCCGGCTTCTGAAACGCCCTCCCCCTCACTAACGTTAGCTTAAGTTCTTAGTTTTTAAGTTATATTAAGAATTAGCTTGTATTAAGCTGAATAAATGGGAGTTTTTGCCCCCACCAAAATTAAATTAAATTATAGCGTTTGGGTAATGATGCCTAATCCTGCACTGTACTCCAGATAAGTGACCTGCCATATTTACGGCTGCATCATACCCTTGGCCAACACAATTGTTCATATCAAGATGTAGTTCTTCACATCGCTTTTTGTTTTTGTCAAGTTTTCAGAAGTTTGGTCATCAACAAGAACAAAACCCAGAAAATCTTTCCGAAGCATACCTAAACAGTCTGTTGATTCTTAACGAAGTATTTTAAAGTAGTTGAGAACTACTCGTACATACATGGATATAGCCTCTTTATTTTTATAGATTTGAATTAGAAAATTTAAGTTTTTTGTTTAGATTTTCGGATGGGGATTCAGCCCACAAGCCCCCTGGCTACGTGCCTGATCTCAAGTAAAAATTATCAGTTACGATGCGATTTAATTTTGCTAGATTTCATATCTTCTAATCGAGTTCCTTTTTTCGGATAAATTTAAATTATGATTTTCGAGGTTTTGGCTGATATTGGTGGTATTTTTCGGTTCTAGATATTAGTGAGAATTTATCAAAAACAAAATTCTTTATTGTTATGGCGAAATTATGAAAAACAGGATTATAATTTAGCGAAATTTTGTTTGTCGAGATTTAAAAAAAAAAAATTGATTTGCGGGAATTCGTACAGTTCTCTATATTTTTATGGTTTGGTACGAAATCTGACTTACTTTAAATTGCATAAGTATTTGAAATTTCGAATTACGAAATATCGCAATTTGAAAAACAATAAAACCCAAAGAAAAAGTTTTTTTATTTTCAAGTTTCCTTATTTGGTTGGCTGGATTTTTATTTTTCAGTAGGATGGTAAGAGCGATGTTACTGTTAGATTTAAATTTGCGAAATACCTATTAATTTGCGAGATTTTGATATGCTAGAACAAAGAAACGTTAGTTTTCTTAGTTGTAAAAAATATGTTGGGGAAAATAAAAAAAGCTTAATAAAAGGTTTCTTTATTTCCTTTCGGTTTGCAGGATTTTTAGTTTTTCATTGAAAAATTGAGAGCGATGTCACTGTGAGATTTGAATTTGTGAAATTTCGACTTGCGAAATTTCGATATGCGAGATTTCGATATGTGAGATTTTGACATGCGAAAACTTTGATATGCAAGATTTCGAAACCTATGAAATTTTGAATTGCGAGATTAAGGTTGATTTTTGCGATATTTTTTGGTGCGGGATGTAGATAAATTCGAGATTCTTAGAAGCGAACAAACACGTTTATAAAAACTAGAATTATAAATTGGAGAGATTTTGTTTTTCGATATGTTTTTAAAAATGTGAGATTTCATTATTCGAGATTTTGGTTTTTTGAGGTTTAGTGCAGCTTCTAATTAGGGAAAAGAGAAAGAAGTGATTCATTGTGAGTCTCCGTTTCACACAATTACGTTCAGCAACCGTTAAGTAAGCATCCGTTTCCGGTAGCTGGAATAAAATCATCGTTGAGATGTCATCGACTATTTTCACTAGAACATCAATTTGTTGAAGCTTATTTTGTTGGCGAAAAGTTATTGTAGAAATTGAGCGTTCAAACATGCCCTTACTCATCGACAGCTTTGTTATAAGTGATTTTTTTTTTAAATTTAATATTTTAAACCAATTCCTTAGTCAATCTCGTCATACGTAGTTCCTGACACAAAAAAGCTTCTTTAAAGGCAATTCAGAAGTCATTTTATAAATTCACTCACATCATCCCAAAAATTTTACCGAACAATAAAAAATGAGAATATTTTTGATATTGCATCCTCCTCATGGTCGACTACACTATGCAGCACCTTTACATAATCGACCCATAACAACAACAAAAATCAGCGCCTCTAAAAGGGGAGAACCAGAACAGCTATACAAAATTCCGCGAGTTCGTAATCTATGCACACATCAGGCACACGTCCGTCTGTCTGTTTGTTTTGGATGTCTGTGTGTCGGCCGGCTATACACACGGACGGTTGGTTGTATTCCACGTATATGTGTGCAGACAAAGTGGCGGCAGTGGCTACGGACGTTCCGGCCGAGCCGCATGCTATATAGCGACTGCGACAGTGTCCCATTGGGACATTTTCCGGTCGATTGCATTTTGCATTCCCGTTTCATGTCGATTACCTGGTGGTCGTATTATTACACCGAGTGTATATTTTTTTTTTGCAGATTCTCAGTGTTTTTGCTTTTTGTTTCTTGTTGCAAGTTGCAACCTCCTTGTTCCTTGATTCACCACGCTTGGCATTTGGCTTCGGACGTGTGGCGTGGAGCAAATTTTAAGCCTCTGGATGGAAAATTTTTTTCCGAAAAAATTTAAAAACCCCCGGGGAACTGATATAACCGCCACACTTTATACGAGCAGTATTGTTGTAGGAGGATGAGAAGGTTGATGTGGAGTTGATGAAGGAGTTTAACAATACCTACCTTGCTGTGTGATTTTCAGGCAGGTAAAAAAAAGCTTGGAAGTGGAAGTCCGTCCATGTATGGATGGTAGAGTAACAGCAGCAGAAGGAACAGAAAGGAAGGAGACACTAGGCTGCCGGTGAAAGTCGTTTCTGTAAATCGTCGATGAACAACTGAGAACTGACATGCAGCCGTGCCACGCGAGGCTACAACTATACCACGAGCATAATATTGGATGAGATCGTGGGAGACTGTATAGAGTAGTTGTTGGCGCGCTGCCGCCGGACGGTGATTTATTTGTTAAAGTTGATTACGTTTGGGGCTCATTTTTTGTTGTTGTAACTTGAATGGAATTGGGATTGCTGTTGCAAGCCGCCCGTCCTTAAAGGTTCTCTGTATTTTAATTTTACATTAACCGGGAGGGCTGTGGGCGAGGATGGATGTGCAAGTCAGGGAAAAAAAATATACAAGAGGACACAATAGGCATAACATACCTACAACAAAAACAAAAAAATGAAAACATACCTGACGATGAGGTATAAGGATATATCGTCCGTTGTATGCAGGCGATGATGGCGACGCATTGATGAGAGAATATGGAGGCGGTTCAGGAATCAAAAGTTCTTTTTTTGTATTGGCTTTTTACCTCCTTGGTACTTGCTGTGAACGACTAGCTATGCCTTATGTGTGTACATAAGGTTTTTTTTTGTATTCTGCTACAATTTGCACGTAGTTAAATGAATGGCATCAGAGTAGTTAAAAAAAGGATAGCTTCTGGAGGTAAGGTTCCTTACCTACCTTTAACGTGGCAGCAGTTTGACATTAAACCAAGCTTGGAGGGTTTTTTATGTGCAATTTTGTATTTTATGCTTCAATTAAAATGTTGGTGGATGATTAATTTTTATATAGGAAGTAGGTAGGTACGACAAAAAAGGTAGGTACGATTGGAGAAAAATGTAATTGAAATGGGCCATAAGCAAATATCTAAACATTTTTTGGAAATTGTTCAATTTTTATTCAAAATATTTTTAGCAAAAACTGGATTTTTGCCCCAGTCTCGCTTGGATTCATTAATGACTACAAAGTCATACTCAATTTGTATTAAGGTAAGTTGATTTTACATGGATTTTATTGAAAAAAAAACTTCTGTGAACTACCTTCCTGTATGCAATAGGATTTGAATTTCTTGTTATCAAAGGTGGAAAAGTTTGCCCAAAACCTAACATTACTCGTACGGGTTTGATCTGTGTCTACCTGCGTTTTGTAACGCTTACATCAAAATTACAGTTAAAAAAATGATGAAAATTGATCCAAAATGCATGAGTTTTGTTCCTTTTTTCAACGTCCCTCGACTGATTTTGTCAACGTGAGAGGTACAGACCTTGAAAAATACTAGCCTGGTTTGGTGCAATGTGGGTGTTTTGGGAGTGAAAAGTGTAAATCCACAGGTTATTAAAGTCGTTTGAATTCATGCGAGATTTCACAAAACCCTACAGAGTCAGAAGCAAAACGCATCATGATGTTGCCAGTCGCCAGAACATTTGATGGCCGGTTGACATCAGAATTTCGTGAAATGATTAGGTCTGGAGATCGTTACTGTAATGAATCGATTGTTTCGATCCATTCCGTCCAGTTGAGACCTCAAAAGCTCCGTGTTAATGTTCATGCAGCAAGTGATGTTTACAGTCTTTTGACTGATCACTGATCTCGTTCTCGAGTATAACGCCACAAAACTTTAATCCGTACCAGCTTTTTGGTCGTTGAGATTGCTTTTATTTTTCATGGATTGCAGGAGAATTTTCTCAGACCCACAATTCTATTTATTCAAGAAGCCATTCCGATGGATATGCTTTTCATCCGTGAAGCTGAAGATGCATAAAAAAAATTGTAGGTCCCCTTAATTCCCAACAACACACACACAGGAATGTTTTGGAGTTGAAATTCGCTAGGGTCTGGTTTTCCACGAGCTGCTGCGCCACCAAATTTAATAATTTTCTTTTTTATTCTAGAAAAATTTGAGTCCAAATTTGAAGTATTTATTTGAAAAACAAAATAAAAAAAATTATTTCGCACTGTTAATTTCACTGTAGAGTAAGCGTGATATTCCGTTTCTCAGCAATGGAGCTTGCTAGGAATTTGTGGTAGCTAAGGCTCCAAATTTGCAATTCTTATGTTTTTCAAAAAAAAAAAATTCAATTGCAATTTTTAAGACGAAATTTGACAAAAAAATCAAAAAATGCATTTTGTGCTGTAAACTGTGAAGTTAAAAGCTTGAGATGATCTTTTTCATGCGGTGGAAATTAAATTGCAATTGATCATAGCTAATGAGGTTTAATAGTATATTGCACTAATCTCAGCATACATAAAAAGGTACGCATACAGTGGAAGGTATCATTTTTCATAAAAATATTTATTTTTTGCTAAAATACCTTAGAAAGTGTAAAAAAAAAAACACTAATAAAAATCGACCATAAAGTATTCAAAATATTTGATTTTCAAAAACAAATTTTTGAACAATTTTAGAAATCCAAAAAATTATTTGTTTTTGAAATTTTGGAAAGAAAAAATAGAAGCTTTTATATTGAAAAAATAATTGAAATCGAAAATAAAAAAATGGTTCTTTGGGGAGGTTAATAACTTTTACCTAAAGAAATTTACTGAATTTTATTTTATTTTATAGAAATGTTATGGAGCCATTTTTGGGAGAAATTTGATTGGTAAATTTGCTTAAAAAAATTGTAAAGCAGGTAGCGTTATTTTTAGTTCTAAAAAAAAAAGAAAAAACGTGTGGGCAGAATCACCAAAAAGCACTTTTAAACAAAGTTTTAAAAAAAATTGATCTCGCCATTTAGGCTGTAGCCAAACATACAGACAGACAGGCAGATAGAATTTAGACATCCACTTTTTTCGTCTTTCATAAATTTACCACTGGCTGGGACGAGTTTTTCTTGAAAAAGATATGGCGAATTTTGGTTCTCATCGCCTCATTAGAATAATTGTAATTTTGAAAATAACATAGTCTTAAATAATAAAGCATGGCTCAAACTTCGAATCATACGCCACTATCAACTGACGGCATACCGGTGTTGTTGTGCTTTGCAAAAGCTACAAAATCTTTAAACATCGATAGGAAGAACCCAAAGTTAATATGTCTGAATTATTGGGTATTTGCCATCATTAAATGCCCTCAAACACAATCACATATTGTTTTATTGTTTTTTTTTTCCTTTTTTTTTGTATAATTTCATTGAACTTACAACAACCATTAATTTTACTGGTCACCAAGGTTTTTGTTACAAAAACCAAAATATACTCTTCCGTAGGTTTTTGGTGTGTTCGTGTTGAACTCAAATCTGAAGTCAGAATTTCCATCAGATCAAATTTTTGAGATGTTTCCGTTATTTCAGAAAAACCGTTTTAAAAAGTATAAAAACCGTTTTTTAAAAAAAAAGCAAAATGTATATTTTGGTTTCTGTAACAAAAAAACTTTAAAATTTTGCTGACCAGTGTTACCTATCTGCAAAAAAAAAATTTCTCAGGAATACAATATTTTGATATATGTACGTTATCTTTGCTTGTAGATACGTAAAAGATTCGATAATACTTTTTTTGTTCTATTAACCAATCTGTGTTCCTACTTATATTCCTAACAGCACTCCATTACCGCACACAATACTCTTCAGATTGTCTACTTTTGATGACATGATAAAGAATTCATTCATCGCATCAAATTCACTTAGTTTATATAAAATGCACTTGATTCCATGTGAATTCCATTTAGGTAGGTATACGCCCATCATAATCCACTCCTCATTCAACCCACTCTATTATGATAAATACATTCCATTACACCGACTTTTGCTGCTACTGCAATTGTAAACTCTACATACTGTATCTAGTAGTTGCAATCATCTTCTAAATGCAAGTGCAATTTAAGAAAAGGACTAACACAATATCCACATGCACATCAACACCACACCTCTAACCATCACCTGAGTTTGAGGCTTGGCAGTAATTCATTCGCCGCAAAAAAAAAAACACATAAAAACCACAACAAAAATCGGCTTTAAAAAATGGACTTACAACAAAAAATATAAACTCTAAGCAAATGCCACGAAATTGCATTGTGAGATATGCATTGTGTGTGCATCTGTGCCTTTTGATGTGTTCAGCTTGGTGCATTCGGAAGGAGTGGAAGTGAGTTTAAGAATCAGTGTGTTTGCGCTTACTGTGCACCTGTAAAAGCTGCCACTTTCTTGAGTAAAAACATTCAACAACCCCAAACAATAACAATAAAGTGGAGTAGGTGCAAACTTCAAAGATACAGCAGCAGCCAACGGTATAGCAGTCGTAGTAACAATATAGTGCAAGTTTACAGAAGCTATATACGAGTGTAACGTGTGAGTAAGTATAGTTAATGCCAGGCCCAAGGGACAAAAGGGTGGGAACAAAGCATCTATTGCCAACTTTGTTGTTCTTGAGAAAATTTCGAATTGGCATATCAGCTGGGTTATTGTTTAGTGGTATCAAATGAAACAGCTCTCAACTTGGATAAAATAGCATAATGGAAGTCATTTCCTTTAGAATTTTTAAAAATAAACTGCTGATGGCAATACTGTTTTTGTACATTTATTATTTTCTGGTATTTCGGTGACTAGCTTACTTTTGCTAAATATTTCGAAAAGCCCGCGTTTCGGGGTCTTTAACCAGCATCCATTTCGAACGTGGTGAGACTCTTAAACTTTATTGAGCTGGAACAATATTTCCTACGCAGGATCTCTTTTCTCGGCACTCTTGTTTTTCAGTTTTCACTGCACCATTTTTTCATGTACATCTTCAATTTCCGTTTCTCATACCGTTTCTGTTTTTTTTTTCATCGTCTTACCTCGAGTTCTGTCATTGGAGTGGGTTGGTCGCTCTTGTGGCCTTTGGTCGGTGATTTGAAGGCTTATTTTATGATACCGTGCGACTGATGGGAACAATGATTTTTGGCGTTTGTGGTAGGTAAATAGCCAGCAGAGAACTATTTGGTCAGGTATTTGCTAAAGGCTCTGGCAACTTCATAGACTTATTGATGAGTCAACTTATCAACATATCGATACCTTCCCGTAAGAATGTATTAAGCGACATTTTAAAAATATCAGAGGCATCGAAATAAACCTCTGGATTAGTTTCTTATGTGTGCATCTAATGAAATAAAAAAAATTGGAAATTAATTTTCAACTCAAAATCCCTTTAAAAATCTATTAATTACTAAAAAATACACAAACAAATAATTAAAATAGAGGCTTTTAAAAATTTTTATTTAAAATTTTTAAAATGTCGCTTAATACATTCTTACGGGAAGGTATCGATATACTGGTACAAAAAAGCATTACAGCGTGTTATTTTTTACTAGTGGGCGAAAGCTATTTTCAGACACCACATGGAGCTCTATTTTTATTTTTGTTTAAGTATTTTTGTCTGATTTTGATTCCCATTATCACTGTTTGATTCAGAATAAAAAAAAATATTAACAAAATTCCTGATCACTAAATAAGTTCCAAACTACCTTCCCTATTCTACTATTATCCCTCAACAAACACTACTGCAATTGTTTATTTCTAACTTGTAGACTTCGAAAAAGTCAGCATCCGACGTCGTTTGAAATTTATCAACTTTTTAACAAGTTAATTCTCTATTTTTTGAGCTCCTAATGTTTCAAGTTACAGAAACGGAGGATTTATTAAACTTCCGACAAAATTGCTATGGTTCTTCTTATAAACGTGTTGCTCCGCGTGTTGACCAAATTTTAAAAAGATGTTGAATTTCATTTGTTCAACAAGTATTTTATGTAACTTGTTATAAGCCGCACAGGCGTCCATTTGAGTATTACTTCTTAAAGACGGGTTGGTTTTAAATTTATTCTTGTAACTTATAAGATAATGGAGCTCTAAGTTTTTTTGAAACATTGGTGAAATGGTCCTACATTGTTTTGATATTCGGTCGGATTGAATGCGTACGGATTAAAACGAAAAACAAAAAGAAGCCCCAATTGAAAACGTTTTTATTCTGATTGTTTGTGAATCAGAGATGTTCGACAAAAGGAATAGATCCACAAACTGCCATTTTTGGCATTTTCAATTCCACTACCTTTTTGTTGGCCGTTTTCAATCCCTACGGATTTAATTCAACCGAATATCAGACCAGCCACCATAGATATGATGATTGCCTTCGAAATATTCACACAAGTCTAAAATGATTGATAATTGCCTTTAGGTAGAATATAGAACGTGGTGAATTTAATTGACGATTATGAGAGTCCCATCTTTCGGTGGAGTTTGAAAACCTAGTGACATTCTATTGAATATTCTATTAAAACAAGAGTTCAGTTTTGTGTTTGAAAAAATGAGACAGATAAATCCAACTAACAAACTCCTCAGTCCTAAGCTCTTGGCATTAGTAAATTAACTCTGATAAGACTCTTTAAGATCCCATAACAAGACTTAAAAGTAATATTAATATCTTGTTATGAAAGTAAACTTTCACTATAAGACCATAGCTCTTAACAAATTTTAAAGAACTTAGGTCCCATAAGAAGATCAGTTTTTCCTCCTTTTATAGGAGTTTATAAACTTTAAGTCTTATTAGAATCCTATTATAAAATTTGAATTTTGTTTATTATTTTGTAACACAAATAATCCAATAAAAAAACACTTTTAAGAGCTAAAGTTTTATTATACTCTACAAAAATGATTTAAAGCGATGTTTAGAATAAAGCTTTTATTACAAGACCATAATAGAAGTTAGAATAGACCAAAATATTTTCTTAGTCAAAATCAAAAATAAGAAAACTCCAAGCAAATGGATAGCAATCAATGTAAGCAATAAAAAGCTAAATATCTTATATAAGGAGAGTTTAAAGAAGGCTTGAAAGGTCACTAGATTACACGAAAAGTTAAACAGACGATAGTAAAAATTTACATAGTAAAAGAGGAATAATTACCAAAATTTAGTGAAAATTGCATTTTATTTAAAAGCGCTTTGCTTTTTTTCCGATAATCATAAAAATAAAATTCCTTTAACGAAAAAAACAAATCTCATATAAAATATTTTACTCTACATAGCCATGAGATAAAAACAATTTACTGGTAGAATACTAACAGAGTTCATATTAACTCTACTCTCCTGTAAATAAGTCTCATAAGATTCTGGTTGAGTCTTATAAGAAGAAAAGTGATACTTGGAATAATTCCCTAACTCCTAATTCAAGCAAAAATCGAAGAACTTATAAAAAACATCCACAGCAGCTGGCAACAATACCCATTAGGCAAAGGCTCTAAGAAATACCTATTATTGTAAGTAAGTAAGTGTAAACAGTAAATCATTTCCTCCTCCTCCTATTCTGACTTTGCCCTGTCTTTTTTCTTAGGTATAATAATATTTAAGTATGTACGTTACATTGCCCTTGGGTAATTTACAGTGAAAACACATCATGACTTTAAGGTAGTCAAGCATCCATATCTTCTTTTTTTTTTTTTGTTTATTATAGCTAGAGCTTGATGTTTTTATAGTGTGTTGATGTGGCGACTATGTCTCTGTTCATAAACTTACAAATATATAGCTTAGCTATGTTAATATATCTTCTAGCAATGGCATTTTATGTTACCTATGTTAATATAGAAATTTTTTGTGTGTCAAGTTTCTACGGAGACCTAAATTTTCACTAAAAAATATTAATTGTTGTTGCATATTTTAATTTTTTTTTTTTTACTTATTTCTTTGTTTAGGTCTTCATTTTGTACAATACTAGGATAGAAAATGATGAACAAACTTAAATGAAGGAGAACAGATAAATTTTTAGTGGAAGGAAAAGGATAGCGAAAATAAAATCAGAAGGCATCCTTATTGTTAAAAATAGAAATTATTTGATATCCTTCAAGTAAGCAAAACTTTAAGAATTCAATAATTGAATTGATTGACGTTGATTTTATCGTGCAAGACAAAAATCCGTCGTTCTTGTTTTGTTAAAAATTAACCCTGGTAATGGTAACTTGACAATCAAGCGCAACAAAATCTATTTTTTTGACAAAACTTATTTAAAATTTTGGAAAAAATAAATTTTGGATTTAAAACAAAAATATTAATTATTTTTTTTTGAAAATTCAATATGTATTTCAAAAACGAGTTGATGAATTTTTTGAAACTAGGTTTATTTAATATATTTTAATATACATATTCTCAAAATTGGCATACCAAACCCAACTAACAATTTAGCTTGTATAAGGTAAAATTTTTCGAATTTGGCAAGTAATAGCTTGTATAGAGCTTGTATAAGGCAATCTGGAGCAAGCCAAGAATTTTCCACCTGAAATTTAAACAAAAAGCTGCTATAAGGCCTTAAAATATGAGCTACACAAGCTCTATACAAGGCTCATAAATATAAGTTATAAATGGCTTGTATAAGGCCTTCCAAATTTGTTTACTGAAAATGTTAAAAATAATAGCTGCTATAAGGCTCTCCACAACAACTTTTATAAGGCTTGTTTGTAAAAGCCTAATACAAATTAAAATAATCAGTCAGGATCAACCATTGTGACTTGTAAAATATTGTGCTTATAAAAAAATCAGGTTAAAATAAATAAGAACTGTAAGTACCCATGAACATCGTAAAACAGAAAAGAAGTGCTTACAGTAACATTGAACGTTTTAGCAAAACTTAAAAATGAATTACTCATGACAAAAATTTAAAAGATCTGGAACCTACCAAAGACAAGTGAGAAAAAACAGAGAAGCAATTCTTAAAACAGCCAGAGAACATTCAAGAAGTTTTGAAAAACAAAGAACAGATATTAGATTGCCACAGCTATTTATTGACTGTTCCCTCTGCGTGAACGTGAAGTATATGGTAACAACTTATTCACTTTTGATTATAATTTCCTCAACAGCAAATTGGCATAGTGGTAGAGTGCTAAACTGGAACGAGGCAGGAATCGAATTCAAATCCCAGGTAAAAAAAAAACTTTTCATTTTTATAATTAAACTAACATTTGACTCATTATAGAATACAGAAAAAAAAGTTTCGGAAGCTGACTGAGGAGAAAAAACTACAATAAAATAAAATGCAATAAAAAATACAACATCAGAGAAATAAAATAAAAACCGACAAAAAAATGCATTTTTTTTATTTCAGAATCAGCTTTGCTAAAAAAATTTTTTTCTCTCGATGGATTACTTATGCAAAATAAATTTGGGTAAGGCCTTATATAAACATCCAAGGCAAGCTATTGGCAATAGCTGTCAAAATGGCTTTCGTAAGGCCTAATATAAACATCCAAGGCAAGCTATTGACAATAGCTGTCATTAAATGGCTTTGGTAAGGCCTTATTTAAACATCCAAGGCAAGCTATTGGCAATAGCTGTCAAAATGGCTTTCGTTAGGCCTTTTATAAACATCCAAGGCAAGCTATAGCTTGTTCAGCCAAGCTAATAGCAATTCATGAAAAGCTATTTGCTGCTATAAGACCAGTCAACAAAAGTCTTATGGCAGTTAATTAGCTTAGGTAAATGCGCCAAAATGGCTTGCATAAGGCCTTTTACTATTTCTATAGCAGTCTGAAAATAGCTTGTATAGAACCTTATACAAGTTTTGTTAGTTGGGAAACTTTTATTTAAAAATATTACCAACATTTTATAAATAACAAATTAATTTTTCAGAAAACCGTTCCAACGATTAAAATTTTTCTTTTTTGCGTATATTTGTATTTTTTCAATCAAATGGCGTACTTGTTTTTGAGCTCTAAGTTTGTTAACTAGTTGTTTATACACTTAAAAGAACTTGGTGCCTCTGAAACCTTGAAATTTGAATTATAGCCGCAAGGAGGAGGGAGTCTGTTGTTAGAAGGAGCCATTGATTTTGTTTTTCATATTTTTATTTATTTTTGACACCATTTTATAACCTTTTCAATAATTTTTAGAAATTAAAACCCACATACCACATATTTCAAAAATAAGGAACAATTAAATCATTAATCGAAGGGCGTGTCTGACACTTAACTTTATCGTCTTTCAAAAAATATGTTCATCACAAGAAGTAGGTATCACAAGAAAAGGATTCCCAGAAAAAAAAATGCTCTTTAGGCCTTTTAAAGTTAATCCAAACTTCACTGCCGAACATAACTGATTACTTTAACAAAGCTATATAACCATAATAAGAGAATGCCCAAAAAATTAAAGCATTTTTGAACATGCAAATAGATTACCTACCTACAGATTGTATTTTAAGTGAAATAGAGGCAAATTCACAGACTTTTCAAAAGTGTCAGCAACACAACTCAACATATGTGGCATACAAAACACATTGACTTGGTCTTATTTCGGGGGACTTTAACAATATTCCAAAGTCAGAGCATGAGAGGACAAGCGAAAAGCAATCACTCATTCACAACATCAGCTCCCTTGTCTCGTTCAATTTCCCATGTTGACAGTTCTCACAAAAGTGGTGGCTCTGTGTGCTATGATGCTCTGTTTACCGCATATTCATATATATTCATTCTTCAAAAATTAGAATTTGTTATATCCGAAAAACAGAACAGCCCCCACCCCTTCCCCGCATCACTTGACGGGGGAGAAAAAACATGCCACATCTAAACCCTGTAGGACAGAATTCTGACTGATGCTGCCATCCGAAAATGGCAAAATTTGATTGACGCGTGACCAACAACAAGCCATCAAATAATAACACAGTAAAAAAGCCTTCGAAATGAATAACTTGACATCAATTTAATAGCTTCGCCGCGGGGTGGACCAGATCAGTTCAGATGGATAGCGACTTAAACCATTATGGGATAGGATGGAATTTAAAGGACAAAAAAGAAGAAGAAAAAAAGAACAGAACATTGATAACGGAAATCGCTCCAAGAAAGTGACACGTGCTAGCTATAATAGGGTACGTATATACCTACTGTTGCTGTTTCTATTTCTGTTGGGTGCGATGGTTTGGGTTTTTGTTGGGCGCCATTTAAAATTGATGATGATGATGTTTTCCATCTTCCATTATCGGAGCTTTTAGAGATGCAAAAACATGCCGTTAGAATGAGAAGTGGAAATTCATTCTTCCGCACCTAAGATCGTCGTCGGTTGTGTCGTGTTGTGTCCCAAAAAAAAAAAAAAAAACTAAACCTAATATCAACAACAACAACAACATCGCTTTTCGCTTCCATTAAAGGATTACTATTACCAGATTAAATGACTCTGGCATATGTTTATATCCCATTGTCGGTTAATGTCGGTCTCATTATCATCAGACCATGTGATGTTTTAGGCTAAATGCGACTAGAGTAGGTTTAGTGTTCCACGAAACATTTTGAAATCAATGTCCATATGCGGATAAATGGGTCAAATGGGAATCTAATGTGTTGTGAGAGCATTTGACCTTTGATGATGGGATTCTCTACTAATGCATATATATTTTTAGGATTATTATATGTTTTTTTTTCACATTTTCGTGTTATATGTGGCTGTCCGTGTGTTGGGGTTATGTCGATATTAAGATCTAAAAATAAATGAGCGAAGATTGTTGGGTGTGCCATTCTTAGTAAGGATTATGGTTTTTTTTTTTCTTCTCGTTGTCCATAAATGTAGGTGTGCCTAATCAATTATATGAGTGGATGCGACAGATGGAACATTATAATATTTAAGTTCATAATGTTGTTTATTATGGATTAAGATCATTCAAGGAAGCCTCAATCGTATTTATAGAAGGTAGTGCCCAACCAACAAAATTACTTCGCATTTCAGACATTTAAGTGCTATTGGCTTCTATAGCTCTCCTGTTATCCCTCTGAAGGGATGTAAATACCATATTGAATTATTACTGATTCCTTAAATATTTTTTTTGTGCAAATTATATCAGCGTGATAGAAGCTATGTACCAACGTTTCTTTAATCTCTCTATATTGCTTCTATAAAATGGCCAAGGTGCTTTTGCTTCAATAGTCATTCAGTAAAGAGTCTTTATTTCAGTGTGTGTTACTTCATTTCTATATTGCTTGTATTAGAGAATATGGTGACCCTTAAAGCTATAATCAGCCATTTTACAATTAACATATATTCAGTTTGGCATGCAAACACATGTTTTTCTAATTATTGAAAGCCAAAAAGTGGTAGGTTGGTGTTTATTAATTAATTTATTTAACTTTTCCATTTATTTATTAAACGATATATGTTTTTGCATCCATCTATTATTTTTATTTACTATTTAAAAATATTTTGCTGAAAAAATTATCTTTTTAATTCAAGCCATAGCTTCGTGCATATATGTTTCATAGGAGACAATTCAAGATAAAAGTGTGATTTCGAATTAGTGCAATGAATTGTACATCTGAGATGCGTGGAGCGGTAAGAGAGCTAGACGATTAGTGCAAAGGGTAACAGGTTTGATTCCTAGACCAAACAACAATTTTTACTTTTTTTTTAGTATTGTATGTGAACCTCTTTAAGACTCACATAATTGACTTCATAAAGATACAATAGGAGTACCTTTTTTACTCTATGGAGTATTATGCAATCCTTTTATGCGTAGGATGGATGAAAGCTAAAAGCATCTATGGATGAATATAGAAGCAAAATTTTAAGTTGGTGGAAGCTGTGATTCACAACTTAGAGTGGTGAGGGTATACAAAACTATTATGTGAAAGTTGCTTAAGAACAGACACTCAATCAAGGACTTATTATGACAGTAAAATTTCAAACTAAATAAAATGTATTTAAGATATTTGTAACGGTTGATCAAATACAAAGAAAATGGAGTCCTTGGACAATATCTAAAATATATATACTCGTACAAACAACGACAGGCAGTCTCCTTGTGGGATGTCTGAAAACAAAAATGATGCTAACAAACAATTCATTACAATAACAAGAAAATAAATTTTAAGTAGCTTAAGTAACACTCTTGTTATACAAGAAAAATTAACTAAACCGTAAACATCAGGGCTCTAATAATACTTCCACCTTGAATGGCGAAAAATTAAACTCAGAAAAAAAAAAATATTAAAAAAAAAACTTTTATTTTTCTTCAAGTCGCTCAACATTCAAACAAACTTAATCGTTTCGTTTAAGTTTTTTTTTCTCCTATTTTCTATATTTCTCAAAACAAACAACAATCAATTTAGGAAGTAATCCCTATAAGAGCTCTAAAGAAGGTTCACAGGCTTGATACAACGATCTTAGACTGGACGATAAATTTTGCAATTTATGTTTCATTTAAAAGTGAAAATCATTTGGTTCTATAGAAACGGACATTTAGGGCATCTGGCTATGTATATGTGTACACTGTACATATACCAAGTGAAAACAACTGAACTTCATTAGCTTCGTCGAAAGGACACGAAAGAAACATCACCCACCGAGAAGGAGGGGCAAAAACATTACGTATACGAAAAGAAAGTTAACATACAACTTTGTAATAAAGGTCCTTGCGTAGAACCAGAATGGATCTCTGAATCCTCTATACATAAATTGAATTAGAAAGATGCGAGCAAAAATACTGTTTTTCAAGCAGAAATAAATAAAATAAAAGGAAAAAAACGTAAATTATGCCATCGTTGATTAGGGGGCATCCATGAAGTCGCTTTATGTATATAAAGTCAAAACATGACAGAGAAAACCCTATGAAGACATCCTTTTCGGTCGCTTATTAGGTATATAACCGACGACGAAGGACACTTTTCAATGATAACATTTTAAATTGACAAATAATTCATTTTCAGTTCATTAAACGTTTTGTGTTTATTTGTCAAAAGGATGTCAATGTCATGAGTTTGTTCTTCTTTTTTTGTTGTTCGTTGTTACTGTTTTTGTTGTTGTTGTCGGTAGAATGATAATGGTGGATGTTGAAAAAGCTTCTTGAATTGCCCTTCTCATTCTCGGAAAAAGGAACAAACAAACTTAAGTGTCATTGTAAATTCTCTGGTAAATGGATGAAAATAGTAGCGGTTGCTACCATCAACATCATCATCACCATTAACATCGTTATCCAACTTCCAAAGTTCATTAAGTGACAGAGACTTAGAAATGAAAAATAAAAAAAAAGAAAAAATTAAATTAAATTAATTTCGGAAATTTTTGCGTAGCACAGTCTATGGGGGCGTTAATGAAGATAATAAGACTCTATGTCGAGACTAAGAATGAAGTCATAACCTTGTTTTTTTCTCACTTTTCTTTTATATAAATTTTTTTTATATCAAAAGAGAATTGAAGTGAAAGAAAGGAATGAAAATTTTGTCAAAGGACAAAGATTTCATTGCAATTCAAGAAACGTCTTTAATTTTGAAATTCCTGTTTTTCCCACCCCGTTGCCCACTTACTGAAAATAATTTTTTACCTGCATAGTGGGAAAGGAAAAACAAAGAAAATTTCCCAATTTTTTCACTCAAAAACGATTCGGTCTAGTGAACTTAAGAGACTAGAAACTGGAGGATTATATGATATGAGTGAGAAATAAATATCCTCCAAACTTCCGCATCAACTGTGAGTACAAATAAAGTCATTTTACTGTTTTAATTTTTCATCCCGTTTTCGCGAATTTGCGAATTTGCAATTATTAAACACGTTGTGAGTATTTGCATATACACAAGTACCTACAAAATTTACGAGTATAACCTCAAGTTCTTACTCACTAAAAGTCAGCAAATTTTAATTTTAATTTTTTTGAACAGAAGCTTCTAAAATGTATGTACCCAAATTTTCAAACAATTTTGTTTTCCAAACTAGTACCCATTTAAAAACAACTCCCAAGGTAGCAGGCCTTGTACCGAAGGCTAGAAGGGCCATCAAGGGTACATCTTGGTAGAATCGCAGTAAGTGCTGAGGTTATGGAAAAACCATTTCTGCAAAGTGTATAACAGCGATGACGAATTGAATTCCACTGTCATGCAGCTGGCACCATTCAGTCTGGATGACGACGGACTTAGGCCACCGATTCTGTCCACCTGATCAGTCTAATATAAAGCTGCTGGAGCTGATGGCTTTGCGGGAGAGCTATTCAAAATGCCTGGCTATAAATTGGTTTGGGCTTGTGTTTCAGCTCATCTGCAAAATATGTCCAGAGAAAAGCATCCCCGATGAATGTAACTTCGGCAGTGTTTGCCCGATTCTGAAAAAAGGCAATTTTCTAGACTGCATGAGTCTCCTAAACATATCGCGAAAGTAAAGACCTTCACTGCCATGGCCTGAAGCCATTCGTCAAGAACCTGATTGGTCCATATCAGTGTGGTTTTATGTCAGGAAATTCCATCATTGACAAAATATTCGCACTATAGCAGATCTTTAAAAAAAATCCATGAGTTTCAAATCCATACTCATAACCTTCTTATCGATTTCAAGGCCAGGTATGACAGCGTCTATAAAGTCTATAAAGACGAGCTATATATAGAGCAATGTCTAGTTTTGGCATTCTTCCCAAACTTGTCCGTGCTTCTTCATCAAAGTGAGCAACCTCTCCGATACCTTTGATGTGAAAAAAGGTCTTAGACAAAACGACAGGCTGGCACTGCTCAGCGCCTTCTTCTTGAAATAATAATGCAAAACTCTCACGAGCTCAAAAACAAGTATGCCATTTGACGTCTTGAAAATTGTCAGTACGTGCAAAACAAAAATTAAAACTGTTGGAGTGGTTTTTTTAAAAACAAATTATTTTATATAAAATTTTGGTAAAACATTTTGGTACGCCAATTTTGAGAATTCATTGATAAACCCAGTTTCAAAAAAAATGTATCGGCCTGTTTTCGATGTATTGAAATTTAAAAAAAAAAAATGTTTTTTTATTTAATAATAATATTTTCAAAATTCTGGCACACAATTTTACTGACATTTAAAAGGAGCTTTTGCATTATGAATTTTATTGCAATCGGTTGAGCCGTTGATGAGAAAACCTAGAATAAAAAAACCGTTATATAGCCGGTCCCGTAATAACGATTTTTGTCAAAAAAAAAATTATACCAAAAAGTTCACCATAGGTATTTTAGTATTTAGTATTTTAGTATTTTATTCTTTATTAGTTTAAAAAAAACTCTTTTGAACAATTAGTTACTTAAATGTTATACATGTTTATAATACGCTACGCAATTTGTTTTTAAATAAATTTATATTAGTTTCAGTTTTAATATATATATCTAGATTATTAAACATTTGTGTTCCTTTATACAAAATATTATTTTGAGAACTTGTTCTTCTATATAAGGGCAATCTCAAATCACCTACATTTCTTAAGTTGTAATAGTTACCAACATATTGCAAGTTTCTTTGGAGGTACATAGGATGTAATCCATTTTTAAGTTTAAATATAAAAATTAGTAAATTAAATTTCAGTCTTTGTTTAATGTTCATCCATTTCAACTCATTTAACATATCAATGATATGGGTTCGCCTACCGCATTCCAAAACACACCTCATAGCTCTATTTTGCAAAATTTGTAGGTTATCAATTTTTCCCATGTTACATAAACTCAAGATTGATGAACAATAATCAATATGTGGTAATATAATAGTGTTGTATATACTAATTGCACATCTTTTAGATATTTTTTTTTTAATTCTATATAAAAAATTGATTTTCTTAGAGATCTTTGCACTTATATAATCTGCTTGATCATTAAAGCTTAGCTTAAAATCAATTAAGACACCTAGATATTTTATTTTTTTAACACATACAATATCACAATTGTCTATTTTAATATTAATATTGGTACTTCTATTTCCGAAGCTCATACTTTTAGTTTTTAACACATTTAATTTTAATTTGTTTTTACACAGCCATTCAAATAGTGAACTTGTGTCAGCATTTAGATTATCCTCGCATTCTTTCAAGTCTTTCCCAACTATGTATATAAGTGTATCATCTGCAAATAATGATATTTTCGAGAACTTTAAACAGTCCTTAATATCGTTCACATATAACAGGAAGAGTATGACTCCAAGTATGGTTCCTTGAGGAACGCCCAATTCAACATTTTTCGATGAGGAATACTCTGCACCCAGCTTCACTTTTTGCGTCCTTGAAGACAGAAAAGACTCAAACCATTTCAGTTCAATCTGACGAATTCCATATTTGTTAAGTTTCTTCAAGAGAATCTTTCTATCAACCGTCTCAAATGCTCTCTTTAAATCAAGGAATAATGCCAGCACCATATTTCCCGCATCCAGATCTCTTTTCCATTCATTCAGAACCCACGCCAAGGCTGTTTCCGTCGAGTGACCTTTACGAAACCCAGATTGCTCCTCGCAGAGAATACCATTTTCAGTGAGGTAACTTTCCAATTGAATGCAAACTACTTTCTCTAAAACTTTTTCATATATGGGCATCATATTTATTGGACGAAATTGATCCAATTTTTTCGCATTTTTCTCCTTCTCGACAGGTACTATAATTGATTCTTTCCATGAGCTTGGAAACTCGCCTTCTATAAGTGATGTGTTCACTATCTTTAATAAAGCTGGGAAAATCTCGTTCTTACAGTCCAATATAATTTTAGTATTAAGACCATTAAAATCATTTTCATTATTTACATTTTTAATTATATGCTCCAATTCTAATTCATTAATTTCTCTAAAGTGAAATATACGTGAAGATTCTTGTATATTATCACTATAATGGTAATTAGGTATACTGTCATTTATTTCTATCACACTATCTACAAAGTATTCATTAAGCTTGTTTGCGATATCTATTTTATTATTGATTTTAATATTATTGACTTCAATTTTACAAAGTTCTTGATAATCTTTATTTAAAACATATTTTTTTATAGTTCTCCACATATCTTTTTGATTTCCAGCTTTTTCTTCAATTTTATTTTCAATATAATTATTTTTAGTTTTTGCACAACTATTTTTGAATTTATTACGAGCTCTTCTGTAGCTTTCCCAACTTTCATTAGTTCTTAAAACACTGTACACATTATATAAAGTTATTTTTCTCTGTTTAAGAACATTCAATTCTTCATTAAACCACTCTACATAATAACTTCTCATATTTAAAGAACATATTAAGCTTTCTAAGCTTTGATCAATACAGATTTTGAATTGTTGAGATATATTTTCACTATTAATCAAAATATTATCAAAGTTTCTAGCTGACAACTCCATTAAAAATTTAATTTTATTGTATTTGACAAACCTTATTGTCTTTTGATTTTCGGTTTCTTTAGATTTTATATGAAGATCGATTTTAATTGTTTCATGGTCAGATATTATCCAGCTTTTGTTGATTGTAACCTTGATACCCGAAACTTGATCACTTAAAACGTAGTCAATAAGAGTAGAAGATGAACTAGTGTTTCTAGTACTTTCGTATACCAACTGGTTAAAGCCAAATGTATTTAATATCTCTGCATCAAATCTTCTTTTTTCAGAACTATCAGTCTTATAATCAATGTTGAAATCACCAGCCACACAAATATTTTCATTAAAACTGAAATTATTTTCAATAAAATCACTTAATGTTGAATTAAATTCTGAAACACCCATTACCTCTGATCTGTATACACCTATTACATTCCAAACTTCATTTTCACACTTTATTTTTATCATTAAGATCCAAATTTTATAGTCAATCGCCTTAGATTTTATTTTTACTGACTTCAGCTTATTATTCACAAATATAGTAACTCCACCGGTATGCCTTGAATTTGATAAACAAGTAAAGTTTTTGTAATTATTTAATTTATATTCATTTTCACTTATATCCTCAGTTATATGTGTTTCACTCAATATAACAAAATCAAACTTATTCTTTTGCACAGATTCCTCTAGAACATCAAAATTACCAGTAAGGGCTTGAACATTAAGATAAACTCCACTTATGTTGTTTAATTGCTAATAACCAATTTTTTTCTTTTTCACTTCAAGTTTATTCAAGTAAACTGGACACATTCTGCTTAGTGATGCATGATTTTCATCGAGGCCAATATTAAAGTTATTGTTCGCTCGCCTACAATTTATACACTTTATAATCGCTTCATTTTTACATTCACTTGTTTTATGATTCTCTAGACATTTTAAGCATGTCTCTTCCTCCTTTTTACATTCTGATGATATATGATTGAATCCCTTACATTTGTAACATCTTAAAATATCAATACCATCAAATACTTTACAACGCTCCCATCCAATGTTTAATTTCCCTGCTTCAATGACTTTAGGAAATGATTCAGTATCAATTTCAACAACCGCACTGTATTTAACAACATTATTTATTTTCTTTTCGAAGTATGTGATTAACTTTAGTTCACTATTTCCAATTAAACTATTTTGCTTCTTTAATTTTTCAATGATTTCTTCCTTTGCAACTTTAAACTTCATATTTGATATAAAAATTCTTGGTTTTATTTTGGTTGGTATTTTAATATCATAGGCATCTCCCATGTTCACTTCAATAGCACTTTTAATTTTATTACGTTCTTCCACATCTTCACTTTCTATAACAATTATTCCACTATGAGAGTTTTCGATGTTAGAAATTTTAAAATCCTGAGGGTCAACTTTAGTATTTAAATCCTCCCTGGTTTTACTACTATTTTGTTTCTCCTTAGGTTTAATAACAAGTGGCCACTCTTTACGCATTGTTGGCAGCACTTTTTCATGGCTTCTGTCATTTGCCCATTTGACACTTTCTGCATATGACATTTGCTTTCCCGCCACAAGGTTTTGTTTACCACTATTCATTTTCTGAATTTTATCACTCACACTTGCATTACTTTTCTTAATTTCAACACATAACCGCTCACTTTCCTGTTTGAAACCTTCAGCTACTACACCAATCGTTTTCAAGTCCATTATCCCTTTTTTTATAAATTCCTGGCCTTCTAACATTTCTCCAACTCTTTCCATGTACCTACTTTCAATTGCAACCAACAATGCCTTTATTTCCTCTTCATTTTGTCTCAGTGACCTTTCGAATTCCTCCTTATACTCCTTCAAGCACTGCGAATTTTGTTCAACCTGGATTTGCATCTCCTTGATCACCAAATCAACATTTTGAATATATAGCATGCAATCCTTACATACGAACTTAATCATATTATTTGCAGCCAAAATTCCACTAGAGTAATCGTCCAACCCAGAACATTTCAAATTGCAGTGAAAAACTTTATTACAAACACCATCACAACGAACACCAGTCTCGCCGCGAATAGTCGCCTTACATTTTTCGCACTTCGACATTATTAAATTCTATTATTTTTGGTATCAGCAAGCACCATTTAAATAGAAAAAATAAATCGATTAACTTCGAAAAAAAAGATATACTTTTCTTCCAAAATCCAAATATAATTCGCGCTGCGTTTATTTTATAACCTTTCTATTCAACTGTCAAATCACCAAGGACAAATCATAGGTACGTTTTTGAGATAAATAAGATTTTTCTTAACAGTTGTATGGCAAAAACCGTTATTTTTTGAGCTTAGAAAAAGGTCTTTTCTTCAGAGTTGCCATGTCTCGGTTGCCTAACTTAGAAATTGTTAGCCCAAAACCAGAGGAATTAAATGATTTTAAAGTTAGGTGGGGTTATTACGCGACAAATTTTTCGTGCGACTCTTTCCGAATTTAAAAAATCACCGTGTAATAGGGACTTAAACTGCATGTTTAAAAGGAGTAAAGCGTTTTATTTATGGTTTAATTATACAAAAACAAATATCACCGAAGATTAGATTTTGGCCCAGTTATGATTGAAATTGCTGTGGGCAATTTTGGAAAAAGAAAGCCCAATTTCCGATAAATAGCCCAATCTGACAAGTCTGCATCTTTCATCGTAATGTCATGTTTGATTGATATCTTGAAATTTTGTTTCGGCACGAATCCTCAACTTACCCTATAAAACCTAGTAAAAATGCCAGGAATAAATAGAGCCGGGTAACGCATGCCACATTTGTGTTGTTTGACTAAGAAATATCTTTGTACAGCTGAAAATGGGCTTAATAGTAAACTGATAAGCATTCCAAGAAACGCGAATATTAATTGGTTTAGGTGAGGAATGCAACTACCTAATTCGATAGAATACTTTAAAATAAGGTGAGACATGAAGCATTATGGCGGCGATGTTCAAGAAATGCGAATATTTCCGTTTAAGTGTTATTTCGTGTAATTTTTAAAGCTCTTTCTGGAATTCTATGCAAGGGATAAATAGGTTACTGGAGCATTTGCCCAAATATGATAATAGTATTCAAGCTTTGGGCGGATGAAGATCTAGATCTAGATCTAGAAACGAATATTAAAACCTCATTGATGAAAATAAAAAATAGAGTCGGAGACAACACAGAGCCCTGCGGTACACCATGATATATTTTATGAATATCAGACTTGAACTCATTGAACACAACTTGAATTTAATGGTCTGAAAAGTGTTTCCTAACTCAAGCAAAACTTAAATTCAATGACACCAAATGAGCCATTTTCGATAATAGAGCTTGATGTCAAATGCGTTTGAGTTATCAAGTGAAATAGTCTTGTTTTCTTATTTTTCTGAACTTAAGTTGGATTCCCCTTTTCAATAATTCATAATTTATAATATGTTTAACAAACGTTTTATGAAAATAATTTTAGTCTTTTGAGTTATGACTCATAAGAAATTTGGTGACAAAGGTTAACAAAATGTGATACATTTTAATGTTTATCTCTTAAATCTACTTCACTAGAAAATCATTTTTAAAGTATTTCCATCCTTGTGTAGAAGCTATTTAGGTATGATGATTTATTAACTCCTATTCACTTGAAAATTTTAGATCTTTTGTCGTTTTTCATTTTTGTATCTTTAAATAAGTTTATTAATCATAAAAATTATTATAAATATCCTAATTTATGTTAAGATCAAAAAAATTAAAATAAAGTCATGACAAAACAAATTAACCTTATAATTTATTAAATGAAATTTATCAAAAAAACAAAACAACTTCGTCGAAAGATACCAATAACATTTCATATTTATTTTATTTTTTTTTTTATCATCATCTCATAAGACATTTCAGTTCATCATTATTATTTTCTACCAGACTATTTAAAAAATTAGTTGAAATTAGTTTGAGTCAGTTTGTCTTCATAGATATGTACGTCGGATGTCGATAAAGAAAAACCAACACACACACAAACACTGTGTCACTATATAACATACTAATACATCAAAAGAAACATGAATGCCTATAATAAAAATGGCAGTGATGGAAGCATGAATACCAAAAATATTCGCTTGGCGTTGCTATTTTCCCCGATGATGGATTTGAAAATTGCGAATGAGAAATGCCTGATGTGTCGTCCTTTGACGTGGTTTTACATCAGAGGCAAATAAAATGCATACCTTACCTACATATATAAAGCATCAAGGAACACAATAAAAGCAAATCGTGTTTGTGTTGTTTTTGTATTTTATATACATAGTAAAGCAGAGTTGGGTTGCTGTGGAATCGGATAGAATTCACATATTAAAATTCCATAGAACAATATTCTATGTATATTTATAGCTATGTATATATTGCCTCCTATAGGAGTTCTATATATGTAATATAGAGTGAAACAAAAGAACAAAAACGTAGCATCCCATCGTCATGTTGAGGAAAAATCAAACGAAATTGAAGGTTATTTTGTGTGTGCGAAAATTAAATTCCATAGCCATGATGATGATGATGGCATCCTGGAATATTCCTATATACTACAGCTTCAGACACTTACTTGTCTATTCTATGCCTCTGTTTTTGCTGCAAACCTATACTCTTCCTCTCTAGAACCTTATAAGCATGGGTTGTAATGATAGTCCCATCAGCATCATCACACCATCTCCTGTATAACATAAAAAAAAAAAGTTGAAATCAATGAGTTCTTGCTGCATGGTGTGTTGATGATGAGGAAGCAAAACATATTTGCTTAGAAAATTTTAGCATTTTACGTTGGTACGAGTATAATATGCAGACGAGACTTCAATCAATATCATCATGTTGTCAATAATAATCAAGGACATATGTAGAGATACTTGTTTTATTTTAGTTTTTTTTCTAAGCAAAGATACAAGAAAAAGTAATACTGATGAATTATGTGGCTGGCAATCATGATTGGAAAACTTTTAGAAATGAATGAAAAAAAACGAAAAAGAAAAATTTGACGAGCAATCAGTGTCATGATGAATAATCAATCAAAACTGTCTCTAGAGTATAGGCATATTTACGATGATCCAAACCAATAGAGGATACTTGAAATTGGAGCGCAGAGGTTTTTAACTACAAAGGATAAAAATTAGTTTTCAGTCAGATTCGATAAACTTCGAAAAAGGTTTACTGTGAATTTTACAGACGAAAAATTTTAATTTGACGATATTAAAAAAAAAAAAAAAAATTGAATTTAGTTTTGGGGTAAAATAAAGAATACACCCCTATGCGACATAAGGACCCATCTCAATAAATCCTTCAAAAATGAAAGCAAACTGATGCTATTGATTCCCCAGTAAACCTACCTAACCATAGGCTGTTTGATTTATATATCCATAAATAAAAAGAAACTGTACTTACATAGTTCATGGAAAAATTACTCTAGCTCAGAAAAAGCAAGCAGAAAGTTTACGGTTGAGTTCTGATTTGAGCCCAAGCGAGAATTTCTTTAACACAATCAAGAGCAAACGGTTGGAATCTGGTTCCAGCACAAGGCTAATCCAAGGAAGAATTACTTTGACCCAAGATCTCAGGTTTGATCAGCATTTCCAGCAGTTCCTTAATGGACATTCAGTGGAGGAAGCAACAGGAGGGCAAAGAAACATGAGAACAGTCAATGAAGATACAGTTCCAGCACTCAGTACTGGAGAGATTAAAAAAGCCATCCACAAGCTTAAGAACAAAAAATCCACCAGCTCGGATGGCTTAGCTGGGGAACTCTTTAAGTATGGAGGAGATGTCCTGGTAGGGTGCATGCACCAGCTCATCAACCAAGTGTGAGAGGAGGAAAGTAGCTCCATATGCTTAATCTAGAAAAAAGGCGATCTTATGTCCTGCAAAAACTACATAGGTATATCCCTGCTTAATGTTGCATACAAGATCCTATCCAACGTACCATGTGAGCGTCTTAAACCTTTCTTCAACAATTTAACTGGCACGCACCAATGTTGCTTCGGGCCAGGCAGATCAACGATAGACCAAATCTTCATATTGAGGCAAATCTCGGAAAAGACCAACGAGTTTCAAGTCGAGATCCACCATCTTTTCATCGACTTCAAAGCCGCATATGTTAGCATAAGTCGCTGAGAGCTTCTCTTGGCGATGTCGGAGCTCGGAATCCTGAAAAAAAAAACTGATCCAGCTATGCCGCATGACGTTACAAAATACGCGGTGCAATGTGCAAATAGGTAACTGTTCCAGACATGTAACGCTTTCATGTGATTTCTTCAACCTAGTCCTAGTGCAGGTTGTTCGCAAAGAGTGGTGTTAACCTGGAAGGAACTATCTTCAACAGGTCTTTGCAACTGCTTCGCTATGAGGACGACATCGACATCATCGGCCGCTCCAAGCGAGCTGTACTAGAAGCATTCACAGCTATTGATAAACAGGTGAAAAGCGTTGGTCTTGAAGTGAATGAGGACAAAACAAAGTATATGCTATCAACAAACAAAGCTTCATCTGTTCATCACTTAGGACAAAGCTTTATTGTTGGCAGCAGTAATTTCGAAGTAGTCAAAGGAGTTCACCTACCTCGGAACAAACATCAATCCCACGAATGACGCCTTAGTGGAAATCCGACAAAGAATAACCCTAGCGAACCGCTGCTACTTCGGTTTGGCCAAACAAATGGGTTCAAAGCTCCTTTCCCGAAAGACAAAGTACACGCTATACAAAACGCTAATTTTACCAGTTCTACTCTATGGCGCCGAGTGCTGGACAATAAGTAAAAAAGGGGAATCGATACTGGGCACTTTCGAGAGATAAATTCTTCGGCGGATATTTGGTCCAATATGCGAGAAGGGCGAATGCAGGAGAAGATTCAATCGTGAATTATACGAGCTGTACCAAGATGTGAATTTAGTCCAAGGAGCCAAAACACGTTGGCTACACTGGCCCGGCCACATCGAGCGAATGGATAACAACGCTCCAGCCAAGAAAACCTTCGAATCCCAGCCCCAAGGTTCGAGACGACCAGGAACCTCCGCAACAGGGACCAGGCGGTTTCAGACGCAAGAACGCTTGGTCTCGATGACTGGGGGGACTGCAACTGATAGAAGACCGCAATATCTTAGGCAGAGACCCTCCATGGATCGTGAGCCGGATAAGTAAGTAAGTAAGTATACAAAGTATGCCTGCTATACACCCATCAAAGATTTATGTCGTTTTTTATAATGCTTAATTTTTTACCAAATATGTCAATTCAATTCCCTGTTCGACACCCTCTATGTCCACAGTACACAAATAGAAGGTATTATATTCTGGAAATTGGAATTGTCAGAAACATAAATAGTTGTGAACATGATGACGAAAACACACGTAAACACAACAACAAATTGAAATTATCAGATAAAAAAATGGCGGTGAACGTGAGGCAAAAATACACGTAAGCACAACAACAAAAATTGACTTAAGTCGAAATAATAGTGATATTAGACACGTTTAATATGTCTACTATGCGGTCTATGTCGAATTGCCCTCTAATTCAAATTTGTTCTTTAAATTTATGTACTTCCCTCCAATTTCCATACTGTATTTACCTCTCTCTAAGATCTATTTCAAACTTATTCAGCCTAATTATGAGTTTTACATGGAAAATATTTCACGCGGAAATTTTTTGTGTCTCCGGAATTTTAAAAGCTTTTTTAGTTTTGCCGGAATTTTTCATGGCCTAAAATATACAAAGAAACTCTCGCAAAGGGCACCAGAACCCTATTTTTCTTGCTTTTGCCGTAATAAAATAAGAGTTTATTTACGCTCTTAATAACCAAGCATTTCAGGCGAATTGAGTACTCACAAAAAAAGAGGACTTGTCGTTTTTTGGGTGAAACTCACAATAGGCAAAAAGTTAAATGTCGGTTTTTCCGCGTGGAATTTTGCTCACGTGAAACTCATAATAAGGCGGATTTTGATATCGCCTGGAAACTCGACTTAGATAGAGTCGAATGTGCATTAAAAGTAATGGATTACACTACCATTTATTGATATTTATGTTATAATTCAAAAAATCCAGTTTAATATTTTCATCATCTGTCTCAGTAAAATGCATGGTTACATTAAAACTTTTTTATTAAAAAATCATTCATTTTAATTTCTTTTGGGGCACCCTGCATTTGCTTTTTTTCACTAATGAACTTTTTCTTTTCCTTGTAAAATCAAAGGAGTACAAAAATGCAGAGTTTATTGAACTTTTATCTTATAAAATAATAATATAGACAAATCATGCTCATTTTTCATTCTTTTCAAAGAACAATATTGACTTAGAACAATTATTGAGATCTCACGAACTTTGACGTAGGACGAATAAAATTCATTACTCCCAGCCACTTTAAAGTATTTTAAAGAAGAAGTTTGATTCGAGTCATTTTAAATTCGTCTCTCTATTTTTTTTTAATGCTACATAACATGTCATATTTATTTTTTATCTTCTGAGTGTCACTTAAAAATCAATACAAATACAAAAAAAAATCTTAAAGTAACCACTTATAAAGTCCGATGGAATAATTTTAAATTGATTTTTACCATCTTAAGGAGCTGAGAAGAGCCATTTTAAGATTTTTGTCAAGTTTTTTTACTTAAAAACAAATATTTAGGCGCTTGAAACCCTTAGACAAGTACAAAAAAAAAATAAACTTCAAACAAATAAAATACAAATAACACTGGAATACCTAACCTACATGCATAAAATATAAATTGAAGTTGAAAGCTATTTGTCTTTTGGTTGTAATTTAAAATTTTCTGTAGTCACAATAATTTTTATCACTCTATCCATCCATTTTCCATTCAATATCTCGTATTAATTTTAAACTTTTAACACCCAACAATATTGCGTTTGACCACATCGTTAAATGGTATTATGTCTGCTGATGTTTAAGTGACCATAATTGCAGGCAAGTCAATTTAATTGAATTTTTATTATTGATTTTTAATGTTTGAGTATATAAGATGGAGTAAAGGTGGGTGGATTTAATCTTGACGATAACAATTTACCCATAGTCTAAGTTCGTTTAAGTGTTGCTTCCAAGTCATTCAAATAAACATATCCCATAAAGCGAGTTCTATACTTCAAGAACTTTATTTATAGCCTTAAGGATAAAAAGGATAGTTTTAATGAAAACAAAGTTATGTAGAAAATTAAAGTACCTCGCAGTAGGTACCTCCAGCCACCTCATTACAATTTTATTATTTATTTAAAGATTTACCAAGTATTTTAGGTTATTTTGAACTTCCTTGATGTTTCTAAATAAGTTTTTCTTAGAATATTACATAGCAAGAAACTTATTTTGCAGGAAAAATAAATTGTTAAACCTACATAGAGATTAAAACTTAAGAAAGATTGTTTTTATAAGGAGTAAATATTCTAAGAATATTTTATAAATTAAGAATGTATATAGAGAATAAATTATTATGAAAAAGAAAATCAGAAAATCATTCCCATTGGATTATTTTTTTGTGGTAAATAATCAACATATGACTATAGTTCTTATGGGAGTACCGAAATTGATTTTATTAAGAATTTCATATTGAGGGTCATGATTGTATTTTTATTGATATATAGAAATTTAATTCAAAAATAAATTAGGTAATAAAAATATTTGGCAACATATACATTTAAATTAAAAACGTATTATAGAATTAAAATCTACGTTAAGCTTTCGCTTACTTGCACAACTACATTTCGAAAATATTTTCGAAGGCAGTTGTGTTATGCACAGGGAAAACAACAGTGGTCCTAATATTGACTCCTGAGGAACTCCGCTCACCAATAAGTAAAAAGTCAGATAAATGATTGTTTGATTCGACAGCTTGGAGCCAATTACTTAAATACGATTATATCAACCAAACTGAGCAAACAGAAAAGTTACAGCTCAAGGGACAAGCTAGAAAGAATAGGAAGTGGATTGGTGTTTATGTTTGTTACATGTGCACCCAGTTTAATCTGGGGGAATATATGTAGAAAACAATACTGCTGAGTGGAACTCAAACCCACACCTTCAAGTTAGTAGTAAAGCACTAACTCCACTTTTCATAGCCACCCGCAATAGTTGTGTCAGCTAATCAAATAAAAAACAACGTGACATTTCTATATGAAAATATGTTACTGTTAACCCATTAATTCGTCCAATGCCTGGGTTTGTTATAATTAAAATTTATGATTTAACAGCAATTATGGCAAAAGTCTAAATTCAGCCTTGCCGTAATGGTTAGAGCTGGCTGCGATAGCAAACCAAAAGACACTTTTGTTGATATTGTCTATATCAAGAAAATTCAGTACCGTCTCGGTATCGGTCTCGTATAATTCAGTCTCGTCACGGTCTCGTATAACAAAGTCATGTCTTGGTATCATTGATGGGGTCAGTTATTTTGTTTGGTTTCGGTCTGGTTTTAGTCGCAAGCAAATAGAAATGCACGACTTAGTTACATTTTCGTTATTTTTTAGTTGAAATCGCTTGGTATTTTAAAGATTTAATACAAAAATGATAAGGTAAATAATAGACGCGTAATAAATGAAAGAAAATTTTAGCAAAAGTTTTATTTTATTGACTTAACTTTTTTTAAGGATGTTTTAACAATGTTAGAAAAAAGTTCTGGCTAAAGTTATAATAAAAAAATGAATTTCGTAAAATTGTACAAAACTTGTTGGAACCATTTCCGAGAAACCATTTCAATCGGTGAATTTCACTTAAATCACTTCCACCAGCTAAAAGGAATCAAGCCTGAAAATGTCATCCAACAAGAAGTCATAACAAGAAATGTTTGTTTGTAATAATTTAAAAATATTATCATATTCAAAAATCCATTTCTATCTGCCGATATCAAACGAAACTGCTAAAAGTATTGGTACATTTCGGTACAAGAAGTACCATATCGGCCAAAAGTACCAAAACCAAACGGTATCGAGATTATTTTCGTATCGTAAGCGTGACCAGCCTTACTAATGGTTAGTGTGGAAAAAATCTATATTTCTTGTTGAAGTGAAACCGGCGGAACTAATAGAAGATAAAAAGACCAAGAAACGATTAAATTATAATAGTTTATTTAGTACTTTAGTAGTTCAGGGTTAAACTATGACTGCAAAGTTTATTTAAAAGCAAGTTACTATAAGTCAATATATCATTTATAATAGATAACAGAATAAGAAAGAGATAGCTGCTATGCATTAGTACATAATTTTTAACAGTTAGTGCTTATACCACGCCACGCTTGAGATTTAAGTTTGAATCAAGCATGTTCTACCTATAATTTTACTTGTCGGTGGTAAAACCTCTTGCTAGGTGGAGGGCCGATAAATTCTCCAAGATTATCTTTTATCTAATTAAGTTAAATGATATAATAATATGATATAATAAAATACAATAATTTTTTTTAAACAGTTTACATGATGTCACCTATTTTTCAAAATAAATTCCCCAGACTTTCTCTGATCAATTTCAAATTTTTTCCTGACCAGAATATATAAAAATACTTTTTTCAATAATATTTTTTTCATATAAAGGGTTTTTCAACAGGGACGCTACACAAGTAGAGCGACAGGGACAGCAAACGACGCCATATTTCTTGCCGCTCTTTTCACTTTTCTCTTCAGTAAGGTTTGCCATTTCATGATGGAAAGATACACGAGCCAACAACGAGTCGAATTTATTAAAATTAACTACCGAAATTCGGAGTCAGTGGCCTCAACGTTAAGAGTGCTACGTCCAATTTATGGTCATCATAATCGTGCTAGCAGATCAACAATTGAGCGTCTAGTGGACAAATTTGAGTCCACAGACACAGTACAAAATGTTTCGGTGCCAGTGAGACAAAGAAGTGCCCGTAGTGTCAAGAATATTGCTGCCGCTGAGGCCTTAGTTGCAGAAAGCCCAAATGTGTCTCTCACACGTCGTTCTCAAGCGTTGGGCATCTCTGTGACGTCGCTATGGCGAATTTTGCGAAAAGATCTTGGATTTTCATTGAAAAATCATCTTCAGCGATGAGGCTCATTTCTGGCTGACTGGCTTCGTCAATAAACAAAATATGCAGTATTGGTCTGGCAGCAATTCACACGTACTCCATGAGTCATCATTGCATCCTGAAAAAAACGGTTTGGTGTGGTTTATGGGCCGGTGGCGTCATTGGGCCGTACTTCTTCCGTGATGATCAAGACCGGCACGTTACTGTGAATGTGGATCGCTACCATTCAATGATAACCGAATACTTTTTTGATATGTACTTGGAGGACATGTGGTTCCAACAGGACGGAGGCACCACAAGCCACACAGCGAATGTCACAATCAATTTATTGAAAACCAAGTTTGGAGAACGTGTTATCTCACGAAATGGTCCAGTCGCTTGGCTGCCTCGGTCGTGCGATTTGACGCCGTTAGACTATTTCATGTGGGGCTACGTCAAGTCTATGGTCTATTCCAACAAGCCAGCGACGATTGTTGAACTTCGAACGAATATCGAACGTGAAATTGCAGCAGTATCGGCCGATTTATTCTTGAAAACCGTTGAAAATTGGGTTCAGCTTCTGAACTTCTGCAAGCGTGCCCGTGGTGGCCATGAAAAAGAAATCGAGTTCCATACACAATGGCATCGAACGTACTTTCACAGGAACCGTTTTTGTTTTATTTAAAAAAACTTTTGTAGCGCTCTAATTGAAAAACCCAATATGTACAATGTACATGCATATGTAATATTCGTACAGCAAAAATTACATCAAATGGTCAACTAGTTTTAGAAATCGGCCAGCCCTAGAAAACTTGTAAGCCGGACCTAGAACCCTTCCTTGTGGTAACCCAGGAACTAATTTTGTGTTAGACACGAAACAGTCAGTTTTCTAGATCTGTTTTGATAAAATCTTCAGGTAGAATTTGTTTTCATTTGAATTTGAAATCTTTGTGCCACACCTTGTCAAACGCTAGTACCACATCCAAAAAAAAAAACTGAACAAATATTCTTTTTTTCAAAAGCTCTTTCAATTGTGTCAGTAATTCTATGCACTTGATCAACTGTCAAATGCTTACTTCTTTGACTTCGAATATCTCTACTTTATTCCGTTTTGCCATGAATTCGTTTTTGTTAACTTTTCATGCCGAATTTGTTTAGCAAAATTGGTTAAACTATCCATTTCGATAGAAAATTTAGCTTGGAACAAAAAGTTTTAAGTTTAAAGTTGTGAAATTCTGCTTAGTTTCCGAGTTTTACTATAATGTATGTATGAATTTAGTAACTAAATTTTTAGATGGTCTGCAACATGATAGCGAAATCTTTTGTCTGGGTAGTTAATTGTGTGCGAAGAAAATAGTGTAAACTAAAAAAATCGACTTCGCTCGTCGAGCAGCGTACTGCACAACGAATAGAAGAACTGAATTTCTCAACTATGATTTCGTTGTGTCATTTTCGAATTTGACTTTTCGTTTCGCATCAGCAGCGTAAGGCTTTTGAATGCAACAAACATATTCAACAGTAAGAATCCTTGAGCGTAGGTGTTCCATATTAAAATTTATATTTACTTCCCGACAACTAAATGAAGAAATTACAACCACAATGCTCATGCTGCATTATGTTTGTTTTTCCTCTTAAGCTTCATTTCATAATTTAGATAACCAGCGTCAATTTCGTTGAACAAATAACAAACAAATATTGTTTCTTAATGAAAACATTTTAGAATTTGTATTCATATTTTTTTTAAGTCGTTGAGAGAGTCGAATCGTAAATAATCTATTTCTCTTTATGGATTCTATGGAGTCTTTTTATTTCTTTTGATTTCGTTAGTTAATTAAACTTTTTAAAAGTTTTGATTGAGTTTAGTTCCGTTCCGGAACTAAACTATTTATTCAGTTTCAAACAACATGACGACCCTGGTATTTTTTTTTTTTATTAAAATAAGCCAATCATGAAGAAACACGACTTCAAAAAGCTAATTCTAACTGCTTTTAACTTGTTTAAATAAATATTCACAGTATCATCTAAAAAAATCGAATTTTCTAAACAAAACAAAACAAACAAATCTAAAATTAAAACATTATCTATTCTCACCTTTTTTATTAAATTTAATTCAATTTTAATAGCTTTCACCTACACCAAACCAGATATTTATAGTTTAAACTTGTCTCAACAAATGTATTATATTTGTATGTAAATTTAATTAAATTTGCATAAGCGTGTAACAGATTTTTGAATGAAATAAAAACAAAATAATAATAAATAAAAAGATCACTAATTACCATATCAATTTTTTGATTCCTAAAAATCTTTAAAGTAAAGTTAAAGTGTGATAACAATTTTTTTTCTAGTTCTCATCTCTATTAGAAAAAAACTCAAATAAATTAAGTAAACACAAAAACCGTGAACAAAAAATTAAATTAAAAAATAAAGAACCTAAATGAAAAGCGAATTTATCAAGGTTAAATAAATTTGCACAACAATTTCGCGCAATATGATTAGACAATTTATTTTAGATTGCTTGCTTGTGGTTTGTTTTGCTTCTGCTTTGTTTCGTTTTATAACAGTATTAGAGACCCCGCTTATAGCTATCTCTCCTGCCGTGAATCTATGATATTTTGATGATGAGTATCTAGACTTCTGTACTAAAAATGCTATTTATAAATTTATATTCCTTCACATAACAAGCAAACACACACACACACACACAGACACAGACATAGACAAACACATTTTTTTTAATTCGATAATCTCTATGATGAGTTTTGTCTATGCTGGAATAGTTGGTCAAAAAAAGCTACGTTTATTGCGTATGCGACAACAAGCACTCTGGCTGATTCTACTCTTTGCGCGTCTAGTCCAGCTTCCAGCCAGAGAGGTTTAATTCAAAATTTTAAAATTAAATTTTAACGGAATGTTTTTTATGGGGCAAAGCGTTTTGTGTGTTTGCAATTTAATTTTTGGTCGTTTTTTTTTTTATTTTTTTGTTATTCAGTTGCCTCTGATTTGTGTTTCGAGTTTAATCGGTTTACCACGACGACCCACAGACTAGAGATGAAAAATTGAAAAAAAAAAATTAATTAAATCGATTGGATTGTGTGCACCGAAATCAAAGCCAAACCTAACAATGTATATAAATGTATCTCATGGATGAATGGAATTACAATCTCTCTTGTTCAGCAATCTAAAATGTTGCTGCAAACTACGTTTAGGTATTTCGTATAAAAATGTAACTATCTAGAACCTAGAGGTGAATGGTGCAACTGCATTCCACCAATCTTGGTGCTTTTGAAAGAATATATCGTGCTGGCATTGTATCTTTCTATGTGATGTGATGAATCACAATCAAGATCACGTTCTTCTTGATCTAAGCGGGAGAAGTTTTTTTTTTTTTTTTTTTTTATTGTTCAATTGAAAAAAATTCTTGAATTAACATTTTTATTAGCAAAATGTAGGATGCTAATTGGAATGGAATGTATTGTGCAATACAAGCTACCGTCTGTAGTTATAAGGTAAAAAGGAGACAAATGAAATGAAGTCATAAACGTATATACCTTTAGATTGCAACAAATCACGAAATTTCCCTAGATGTAATTAGAAAGAATTAATTTAATTTATACGATATATTTTATGTGAAGTTATTCAACTGATAAAATTCTGATAAAACTAAATTTTACTTTTCCTTCTTGTTATAACGTATTAACTACCATTACCTAAGCGTATAGATATTTGGTGCTCTCCAACTGAAGAAGAATATGCAGAATTCTTAGATTTGTTGGGACATAACCTCCTTTTTTGGTGGCGACTTCAATGCAAAATACACCCAATGGGGTATCAAGGCTAAAAACAACGAAAGGTAAACGGCTATATTAAGCAGGCTGCAAATACAAACAAATTTGAGTGGCGCAGCAGCTCATGAAGAACCAGGTCCTAGTGATTTACAACTCCAACTATTACTGTGTACGTGTTGTTTTTCAGGAATGGAAGGGACCTACAATTTTTTTAGCCGAGTCTAGATGAGCAGCACTTATTCATGACAAGTATATTCTTGGAGGATTTGTCAGCTCCTCGCAAGAGGCAGTACTTCGGGGAAGAATTTTCTGATTTTAGGTGGCAGGGGCTGGGAATCGAACCCAGAACTTGCACACCGCAAATACAACTGCGATTTTTGTTCTTCTGGTTCACCAACATATTGACCATCTGATACTAACAAAATACCACCCCTCAAAGACTTTTTCTCCTATGCAAACGAATTGATAATGAAGTAGAAAATGATGTACAACAGGCTGCAGAAGAAAGTACTAAAACTATTTCAAACTCATGAGAAAAAGAAATAAAATATCCTATCCAAATCAAGGAGCTGATATTGGAAAAAAGAGGAGCTCAAAAAAAAAAGCAAGCTACGAGATTTCTAGGTGATAAGGCTGTTTTAAACTGTCTCAACAACGAACTAAAGAAAAGAATCTGTGATTATAAAAGTTATTCACTTATTAGATTCTTGAATAGTCTGACGGTGATTTGCTTCTACGGAATACTCCTTACGGAAAGTAGCTAAGTGCCTAAAAAGACCACAGACAAAAAACCAATAAAATCTCAAGATGCTAAATTGAAAATGGATCTGAATCTCGAAACAAAAGGCTAATCTCTTCGCTGAACATGTTTTTAAGCGATTCCTTCTGTCAAGCTCAAGGAAGTTAGAAGCATGTGTCAACATAGGCTAAAAAAAAAATTTGGTGGCGCAACAGCTCGCAGAGAACCAGGGCTTAGTGACTTACAACTCTCAACCATTCATGTGTGCGAGTTGTTGGCAGGAATGGAGGGGACCTACAATTTTTTTCCGAGTCCAAACGGCTAGATGAAAAGCACTTATTCATATGCTCTTGAAGGATTTGTCAGTTCCTTGCAAGAGGAAGTACGTCGGGAAAAACATTTATGTTTTTAGGTGGCAGCGGCTGGGAATCGAAAAGACTTGGCAAAATAATAGAAGAAAGAAGACTAATTTCGAGCTATCAGTTTGGTTTTAGAAATAAACATTCCACATCGGATTACGGATATTGTGGAAAAATCACTTGAAGAAAAACAAGTATGCTCGGCTTTATTCTTAGATGTTGCTCAAGCCTTTGACAAGGTTTGGCACTTGGGACTTGAGTACAAACTGCAAAGGGATCTTCCCAGGCAGTACTACGAAATACTGAAATCCTAAGTTCCGAACCGACTCTTTAAAGTACGGTACGACAAAAATTACTCGGAACTAAACATAATTGAAGTCGGTGTACCACAAGGAAGTGTCCTAGGACCAACCCTGTATCTGTTATATACAAGGGATATTCCAGTAGATATCAACGCTATCATCGACACCTTTGCTGATGATACTGCAATATTGGTGCCAGATAAATCCGTTGCACAAAAACAGAAAAATGAAGTCGATTAAGTTAGTGATTGAACGAAAAAATGGCGAATCAAAATAAACGAAATAAAATCAACGCATATAAACTTAACAAACAAAAAAATTAACAACGTTCCTATTTTTATAAAGAGTACAGCAGTACCTTACTCCAATACTTCCAAATAACTTGGAATGACTTTGGATGCAAAGCTAAAATGGAAAGAGCGCATCAGAAAGAAAAGAGAAGAACTAAACTTGAGGTACAGAAAAATGTATTTACTGGTTACTAAGAAAGAACTCTGACCTATCCAGAACAAACTTATGTTATATAAGTAAGTGTTGAAACCCGTTTTGACAGATGGTTTCCAGCTATGGGGCTGTACAAAGAAAACAAATGCTGAACCTATCCAAAAATTCCGAAGCAAGGTCCTTCGTGGAATAATAAATGCCCCTTGGTATATAAGAAATAGCGGTCTACATCGTGACCTTCAAATTGAAATGGTTACAGAAGTGGTTAAAAAACACGCTGTATCTCACAATCAGCGACTGCAAAGTCATACCAACTCCGAAATGTAGACCGTCTTAAATATACAAGACAATGTAAAGAGATTAAGAAGAACCAAGCCTCATGAGCTGATTGTCTAAAAGCTACGGGAAAGTATTATAACTTAAACTTCCCACAATGCGACTGATAAATTAAGAAAGAAAAATCATTTGTCGATCTTTCATAGATTGGTCCTGATTCACCGGTGGTTTTAGTGCGGTAAGAGTCCCACACTACTTGGTACCGATTCTTACCGAGTGTCTTTTGAAGATTTCCATCGGAAAGTTGTCTTTTCAAAATTTAAAATACCAAAATATATTTATTTTGAAACTTGTCCTTTAATCACTGTCCATTTTTTAGCACCTGTTTTTGCGGGTAAGCTCTGTTAGTTAGTTACAACTTTAAGATGAACTTTTGTTTTATAGATACAAAAGTAAATAAAGCTCTATACTTTATAAGAAACTTACATAGGTACAAATACTTATGTACTGGTTGTATTTATTCGAGCATACGGGTCTTCAACAGTCTTCTATATTATTTTCAAATAATTTATGTACATCTGTGTGTTCCTTGAACTTTAGCAACAACAAAACAAAACAAAAAAACTTACATAAAAAAGGTTAAGTTTGAATAAGCCAGTTTTTCAATTGACTTGCCTTCTTTTCTCAGGTTATTAGGTGCTGTCATAAAAAAATACTTCAATGCACATGAATGCTTCGATGCCTTTTTGTTTATTAAATTTACCCTCAAGATAAAAAAGAATATTTTCAGCACACTGACTCGTATGTATCTCCTATAGTCAGTGTGATATTTAAAAATGTATATGCAAAAACCTTTAACATATCCAGTGATGAAATAAATTTGTTAAAAAAAAAATCAATAAAAACTCGTTTATATAAAATAGATACTATTAAATAAACTATCTACACTATCTACATCTACATACATCTTATGTTTTATTTTTAAACATGAAAAAATATTTAAATCACGGCAAAAAAAAAAACTTATTCAACAATATATTTAAATAGCTTAAATCAACAATGACTTCCAAAAAAATTTAAAATTTAGCATGACAAAAGCTAAGCTCTAAGTAAAGATAGATAATTCTAAATTAACGGATGTGTGATGTTCATATAAAGGGTGTTTTTTTTAGAGGTATAGAACTTTGATATGGAATAAAACAAAGATGATTTTTTTTAATATTGACATGAAGTTAACTTTATTCGAAAGATAATCTTCTGGCATTATAAAATTTAATATGATTTTTGGCATATGACTGACACGGCTGGCATGGGCGTTGTCACATCTAGAGGTCCAATTTTCGATGACTTTTTCCAACATTTATGGCCGTATATCGGCAATAAGGCAACGAATGTTGTCCTCTAAGGGGGCAATCGTTTTGGGCATATCGACTTCACATATCCCCACAGAAAATAGTCAAGCCACGTTAGATCGCACGATCTAGGAGGTCCGTGACGTGAAACTATGCGGTTACCAAACGTTTCCTTTAAAAAATCAATTGTGGCACGAGCTGTGTGACATATTGCACCATCTTCTTGAAACCACAGCTCCCACACATCATAGGTTTTCAATTGATGAACGAAGAAGTCAGTAATCATGGCTCTATGACGGTCACCATTGACTTTAACGTTTTTTTTTTTACACTTCAGATTCTTTGTTGTAGTGATCTTCGAGCAAGCTGCAAACCTACAATCAGAGGCTCATCATAAGTGCATGTGTTAGTGGTTAGTAAAATAATGCGAGCTAACACATGCATGAGAATAAACTACATAATACAATTACAAATTTAAACAAATAAACAATAAACATAAATAGACAGTATAAAACATTTAAATTAAATACAATTCAAAAGTTAAAAAACAATCACGAAAGTGGAGCACTGGTTCGGAACGATTTTTTTAATCCCATCTTGCTAATGTTAAAATCAACAAAGGAGCCATTTAAATTAAAGATCTTGCACATCCGGTTAAGAGGCTCATGTATACCGTAATTAGTTCTATGGAAATTTACATGTAAAAGTTCAAATCTTCGCAGATGGTGAGATCCTCCGCGGTAATTTATGCCAATACTTGCTAACAAACCAGGGGCATCAATTTGACCATTTATAAGTTGGTGAAGAAATATTAGATCATTATTCACCCGCCTTTGATATAAGGTGTGAATCTGCAGTAGCTGGATCCTATGTTCATATGGTGGAAGGTTGAATGGATCAGCCCAAGGAAGACCTTTCAGAGCAAAGCGAATGAATTTACGTTGAATTGATTCAATACGATTTTTATGAATTTCATAAAAGGGAGACCATACTTGAGAGGCGTACTCTAGATGAGGACGTACATAACAGTTGTATAAGGAAAGAGTAACGTACGGATCGTCAAATTCCTTTGCCCAACGTTTTATAAACCCAAGCATAGAGCTTGCTTTGTTAACAATGAAGTTAATGTGTTCAGTGATTCTAAACCTGAGCTAAAGTTAACACCCAAGTCCTTGAAACTAAAGACTCGACAGAGTTTGTGTTGTGAAATAGAATAATTAAAAGCATTTGCAAGTCGCTTTCTTTAGAAAGTAATTGTTTGGCATTTGGCAGGGTTAAGAGAAAGACCGTTTTTAACACACCAAGTAGCGAAACTGTCTATATCGGCTTGCAAAAGAATGCGGTCGTTGTTAGCCTTTATTGTTTTAAAAATCTCCATATCATCAGCGAATATAAGAATATCACTGAAACGTATGCAAGAGACAACATCATTTATAGCAAGAATAAATAGAAATGGTCCTAGATGACTTCCCTGGGGCACACCGGAGTGAGCCTTGAATGAGTTAGAAAAACAGTTTCTAAATTTTACCTGGTAAGATCTGTTTACAAGGTATGATTTTATCCAGGTGATAAAAAATGTTGGAAATCCTAAGGATTTTAGTTTGAATATAATAATGTTGTGACTAAGTTGGTCGAATGCTTTGGAGAAATCAGTATCAGTTTTATCACCTTTTTTAAAAACTGGAGTTAGAAATGAAGTTTTCCATGAACAGGGAAATTTCCCTGATTTAATAGAAAACTCAAATAAAAATTGAAGAGGCTCAGCCAGTATATGTCTACACTGTTTCAATAATATTGGGGGAATTCCATCTGGTCCAGATGAGAAATCATCATTTAACGATGAGAGAAGGTCTAAAACAGTACTCTGCTGCACAGCGAAATTGTTACAACTCGTTTGCGCATAAGAATGTAAATTTCTGAAATAATATTCATCAATATCAAGGGCTGTATCCACAAAAGAGTTACGAAAATTGTTTGCGAAGGCGTTGCATATATCAATAGTTTCTTTCAATACACAATTCTCATATTTGAAATTTGCGGGGTAACCATCCGAATTTTTCTTCGATTTGACAAACTTCCAAAATGCTTTAGGGTTTTCTTTAAGAGATCTTCCCATTTCGTATACATGATAAGTGTAAAGCAACTTTGAAAGAGATTTAAATTCTTCGAAAAGGGTAATGTAAGAGTTGTAGTCAATTGAAGATAGGGTCTTTAAATATATTTTCCATGCTTTATTTCTTCTATTTCGTAGTGACCTCAACTCTTTCGTATACCATGCATGACAAAAGTTCGTATTTTTTATAATTTTTTTAGGGATAGTATTATTTATGCAATTATTAAGTATGCTGTTAAAGCTATTAATTGCTTCGTCAATATTACTAGATACTGATATACCATCGATACGTGATCTAGCTAATTCTTCTGCGAGTAACTGAAAGTTTGCCCTTCTAAAGTCAAAAGTATATGAGCGATCATAAGTGTTGCTATTTTCTAAAATATCACTACTTAAGTCAAGAAATATATCCAAAGGAGGATGATAACTATCTATATTATTCATTCCAGAACAAGATTCTAGAACAAGAGTACTAATAGCGTCAGATGAAAATACTAAATCGAGTACTCGATTTTTTGAATTTTTAATACAGCTTACTAGCTGTAAGTCCGTTGCAATAATTCTATCCAAAAGCCGAAGCTCAGTTTGTGAAGAAGTTAAAGCTGCCTCCTGAAAACATTCATCTTCAGAAGGAACCCACTCAATAGAAGGTAAATTAAAATCTCCGAGAAGTAAAATGTTGCTGTTGGAGCAAGACAGTTCAATAATAAAATCTAGAGCTCTAGAGAGGTCCACATAAACTGAGTCCGAGCTTTTCGGAGGAATGTATGTATTTAATATATAAATAAATTTTGACTCTACGGCTAACTTTATACAGATTAGTTCAATTGATAGTTTAAAAGGGAATACAATAATTGAGGAAATAAATTTATTTCGAACTGCAATCAAAACACCACCACCCGCTTCTTTTGGTTTGTCAACATGACGATCTTTTCTATAAACTAAAAACTCTTCATTAAAAAGTTCTGTGTCCAAAAAGCCAGGCTTCTGTCAAAAGAAAGATGTCATGTGAAAATCCTTGTGAGTTGATGTAGAGATCAGCAGTTTTAGTGCGAAGCCCTCTAACATTTTGATAGAAGAGGGTAATCCTATTTAGTTTTTTGGGAATGGATTTTTGGGTAAGTTACGCGAAAACCTATTTTTCCTTGTTGAAAATTCTTTAATAAGAGCTTCTGGAGGCCAATTACTTGAATCGCAAATAGAATCAAAGTATGAAGAATTTGTGACTATTTTAAAAGATGAAACAAAACTATTTACCCTACTAATTTTTGTAAACGTTTTGGCCAGTATTGTTTTTAAAGAAGTACAGACCGCTATTATTCCACCGACCCATAAAGCACACCAAACAGTAAGTTTTTGTGGATGTAACGGTGTCTCAACATACACTTGAGGATTGTCATGAGTCCAAATACGGCAGTTTTATTTTTTGACGTATTCATTAAACCGCGAAACGTATTTCGAATAGAACTAGGATTGTCAAATTAAAATTGCACAATTTGGAAGCATTGTTCAGGCGTCAGCAGTCTATTCATGTTGAAATGCCAAACCAAACTAAAAAAAAAAAATAACTTGACAGCTAGCAAAATGGCCGCCTATTAAAATAGTGTTGCCGACTTAAAATTCTATACCTCAATTAAAAACACCCTTTTATGTAATTTATGTACTTGTACATATATGTTTATATTTTTCTTATAAATGTAGACATAAGGTCGTCGATAATTTAAGCTTTATTTTTTTTTAAATGAGTCACTTTTAGTTTTAAATCTTTATTTTAAAATTCTGTCCTATATTTGACTTCTGACAATAATAATATAGATACATTGGTACATTCTTCTGTAGATTTAAGATGTCGTATAAAGTACGAAATACGCACTGCCTATTTTTGCTATGTCAAATCTATTGAGTCTTGACTATTAGGGACCTTGAATTTTTTAATAGCTGTATCCATAAATAAGGGGCTTGTGCTTGTCTCTATAGAAATTCATAATCAGTTAAAGACAACTATGAAGAAGTTTATATTTATTTTTATGTAGATTTTAATGTAAATCGGAAGACGGATTTCTATAAAATAGACAAAAATTATGTGACTAACAAGATAGTTTTTTTATTTCTTTTTATATTAAAGAACACTATGAACATATAAATTAACTGATGCAAATTTAGAAAAATATACATATGAGTTAATAGACGGTGTTATGTGATAAAGTTTTTTTTTATGACGTTAGTCTTTGAGGGAAAAATATGATTTAACCAATCCTCATTCTACTGCGTAAGTAAAGTTTTACCTACAATTCTATGACAAACTCCATAAGTCTTATAGCAATGGCGCGACAACTTTTTTACGTCGATGACTATTGATTTGAATTCCTACATTTATGGAATTTATAAGAAGATTAAATGAGTGACAAGTTTGCAAAGCAACTTTTAGGCATTGAAAAATGGAAAGATAAATTGTATGAAGTTAGCAGGACACTTTTGGAAATTACGATTAAAACGTATTCTATCATTAGTTGCTACTTAATTGCGAATTATTTTACGAAAAAAAAATCAATTGCTTTTATGCATTGGCAGGCCACCTTTCTCAAAAATATAAATAAACGGAAAAACTAAAAAAAAAAATTGTTTGAGAACTAATTATTTGCGAATTAGTTACGCAAACATTAAATTATTTGCATTTTTGGTTTTCGAAAAATAGGTGTCCTGCTTCCTTCATTATGAAGCTAACAATTTTCTCAGAAATGAAGATAAACGATTAGAAAAAAAACTTGTTTGTTGAGAACTAGTTAGTTCGGAATTAACTACGCATGCAAAAACTGTATTACTTTTTTGGTTTTCGAAAAAATTGGTTTTTCTGCTAACTACATATAAACTTAGCAGGAAAAATTTCTCAAAAATGTAGTTAAACGATCCGAAAAAAGTTCGTTTTTGAGAACTAGTTAATTGCAAATTAGCTACGCCCAAAAAATGCATTTTTTAAATTTTTGATCTGCGAAAAAATAAACATAATCGAGCTGAGCTGAGCATTTCCAAAATTGATCGTTCTTTAATGAAATATTGCAAAGTGTATCTTACATTCTTATTAATAGCCCTCTTTTTAAGTGCATTTTTATCTTCGCCTAGAAAAAAGTAGCATGTCAAATACAACAATAAGGAATAATATACAACGAACTTTTTTCGGATCGTTTATCTACATTTTTGAGAAAGTCCTCATGCTAATTTGGAGTGAAAATCGCAATAATCCCATTTTTTCGTAAACGTACAAAAAATTAATTTTTTTTTACGTAACTAATTCGCAATTTATTGGCTCTCAACGACGAGCTTTTTTCGGATCGTTTAACGACATTTTTTGATAAGCTTATCTTGCTAAGTACATATAAAGTTAGCAGGACACCAATTTTTTCGAAAACCAAAAATGTCATACATTTTTTGTTTGCGAAACTAATGCGCAATTAACTAGTTCTCAACAAACAAGTTTTTTTAATCGTTTATATTCATTTTTGATAAATTTGTCCTCCTAACTTCATTATGAATTATTTCGCAAGCCAAAAATCCAACTAATTTAATTTTTGCGAAACTAATTCGCAAGTAATTAGTTCTAAGCAAATAAAATTTATTTTTGTTTTCGTTTTTTTTTTATTTTTTAGAAAGGTGACCTGCTAAGTTCATATGAAGTTTGCAGGATATCTTTTTTCTCGCAAAGCAATTTTTTTTAGTAACTAATTCGCAATAAAGTAGAAACAATAACTTTTTAATCGTAATTTCCGAAAGAGTCCTGCTGACTTCATATACATGTCCGCTTACTATGCAATTTTTTTAATGCAATTTTGGCATGCAATGTTTTTTTTTTGTTTTTGGCAAATAGTGCAAATTTCAAGAATTAGTTTTTTTCTAATGATTTCTTTCTTTTTGTGGAAATATCTTCAGAAGTGGTTGAAAAATCTTAAATGATTTATGTCTTAATGGCAAAGCACGATCGTGTCTTGCACGATCAAATTGAATTTGTTACAAGCCATTAAGTATAAGAAAGTTTTATCAGTGGTGCGTTGCAAAACTTCATATTAAGCTATCCAAAAAACATAGAGAACATTGAACGAAAAATTCGAAATTGTTCCAACAAATATTGAGTTATGCCCTTCTTGTAGCATAAAAAAACGCAATGCTAGAATGATTTCAAGACCAGTTTCGAAATCAGCGCAACAAAGACCATCAGAAAAGTATATCTTGGTTCATGTCACAGACAAAAATTCAAATTTTCCAATAAAGTGGTTACTTAGTGCTTTCAAGTGGATTTTTGAAACCGGTAAAAATACGTCAATTTTCGACTTGCGCTTGAGTCTAAATGGATTGTCGCAGGAAAAAAACCCTATACGGAAATTTATTGAAAATTGTGTACACTTTCAATGGTACTTTCATGTAAATTTTGAATCATTGGTAGGTTTCGAGTCATTAGTCAAAAACTCCTAAAAACTGCATCATTACATTCTTTTTTGGGTCACGAAATTTTAGTCGCAAACCTCGGATTCGGATTCAGCACCCCCGAACCGCAAAACAGGGGCAAAATCAAAACAACCCCACAATTTGGACAATTAAAATACAATATGACTGGACTAAATGAGAAAATACATAAATGCTGTTTTTTATTAGCTCTGATTTATTTAGTGAGGTATCATCAATTTTGTTAACTTCTCAAAACAATTTATAAAACCTTTGGTGTTTTTTTTTTAAATTCCTTGTTTAATAACGCATGTTTAAAATAATTATGTATACCTACCACTAACTCTATTTATAGATCTTGACTTTACCTGCTTATAAAACAAAACTAAAATCAATAAATTACCAGAAATATGCTCATTTGCATACTTAGCTTTCAATAATAAATAGGTAAGCTTAAAATTAAGCACATTTTTTAAATCTCAAACAAACTATACTTATGTACATAATATATATATCTTTTAGTCAATTTTCATACTATTAACCATCAAACATGAATATATTTGAATTTTTATAAATAAATTATACCTCGCACAATAAAAATATAAATAAAAGAAAACAACAAAAAATTAATTTCGGCCAAGAACTTCCCACGCTTAGGTCATTAACATATAATACGAACCAGAAGAGAAGGAAAGAATAGTAATACGGGGCAACAAGCCAACAAGCTGCAACCGTCATCAAAAAAAAAAATATATTAAAAAAAAAAACACAAAACAATAATTTAAATAGTTATTCGACAAAAAAAAAAAATCTTGTCAGGCTGGCGATACTTTGGCTTTGTCTTTTGCTTAGACAGAGTCGATTTTTTTTTCTGTTTAACCATGAACTTTAGCTTGACTGATTTGTTGTTCGTATTCCTTTTGATATTTTTCATTTCTACTCTTTTATACCTCTCGTTTTTGATTATTATAGTTCTTTAGAAAATATAACAGGTATTCAAAGCAAGAGAAAAAAAAAATACATAGGTAAAAGATACATTTTTATCTCTACACAGCGAACCGAAGTAACTCTTTTCCATTGAGCATAATGCTTATTCCATTTTTAATCTCCAATTAACCAACTCAAGCTATTTCACATATTCAGGTGACCATTTATCTCTTCATTCAAAAAAAAATTAAAAGATTTATTTTGGAAGTAAACAATAACGCACGGAAAATTTGGGTGCTTGCAGTTAAATCAAAAAAATATGTAGTTATCCAGGACAAGTTACTTTAAATTTGAGAACCTTAAAAAAATCATTGGAACGGTTTTTTTTTTTTTTTAAATATTTTAATAAACTTTCACTAGAAAAATAAAATGTAAGACTGGGTCGTACGTACTTGCTCCTATGCTAAGAGAGAAAAATGTTTAAAAGCAAGAAATGCAACACATTTAAATTGGCTAAAATAATTTTTTTATGAGCATTTGAAAATGAAATTTCAAAACAAATTGGCAACAAGTTTTTGAGGTTTCGAATTTTTAAAAAAAATTGAAACTTTTTTAAAAATTCAAAAAAAATTTGTTTTTTAATTTTGATATCCAAATTTCTTAATCTTATTTAAAATTTGTATATAAAATGATTAATCTAAATCCGTTCAGCCAATAACGATAAAATTTAAAATTAAAAAAAAAAAACGATCTATGAAAAGAGTATTATTACTACTTTCAATTTATTAATTTTTATAACACTATACCAAAACAAAACACTTACATCCAAAAGCTAAATATATCGCACTATAATGTTAACATACAGAAAAAGTTTAATAAAAAATCGTAGGAGCCGTTTTTAAGAAAAAAATATTTTCCTTAACTGTATTTTAACATTTGTATGGAAGGTACCGTATTTTTTCATAAAAGTCACATTTTTCTTAAAATACTTTTACAGAATGTAAAAAAAAACCTTAAATAATCGAGTTTTATAAAAATCGATCATTTAGTTTTCATATTTGATTTTCAGAAAAAAAAATTGAAATTTCTTTTAAATCCAAAAAATATGTTTTTTTTGTTAAATTTTGGTAAAAAAAAACTATTTATTTTGTTTAGAAGCATCTGTATGAACAAAATTATTGAAAATAAAATAACCGTTTTAAAAAAATCGATGCAGCCGTTTAGGCTGTAGCCGAACAGGCAGACAAAATTTTGCCACCAACTTTTTTGGCGTTCTCTCTCTTACAAAAATAAATAAAAATAAATTGTGTGGCGCAACAGCTCATGGAGAACCAGGGCCTAGTAGTGACTAACAACTCTCAACCATTCCTGTGTGCATGTTGTTGGCAGGAATGGAGGGGACCTACAATTTTTTGCCGAGTCCGAACGGCTAGATGAGAAGCACTTATTCATGACAAGTATACTCTTGGAGGATTTGTCAGTCCCTCGCAAGAGGCAGTACTTCGAAAAAAACATTTGTTTTTAGGTGGCAGTGGCCGGGAATCGAACCCAGACCTTTGGCATGACAGTCCTACGCACTAACCATTATGCCACGAGGTTCTCTCTTTTGTTATCTTAAAATTTTTTGTTTGCACTAATCCAAAACTTTAGGGACAGTTCCCATGCGACAAAAAAAAAACAAAATTTTCAAAACAATTTTCCACCGATTCTGTGCACTAAATTTTATAATATTCATGGCTAAAAATCTTTGCCATGGTCTAAACCGCACCCATTGAGTCATTATTTTACCCTAAATTAATAAACTATAGACCTTAAAATTCAAAATAATTATGTTTGGATGCAAAAACCATTTGCATGCAAATAATGCCTTGAGGTGAATATATTTTTTTTTTTTTAAATGTAAACCGATCATAAAAAAAAAATATTCTATTCACCACATTTTTTTCGCATGCAAAACAATTGCATGACATTGCACGACAGCGATGGTTTTTTTTGCATGAAACTGAAAACCAATCATGAAAGCAATTGATTTAACATTTCATCTCTCTTACTTTTGAAATGCGAGAGTATTTGCTTAGCCAAAATTTAAAAAACAAGATTCTTTCATTTTTTGTAAGTGTTTTTTTAAAGAACTGCATCTTTGTGATGAATATTCGTATTGAGTTAAAACAAAAACTTTTCTAAAGCACACTGCGTACTCTGGTGACTGAAAAATGAAAATTAAAACAACTTCCGTCAACTTTTTTACATTGGTTGGATACTTTTTTGATTTAAATTAAATAAAAAATGAATTAAAAAAAAAAAAACAATGGTGTAACCAAAAAACTTCAAAATTTTTCAAAAACCCGAGCTTATAGTGAAAAACTGTCTAAGAAATATTTTTTTCTTCCCGTTCCGTGCGGGCCACAGCCCAATTGAATTGGTAAGTTATGTAAGTTTTGTAGTGTATAATGCAATGAACCCTGCCAATTTTTTTTTACAGAAGGTTTGATGCATATGTAAGTTGGACAGCCAATCAGGCATATGTAAGTCAATCATATTTTTGTTCATACAATTTGAATGATTCCAAGTACATACTTTAGCTGATAAAATTATCAAATGACGTTATTTACCTAAGTTATCTCTGCATCTCGTAAAAATAACAGCTCTTCTTTGATCGTACCACAACTTCCATAAGCAAATCTGACGATGACAAGCAGCTGACGAATTATCACACATCATTGGATTCATCGTATTGTGATCCAAAATATGGAATAAGTTTCTCAGCATAATCAGCACAATTTATCAGCTTTTGAAAATAAATCCAAAATGCGCCCAACGTTTAAGTTTTTTTTAAAATTTGTTTTTCAAAATTATATTTTCGAAGTGAAATTTAGTTCTTTTGAAATTTTTCTTTGAGATAGAGACCCCAAATGATGGCTTTGCGGATGCATGGGATTAAGTATTAGCAAAATTAAAAAAAAATATTACTTTTTGAAGGGTATTCTAAGACCCATTGCAGAAAATTAATTCCTCAGTCATATGTAGGTACATTTTACTCTCGTGTTCGTGTCGTACTTTTTTCTTTATTTGTATTTGGATGGGCCTATATCAGCTGAAAATGAAGAACAAAAATTTCCCTAATTTTTTAAGATTTTTATTTTCATCCTCTATAATCGATGTAAGAGTTAATTTAATTTCCCTCTTTTGTTTTGCATACAAGGTGATTCGCGTAAAATCTGCCAAAAAATTAAAATTTAGGGAATGAAAATAGAAACCTGGAAAATTAAGAGGATTTTCTTTTCTTAGTTTAGAGACGATTTAGGCCCATCCAAGGTGACCTTTTTTAACGACCATCCTTATGTACATATTATGATCTTCCTGACAGCTTCTTCCCCCACTCAGATAGATAGATCATCAAATAATTAAAAAAAAAAAAAAAACTGTACCTACAGGAAGTTGATTTCTTCAAAATTCAAACAAATCATAAACGAAAATTTATAAATTCGTTGAAATTTTGTGACGAATTCATTACAAAAACTTTTTGAAAACCAAAAAAATAACTCATTTGGCGTGACGCTTTTATTATTTTTTCTTGGATGCTATTTGAAGAGCTATAAAAACTTTATTTTTTGTTTAATATATTTTCATAGCGCACTAAAGATGGAAGCTACTCAAACTTAAACTTATGTATATTCCAAGTAAATCTTTATTATTGAAATTGATTTCCTTAAGGTGATTAATGTCAAGTTTCCTGACTAATTAGTCAAAAAAAAATAATAAAAATAAAAAAAATCATGTTATTAATATCATACTTAACGATGCCTTTGAGCATTATCTTCTGTATCAGAAAAGATGTATCCGTATAGAATAGAGTGCAAAAACTATAAGTCATTTGATGCTCAAAAAAAAACTTATCCCAACATTTGATTCAGTCTCGCTTACCTGAAAATAAACAAGCAAGAAAAAAGAACATTAAAGGTAACTGTCAAAAGAAAAGCTATAAAATTAATTGATGAGAAAAGGCATTTATATTACTCAAATGAATAACCCTAAGTTTTTGATAGTGATACAAAAAAAAAAAATTCGTATACTTGCCTTTTTTTTTTAAGTTAAACATTATACGGCTCAAAGCACATTAAACTGGCCTTGCTCACACTTTTGGACATGACATGACCGACCGGTCTCAAATTCCAATGTAAAACAATTTCAAATCTTCCAACGGTTGATATTGTGTTTATTTATTTTTGTTTAATTGTATTTTTTTTTTTTTTTGCTAAAATACCAAGCTTAATGACATCATTTTCCCCATCAGATAAACGACGTATGTGTTAAGCAGTTAAATGAGAATTCAACAATGCAAACTTGGAACCAAAACAGAAAACATAAAAAAAGCAGATGAAGAAGAAGACAAAATACAAAAATAAAAAAAAAAAACTTGACAAAAATTTGAAGCTTTAAACGAGTTCAGTCTACCAAAACGCGTACCAGCAAAAACGCGCCAAATTTGTGTTCTGCAACAAAAGCAAAACAAATCGTGTGTTAAAGGCAACTCTGGTCAATAAATAATTTTACTACTAACTATGGTAGGTATTTTTGTATATGTATTGTATATTGCGCTTGAGAATTTTAGTTCGATTTGGTTGCATCACTCAAGTCGAGCCGGTTTTTGTTTGGAACTTATAAAGTGGTTTTAATTTGCCATGGAATATTTAAACCATGGTTATCACTAATGCTGAATTCACAAAACTCATATAAAATGCCATATTTTAACTATTTGTTTCTCAAAAAACAAGTAAGTTTGTAAGTAGTTAGTGAGCATAAAGTTCGGTTTATAACTTTAAGGGCCAGTTTTTCAAAAAAACTGCAAAATTATACAATAAATGTGATTTTCAGTCGATTTAAGGTTATCCTTTGATATCAGATTTTCTTAAAAATTCTCTTATTCTAATATTAAGGAAAAAGATTTATTCTTTTGTGCAGTCTACGTTACGTAGGTAATCATTATTTAACGTCAGTGATAGTAACTTAACGTAATGAAATATAATACTCAATAAAACATAGGGAAGAAAAACTTAAAAAAATACAAAGAAACGTAATAACACGTAATATCATAAAGCGTAACGTAAGATAAGGTAAAGAGAAACTACGTAACGTAATAACGGGTGATTTTTTAAGAGGTTTAGAACTTAAAAAAAAAAACACAAAAAATTCGAAAAAATGAATTAAATATTTATTTGAATCGATAGTTTGAACCTTGCAATTTAATGTTTAAAGATAATTTCATGCAAATGTTGACCGCGGCTGCGTCTCAGGTAGCCCATCCGCTGAGTCCAATTTTGGCATACTCTTTCACACATATCGGCCGGTATCTCACGAATGAATGCATGGATGTTGGCTTCCAGTGCGTCAATCGAAGCGGGCTTGTCCCTATAGACATTAGCCTTGACATACCCCCACAAAAAATAATCTAATGGTGTCAAATCGCACGATCTAGGCGGCCAATTGACCGGCCCGAAACGTGAAATTAACTGTTCACCAAACTCGCCTCGCAATTGCGCCATTGTTTCGCGTGCTGTGTGGCATGTGGCACCGTCTTGTTGAAACCACATATCATGCAAGTCAAGAACTTCCATTTCGGGCAAAAAAAGTTTGTTATCATCGCTCGGTAGCGTTCACCATTGACAGTAACGCTGCGATTCGCATCATCTTTGATGAAATAGTGGCTTTTTCGGGATGCATTGGTAGCTGTTGCAATGCTTCTGGCTGATCTTCACTCCAAATGCGGCAATTATGCTTATTTACGTACCCATTCAACCAAAAATGAGCCTCATCGCTGAACACAATGTTCGCGCGATGAACATTTCGAACCGAGCACGAATTTTGATAGTAAAATTCAATAATTTGCAAGCGTTGTTCATTTGTAAGACGATCCATGGTTAAATTGCAAACCAAACTGAAGCTGTTTGACAGTGACAGAAGGTACTAAACACACGTCAGCTGTCAAAACCAGTGTTGCCAAAACCAAACCAGCTAAAAAATCACCCTTTATAACGTAACGAGATGAATCGTTAAAAAATTATACGTTACAGGTACACATCGTTGACTTACATATGAATCGTTACGAAATTCAACGTAACTTTACACAACCATGACTTATAAAATACAGGGTGTCCCTTAATTCTTCAATAATATATTAAAAATCTTTCTTAGTTTTTGAGAAATTAGGAAAATACCTAAATGTTTATATACTTGTCATCAATAAGTGCTTCTCAAAAAGCCGTTCGAACTCGATTGTAGGTTCCCTCCATTCCTGCCAACAACACGCACACAGGAATGGTTGAGAGTTGTAAGTCACTAGGCCCTGGTTCTCAACGAGCAGTTTCGCCACCAAATTTAATTTAATTTAACCTAACGGTACTTTTTCTCTTTGCTTGTTTGTTTTGCTATAACGCAACCAAATTACAATTCAAAACTCACAAGAAAACACATTTTTGTCAAAATTTTGACTTTGAAATTTAATTTCTCAAAAACTAATCGCTAAAGCACCTTGATTAAAAAAAAAAAATTTTTTAGATATGCTTAATTTTTCTGCTGAACATATCTTTATTTAGTGACTTCAGGTCTAGAAATAATTTTTATTATTTGATCTCTCCATAATTTTTCGGCGCAAATTCATAGAAATGCACAGAAATCACAGAAATTCAAAGTTAAGGAACGGACCTTTTAATTCAAAAAGAGAGCAATAATTGGCCTGTTTGTTTTAGAAAAGGTGACGGATTGGAGATGGACCCAAAATGGATTGCGACATACTCAACACGGATCGGATTCAGATCGGTTACTGAGTGGAGTCAGATCAAAAATGGATTGTAGATGAGCTCAAGACAGATCCATGATGGCTAAGAGAATGACTGATGTGATTCCTTAGAGGAGAATTTTTAGTTCGAAAATTCGGGTGCGAAAAATTCGGGTTCGAAAAATTTGAGATCGAAAAATTTGAACAGGTGACTCCTATCAGAAGTTTTGGTATATTCATCTAAATTTTGTCAAAATATATAGAGAAATTGATGAAATTTCGTACCAGTAGTGTTCGTGGTTATTGCAATAAAACTATATTTCAATTTTGGCACGAAAAGTATTATTCTATTGACTCTAACTAATTAAATTTGGCACAAATTTGTTAAATTTAAAAATAATATAAGCTCAAAAATTTTAGATCAGTTATTTAGTGAAGTAACAAAAACCAGGCCTGTTCACTTTTTCTAGATTGTTCACTTTTTTCGAGCGGAAGTTTAAGGTACATTTTATTCGATGCGAATATTTTTATATTTGTTTTAAAAACAATCAGGTTCAGTGTAACAAAAACAATTTTTCAATGTTTTCGAGCAATGTTAAATTCTAGCGGGGTATTTTTATGAGAACATTTTTTTTTTAATTTTGTGTGTTCACTTTTGTGGATAGTTCACCATCTCAAGATTCACTAAATTGAGCGTCTACTGTATTGTGTTTTATAAGTGTCATCCCCATTTTATTCAAAAAATAAATAAAATTGGGAAATTCTTCATAAAAAGTGGTAACCATATCCACAGTTCAAAATGAGAGACGTATAGAAAATAAAAATAACAAACATTAAGCTCTTAACTTGGCTTAAAAAAAAAAAAAAACAGATTCGGTTTCGTTCAATAACAAGCAATACCGTCATCGGGATTTGACAGTTGCTGGTTGTTAATGCTGATGCAGTCTGTGTGTTAAAACTATACATGCTGCCGCTCCGTACGTGTTCAACAACAACAACAACAATAACTGGTTTCCATGAGAGGATTTAATTTTGAATTCACATTTGAAAACTAATTATTTTGTTGTTATCTTCGAATAGAATGTCGTAACCATCAAAACCAGTATCACCGTCCGTTGTCGATTGTGGAGAGTGCTGAAGTGCATACAAAATACCAAGTTAAATGTAGTAAACAACATGATTCATATATAATGCTATAAGTTGATTTTGTATCTAGAAGATACTTTTTTTAAAGCACCATAACCTATGGATTCATGCGACAGACTTTATATCTATTAAGGTATCTATCTATAAGATATCTATAGTCATGCCTTGTATAGTATTTGGTTTGCGTAAGATACTAGATTTATCGTTAAAAAATACTTTACAAAAAACAACAACAAAAAGTTGAACAATAAAGTAAAGATAATCACAAAAGATACAAAGCAATATAGAGGTATTTATCCTATATATAGTTATATAGAGTTAGAAAATAGAGTTATTTACAAACAAAAACTTGTATTCTATAGTAATAGGTTATGATTAATAGACGGCAGTGAGTCTAATAATAATTGATCTTCGTGCAAGCAGGACAAGACCTACCTATACATATATAGCTATGTAAAAAATACCTTTGCTATAGTTGTTATTGAAACTAGAAAAATAATAAACTCAACAAAAACCTTAAATAAACACTTTCGTTGCGGCATGATTGATAACGGGGTAGAAGAATAAAATAAAAAGACGACACTCCATACTGGCAGAGTATCTATGGAACAGTTTCGTGCTACACGCAAGGCTCCAGACCAAAACTAACTTATAAAAAAAAAATAAGCTATGAAAAACTTTGAAACCTGAGAATTCAGAAATGAGTGAAGCAAGCATATACATAGTTAAGCTATCACTTTCAGTTTCAGTTTTTTTTTTCATCTTTTCAAATTTTGTTTCAAGGAGTTTAATGTTAAATTAATGGACTACATGACTTGATATAAAGATAGATATATCTTTATTTTTTGTTAAATATTATAAACGCTTAAGACATGAAATAATTATTCTATTAGCATAAAAATTTGTGGTACGATTAATTTAACTAACCTTCAAACAATTTGCAACAATGACAAAGATAACCTTTGAAATTAGTACATAATGCAATTTGCAGTGCTATTTATGTGATAAGGGAAACCTAGGTGACTTGTGACTTGGTTGAAGATGTTCAAAAATAGACCATATCTAAGTTTCAATGTTGTGATTTAGATTTTTAAATATCACAAGTCAAGCCAAATTGCTTTATAAATTTTCAACACGTTCTTTGTTTGAACTAGACTCGGTGACATTTGCGGGACAACACACATACCAACATCTACATACATTCATGCTTGGCATCTAATTACTTAAAGATAAACCTTAACCGAAACAAAAGCTTTGAAAACAAAATAATTTTATCGAACAAGAATGTGAGAAACCTGTCTATCAAAAATAGAATGAATAACTTGGTCAAAATAAACTCTTTTTATGACCTTGAAAATGCAACGTATTTGTTTATTAGTGGAAAAGATATAGTTGAGGAGAAAATATAGAAAAATTTAAAAGAAATAAGGTAGTTTTCTTTTTTAGCTATTTGCAGAACATAAAGCAGAACTCAAGTGATTTGAGCTGAGCAGAATGTGATTAAAGCACTCTGGTGATATAATTTTTAAACATTCAAAGCACCAAAGTTAAACAATGACTTTTAATTTTCATTTGACATCCGCCCAATAAAATTCGAAAGATCAAATAATCTGAACTGAAATTAGATGTGTCGTACCAATTTGAAAGAGTGAAAAAGAAAGTAGTGAAGCTGGCTGCGCTCTATTTGATCCTGTTATTTTTATGTCGTCCGAGTTACAAAAAAAAAAAAACTTTTTTGAACATTTTGGTACAGAATATGTACTATTTAAATTGCTTGGGTGCTTGCATCAAGCAAATGTCTTAAATCAGTTACACCATTTTCAAGAAAATCGAAAATCATAATCAGGTAGGTAAGGTACCATTAATGACTAAGAATTTTTTGAAACATGGTTTTCCACCTAAAGGTTGTCTTCTAAAAGCAATTTATAGAATTTTTAACTTCCCATTGGAATTTATAGAAATTGGTTCTGTTTGTCAAATTGAAAATTTTAACAATATATCACCGGTTTCGAGCTCCTTCGAATCGGTTTTCACCATTTTCAGAGAGCTATTGTACGTACATTCGCCCGGTGGCACCTAGGCTCTGGAGGACTGGATCGCACGTAATTGCTCTTATGTTCAAGGCACTGGGGGTTTAAGAAAATTATATTTAGAGATAGGGAAACTATGAGAGAAAAATAATGAAAAGCATGAAATACTATACCTAAATTAACTAAAAAAAACTTCGTTGAGAGTTTGAGATGAAAAAAATGCTTTCTTAATTCTTTAAAGAATTTTGACTAAAAAAATTAAATCGATGGATTGGTTTTCTTTTTTTTTTTAAGTATAAAATTCATAAAACATTTTTAATAAAAACTTTTGGCATGCAAATCTTATGTATTTACTTATGTGCATATAAAAATATAATTTGAAAAAAAAGTTGTCAAATATTTCATTTTTGTAACATTTTTTTTTGAAAATTAGATATTTCGAAATATCGATTTTTCAAAAAAAAGAAATTGAACTTTTTTTTACAATATTATTTAATATTATCAGAAATATTTAGTATTTGATAAAATATTTATTTAATATTATCAGAAATTTATATATAAAAAATTTATTTAAATCCGTTCATCCGATAGAAAATTCAAAATAAGAAAACACGTTCTATGACAGGTACAAAATTGCAAAATTGCATAATATTTTGTTGTAGACCGTATTAATTTTGGTATATGGAAAAAGTTTAATCAAAATCGTAGAAAGCGTTTTTGAGGAAAAAAATTTTCCTTACCGGTTTTTTAACTTTTGTATGGGAGGTATCGTTATTTTTTCACAAAATGTAAAAAATCTTGTACAAAATTTCTAGAGAGTACTAAAGCTTTGAAGTATCAAGTTTCAAAAAAATCGATCAAACATTTTTTTTTTTTAATTCAAGGCGTATTTTCTTCAAATTTAAGTACACGAAAATACTTATAGTTTTAGGAAGTTTCTGCATAAAAAAATTATTGAAATCAGTTATATGGTTTAAAGAATATCGAAAATTAAAAAATGGTTCTTTGGGAGGTATTATTAATTACCATTTATGGAAAAATGGTTGTCCACTCTAAGGAAGCCTTGACAAAAAGTAATTTTTTGAATTTTTTGTAAGAAAAGTTGTCGATTATGTTAAATAGTAAAAAAAAAAAACTGTGTGGCAGGTACCGTTAGTTTTGGTTCTAAGAAAAATGAAAAAAACGTGTGGCCATAGTCACACAAAACCACTATGCGCCAAGTTTGAAGAAAATCGATCGAGCTTTTCAGGCTGTAGACGAACTTCTCGTCTCCTATACTATCGTAATGTTATGTTTGATGCGGACCAGTAAGCTTTCAAGAACAAGTACCAGTCAAGACCCAGAAGTATGAAGCTGTACTTGTACTTGTAATTGTACTTGAAAAAAACAAGTACATAATACTTGGTCTTTGAAAACATCAAGTCAAGTTCAAGTACTTAATCAAGTTCTTTGTTCCAAATACATGCACTTTGTACTGTAATACTTCCCAGTACATTTTCAAGTACAAGTCCATTTCAAGTACTCTTCAAGTTCAAGTCCATTTCGAGTATTATTAAAGAACAAGTTTATTTCAAATGCTCTTCAAGGAAAATTCAATTTTAATTACTTTTCAAGAACAATTTGTTGAGTAGTCTGGTTGAGGTCTCGAATAATGACTTCTTAAACTCAAAAACAGAGATTACGACTGCTGATGGTGTCTCGTTGTCTTGACGTTATTTTGCTTAAATCTGGCCAAGGTCTTAATTATTCGATAGCTCAAACAGACTACTAAGCGAATTGTAATTGAAAAGTACTTAAAATGGACTTATGTTTGAAAAGTACTTGAAAATGTACTGGGTAGTATAACAGTACCCAGTAAATGTACTTGGAATATAGTACTTCATAAAGTGCTTTTCAAGTACCAAGTACATTAAATTTATTTTTTTCAAGTACAAGAACAGGGTACTGGGTAATTACAAAGTACATAAGTAAAAATGTACATAAGTATTCCATTTAATTCTCCAAATCTTTTTGTGCCCGAATCCAAAACTTGCCCTATAGTACCTTTCGCAAGTAAAAATGAAAGGCTGATAAATTTATTTTTGGTACTAAAAAAAAAAAAAAAAAAAAAAAAAAACGTGTTGAAACGACCAAAAGCTACTTCCTTCATGTAAAAAGTTTGAAAAACATCTATAAAACCGTAAAAGCTGTAGCGAACCGAAGTGTGAGACCAAATTTTGTCGTCTAAAAAATAATTTTGTTTTTGTTTTTATGAATGCTAATAAAACAGTTTTTAAACTATTAATCCTACAAATGCAAACTTTTGGGTTGATTTTGGTATTTTCCATCATTTTGGAGCATGCAAAATTTACAGATTTCACTCCTTGAGTAACAATGGGGACATTGAAAATGACTTATCTGTGCTAGAGAAATCTTTAATCTTTATAATTATTAATCTTTCTTTTATTTTGAATTTCATCTTTACTGGTTTCCAAGTACACCAATTTATACCAATTTTAATCATGATTTTTACTAAGATCAATCTAAAAATTATATTGAACTAAAAAAAATTTAAAAAAGTTTTTAGCCAAACTTAATTAGCATACTTTACTTGCACATAGTAGCGCATAAATAGATTTTTTTTCTACAGCTTTAAAAACACTTAAGGAATTTGAAGCCGTTTCATCATTCTCTATTTTGATCATTCTTGAGACATTGTCTCAACAAAAATGTTATCATCTGAACTTTTTATTGCTTCATACAAACAAAACTGAATAAAATAAATTATCAAATACCCAAATATACGAAGATGATACAAAACTTAAAATATGGCTATACTATTGCATAGTGGTACCTCGTGGCATGATGGTTAGTGCGTAGAACTGTCATGCCAAAAGTCTGGGTTCGATTCCCGGCCGCTGCCACCTAAAAACAGAAATGTTTTTTTCGCAAGGTACTGCCTCTTGCGAGGAACTGACAAATCCTCCAAGAGTATACTTGTCATGAATAAATGCTTCTCATCTAGCCATTCGGACTCGGCAAAAAATTGTAGGTCCCTTCCTTTCCTGCCAAAAATACGCACACAGGAATGGTTGAGAGTTGTAAGTCACTAGGCCTTGGTTCTTCACGAGCTGTTGTGCAACCAAATTTATTTATTTATTTATACTATTGCATAATTTTCGTTTACTTTTTTTTTTAAAAATTCGGTTAAGTATTTCATATTCCCTTTGTTCTATCATCAACAAAATTTTGACTACAGACAAATGGATGTTGACATGTATTACTATTTTTTGTTCTGTTATTTTGTTATGTATTGGTTTTTTTCCTTTTCAATATCTCGTTTTTGTTAACACAAGCTAAAATTTGATTTTCCAAAAATACAATATTCAATGTTAGTTGGATTGAGACGTAACTCAACAAAATATTATTTGTCATATTTCCTTTCTAGTTTTTTTTTTCAAATTTTGTTTCATTTTCAAAAATACAAAAGAGATTTAATATTTTCCTTTTGTCAATTTATTGACCTATATTTTCTGCCACTTGTCTCCTAGTTCCATATTATCTATTATCCTTGTCTGGTAACACACTTTTTCTTTTTTTCTTTTGCTTTGTTGTAACACCAACCAAAAATTCAAAATTTCAACCCTCATTCCTTGTTTTTTTTCGATCTGTATCTGTATTTATTTTTCCTAAATCCTTTAACTTAAATTTAATTTTCCTCTAAATACATGCCTTCAAACAAACATTAAATGCTAGGGGTTGTTACGTCTCCACAACATATTATTTAACTAATTATTTTTGTGGGTCTTTAATTTTGTTTCATTTTAAAACACAAGAGAGAACCTTCTTTTAAACAGAGAGGCTGTACACTTCCCACCTTTTATCATTTTACTGACCTTTATTTTTCCCGCGTGTCTTCTATCTTTAAATTTTCATTTTCTTTGTTTGGTAACTTTAATTTTGTTTTTAATTTAGCTTTGTGGTAACACCAACCAAAAATTCAATATTTCTGCTGATGTTACTTTTTTCTTGAATTTGAATTTATTTTTCGTAGCTCTTATAACGTCTGTTGTAGGCAACGCTTACTAATGAATTGATTTTCCCCCTTACATATGCCTACAAACAAATATTCAATGCTGGTGAGTGTAACGTCTCCGCAAAATTCTATTTTTCCCAATTTTGTGTTTTTTTCTTTAATTTTGGGGCTTCTTGCAAGTCTATTCCAAAGAATTTGAATGGACAAAAGTCGATCATAATAGTCAAATATAAAAGTATTTACCAATTGAAATTTGCAATAACAATAAATCGACTTTTAGTCTATTCAACAAGTCTATTTTGAATAACTATCCCAATAAGGGTGTTTGTCGCATTTTCAAAAATAGAAAATACATTTTCAGTCGAATTTATAAGCTTTGTCTATAAGTATAGACAACCGTCCAACTCCAAAAATTTATTAATAAACTTTGTTTACTGCTGTCCTAAATTTGTCTAACTTGGGCAAAGGCTTCGGCTGTCTAAGATTTTTCTAAACTGACGTTGTATTTTACTATGTCCATATGGCATATTTTCAACTATTAAGGACTTCTAAAACAACTGTCTAACTAGTCAACTTTATAAAAAATCTAATAAATAAAGCGGTTTACGTTTTAGTTTTCAGATTTCATTGACCTATGTATATTTTTATTTCCTCTTGTTTTTTTATTTCATATCTTTATTTTCTTCGTTACTCCGTCTAATTATACCTAAATAAAACTCAAAAGTAAATTAATTAACAAAATAAAAACAAAAACAACGAATCTCACAAGCATCCAACCTAACTTACTAAAGTACCTACATACCTACTAACCAAACATATCCCATAAGGCATCTTACCCTTCTGCCTACTAAAGTATCTATAACCAAACGCATTCTATTAATTTAACTAGGTAGGTATTAGCAGAATGCCGAGCAGCAGAGCAAACTACCCCCATCGAAGCATCTACACGACTGAACAAACAGTGAACAAGCAACAAGAACATTGAACGAGTGAACATGAATACTGAACTTGAATGAAAAGTCATTTTCTTCAGTAATTCACTGACAGAGAGGCAAATAATGAAACAAATCAAAAAACATAATGAACAGAGAGAGAGAGAGACATTTTGAATGAACAATGGCACTATGGGAAATATTTGTGTTCTTCTTATTTGGGCTGATTCTCGTAACACAAACTTGCAAATCAACGATGACGATGAACTATAGGAATATTGATTGAATATTAGTACCACTTTTTAATCAAATTGTATTTTAGATTTGTGAGGCTTATGAAGAACGTACAGCTACGTATGATATATCAAATTAATTGTCAATTATTGAAGGTGCGAATAAAAAAAAAATAAATTGTATATGTGCACAGACCAAAGAGTTATTAGGTAGTATGTTAATGAACAGTAATATGTAATTATGTCATCTCAGATGCTTTTAAATATTACAAATTTTACATATTATATGTAGATTTGTGTAATCTATTACCTGTATGAATTAGAGATTTTTAATTGGAATAGTTAAAAAGATAAAAAGTATAACTGCCAAAAATCGATCGATAGAAATTAGTTTATTTAAAAAAAATATAAGAATATAATAAGAATTTGCTGAAACGAAAAGCAATCAGTTATTTATTATCTTTCTTAAACTATAAAATTTATTACAATCAGATCTAACCCTAATGTCTAGTAAATAATTTATGAACCATCTATTTTTAAATTTTGAAGTTACAACCTTTAATATCTCATTTTGTAGATTTTTTGGAATTTCAAAAAATATAAACGAAATTGTTATATCAAACGTAACTATTGATAAAGAAAAAAGTTGTCACTCCAGCACAACTCATTTAGATTTTTGGTTTTTCAACCATTTCACATAAAAGCCCTACTTAAAGTTTGAATTAAAAAAAAAACATAATTTTGCACATCTAAATACATTTTCTTTTCAAACAGTTTTTTTTTTTTAACTGCCAACACTTATAGTTTAAGCTGCACAATTAACTGCTAACTGCATTGACTCTCACATTTTTAATTATAAAAATATAGAATTAAAATTCATTTATTCAATTTAGTAACACCAACCAAAAATTCAATTGTACCCTCTCTATACGCAAGCATTCATCTCTATACTTTGTTCATTTTAGTAACACCAACCAAAAATTCAATCGTACCCCCCGTATACGCTAGCGTTCATCTCATATACACATTTATTCACTTTATTCATTTTAGTAACACTATAATTTATCCAAATCGACCCTATAAACATTTTCAATGTTAAAATCCAAAAATCAAAAAATAAACTCGGGCATAAAAATACTTGTATATTTTGTTGAATTTTTTGTATGAAAAACGTGAGGTACATTTGAATTCCATAAATAAAAAATAAAATAACAAAAATGTCATTTGGATGATTAAAGACAACTTTAAGGAGTTGAGAATCCAGATATCAGTTATCTAATTTTTTAAGAAATTAAACTAAATTACGATACGATTATATCTTGTATGTTTTTATAAAACAACAGTTCTATAGGTGTTTAAATGATCTTTTCTGGTGTTATTTAATTAAAATAAAAATCCTTCCTCATTGCTGATATAACATTCTTATGCCTACTCAAAAAATCAAAGTAAATATCATAAAAGTTATCCCAAGAAAGAATCTTACAAAAAAAAATCCTGCATGTCTGTTTCTTCGAGATTATACAAACTCATAAACTTAAATTAAAAATAAAAAAATTATTAAGTGCGATCTGTCATGTCCAACATTATAATTTCTTCAGAAAAAGCATCATAAAATATTTCATGGCCGATAATCCCATGCAGCTTCTCTTATATACTTACCTACCTATTCCCAAGTCATTTCGTTATTTCATGTTAAAATTGTTTTTTTTTTTTACTTTTGTCTGCTAAAAGATTTATGCTGACCTTGCTTTGCTTTTGGATTATTTTGGATTTATTTTTATTATTGTTTTTTTTTTTTTTTTTAATTTTCTTTTTAAGATGCAAGCAGGCAACTTGAATATTACATCTAAAATTAGATCCCCCAAGTTAAATAAATAAAAAGTGACATGCATTTAACTTCTTTGCTCACACCCTCTGGTTGTTATTAAAACGTAAACGTATATAATGCAGAAGAGATGTACACAAAGTAGTCCAAACATTGCACCTAAAAATAGTTGAATACACAACATGTGCGTTTAATATTCATGCCACGAGGAGATATACACATTCATCCAACATCTTTAGCTTGGCATTTGATTAATTACAGAACGCATATTTCAAGAGCATTTCACATATACAACCAACCTAACCAACGCACATAATTGTGAGTTGTTGTCGCCCTGTGTCGGCATCAGGCCCTAGCTATAATAGGGAACGCGTGGCATCGAATAACCAAAAAACAACAAAATATATGGAAACTCACATAGTTTCTTTTTTTTGGTATTAATAGCCTTGGCAGTGAACGACATACAGAACCCAAGTCACAAGCTAAAGGCGAATATTCCCGTAGATTGAAAGTGAAGTGCATCCTGATTGTATGTGTTCTCATACCATCTGAATCCTTCACTCATGATGCCGAAAATAAACTTTAAATTTATTTTTTTTTTGTAAAAAAAACTTTAAAAAAATATAAAAAAGTAATAATGGATGTCCTGGCGATGGCGGTTGCATGTATTCTGTTGTATGTCGTGTATCAGAAAAAAGGCTGATTCACGCTGGTAACTTGGGGTTTTAACATGAGTCGAAGCTTGATGGTGTGTCACCATGACCTTTGTTTATCGAGTTGCAAAATTTTTTGTCATCAACCGCTGAAAGATTCTACTCAAAATAAACTAAGAGATACAAATTGAATCATTTATTTTTTTTTTTTTTTAATATAAATTCACTTAAGAAGCTGAGTGATGTGTTCTAACAATGTTTCCACAGCTATTATATTTCCAATTTCCATTGAATAGCTTTACATTGAACTTGAAAAACCGACTTAATTTTGCCACCACAAACCACTGGCGAAATTAATGCCAACTTGGATTATATTATAGACATTCTAGGTAGGCCGCCTTACCCCTACCTCGAGTGCCTTGATAAGTTTATTTCACTTTCCGTTCAATCAGAAGGGGTGGTTTTTTGTTGAGGTTGGTCGGATAAAGGGGGTGGAAATAGTTTTTATTATTATTTTTTTTTTTTTATTATATGCTTATTTCTTGCAGCGATATTCCGACGACTAGACGTTTTCCCGGAAAATCATTTAGTCATTGTGTTTATTATTCACGAGTTTAAGTGCACATTTTATCGTGTTTCGAGTTCGATTGAAAAAAAAATAAGAATTTAAGAACCGAGCTCCTTACACGATGACTGTTTGTTAGTTAAAGTTAGCAGTGTATAGGAAATAGTTCTATTAGAATAAGAGATCTATATGTGTGTGTCAATAATGGCGACATCGTCGTCGTCGGTGTCGTCGTAACAGACTTTTGTTGAATGAATGATTAAACGATTATATTGCGGAATGTAATCGAATACTTAATGAGAGTGCTTCTACATGTGCATTTATAACTACCGCTTAAAACTCGAAGGGTAAAAGATGTTACTTGTCAAACATTCTGATAGCTGCGGGGGTTGTTTGAGATATACTCGTATATATTGGAAATTATTATTGACACACACAAACCGAAGGATGTCAGATTTGAATGAAGCGAAAAACTTTACTTGTCTAGTCTGCGTATAACCGCGGAACTATTATAGAAGATATGTAAATTAGTCTCGAAATAATGAAGATTGAATGATATTCGAGTGTGTATGAGCGGTTAAAAAATTTCACAATCACAACGTCATATTTGTTTCTGGATAAAGTTGATAGTTTTTTTTTCTTAGTCACAGGCTGGATTATTATTTTCAGAACGTTATTTTTTTTGTTTTGTTTAAAAAAAAAATAACCAAAATGCGTAATATTTTTTGGCTATAAAGGTATATTTAGGGGTATTAAGACTGAAATATTGGGGACTTTTCCGTTCTGACGCAACTTCTTGAGAGTTGAGGTAGTTTTCAAAAGAAAAAGATATCAATAGCTACTTGAGAATAAAATTCAGTTTGGAAATATTAGGTCACTTTTTGATTGAAAAAAAACTTGACGTAGTAGAATCGTATGGTTTTTTTTAGTAAATTGTTGTTTTTATAAATGAGATCGAGTGCCTATACTTAATATTTCTGAAAATATTATAGATAAGATAGCAGACAAACATTTTCCACAATAGAATTAATAGAATTCTATATCCATAAATGCTTCAAATGATGGCTATCTGTTTGGAATCTTAAAATCTTATTATTTGTTAATTTATTTTTAACCATATACGAGCAATTCTTACTTGTATATTTATTTATTTTTCTATTTCGACCTCGACGACTTAGATAATATTTTTTTATTATATAGAATATTAACTTCTAGGTTGTAGATAGTGTCCCAAAAATTTTTAACGAGTTGGGTGATTATTTTTATTTAGTACATATTTATTTGCTTTTTAAATTTTTCATAACGGCTCTTACAATTTGAATCTTTTGGATTCTAATATTGAAAAGAAGACATCCAGTGCCATATCCATTTATCATATATGAAATATTATGAATTTATCTTAGGGTGGTTTTAAGTGTCTAAACCAATAACTGCAGTAAAGAACTTAATTCAGCATTATAACAGACGTATTGATATGCGAAATACAATAGTACATTAATTTATAAATTAATTTATAAATATTTATATAGTTAGGTATTATAATTATAAATTATTTTAAAATACTAAATTATCACTTGACGAAAAGATTCGTGCAGACAAAAAAAAGGAACACAATGAAACAATTTAAAAAAATAGTACGTATACGCCATAGTGTACCATTGTTCCATAGCTAGTCAATACAAAAATTGGTTATTATTTTTATGGGGAATGTTAAAAATGACTTCGAAATACATACTTAAATATTTGTTTTTCGTCAAAGTGACGTATTTCGATCTTAGTACCTACATGCATTTGGTAAAACAGGGTAGTTCGATAAACGCCTCTAGCGAGCTGTTGGCAACCTAAGTACATTTTAATAATCAACAATGCAAATTTTTGTATTAAGATAATGATCGCATTTTATTTAAAAGTTTATACAACTAGGTTCCATCTAGAACTATAAATATTTGATACAAAATTAAAGTGCATGCGATTATTTATAGAAAAAGTTATAGTGCCTTTCCACCTTCGATTAATCGTTTTATCGTCACTTCAAAAAACGAGATTGATATGATGAAAAAGTCGAGTTATCAAAAACAAGCTCAAATAAAGTTTGAACACTACGCAACTTTCATTAAAATTAATCCTTTTTTGTTTTTTCTAAGATTTGATTATTTAAAAAAAAATTGCCAAAAGCCAAAATCCGGCATCTTGCGTTTTACTTTTAAATAACGAGCATGTCAAAAAATTTTATGATGTGAGCTTTTGCAAGGAACCATTACCACGTGTTTTCTTATAGTGATAATATTAAAGATAATATTTATTTTAAATGTTTCAAAACTCAAAAATAATAATTTTTTATTGATGCTCCTAAGCGGAAAATTGTCAAAAAATGTAAAATTATTGTGTTGACAGTATTTTTTTTCAATAACACAATTTAAAATAAAGATTTTTTGGGGACAACGAAGCAAACTGACAGAAAAACTAACATTTTGCTTCTTTTTATTTAATCAAGTTATTTTTTCTATTAACAGTTTCCTAAAAAACTATTTCAGAATAAAAATTTGGGAAAAAAATGTTATGTGAAAAATGTGTATCAGTTACAGCATTTTATAGTTAATAGTGGTTTTCTATAAGAAAAATATGTTAGATGAACTGAAAGGCCTTAGGTCACTAATGATATCACCTGGACGATCTTCATGTTTGTGTAAACAAAAGGGCACCTAAAGCTAGGTATACCAATGGAATATGTACAGATATTTTACTGCAATATTTAAGTGTACTGAAGTTTACATGAAACTACATGAGAAGTCTATTTTACGAGTAAAGTTGATATGAGTAATGGTTACATTTTAGAACTTATATGTACCGAATAAAACCCAGCAAAATGTTTACTCCAAACAATGATAATGGACTCAAACGTGTAGTGCATACCGATATGTGATCGAGACATTAACTATGAACCGAATATGGTGAACTATGTAATGCCAACATTTATATTCAAAACTCATTATAGCTACATAGACAAATATAGCAGCAAAATATGTTATGAATACAAGCAATTTTTAGTGAGTGATTAAAATATGTACTGTGTACAAGGACCACTTGAAAAAAAAATCTGCCATAGAATAAGGTAAGAACATTTAATTTCAACATTCTCTTTTTTATTTTGTTTTTTAAACTGGACTAATGGTTGCATGCTATTTAATGCCAGGAAGAATCTGAATTCAAATTCGGATAAGCAAAGCTAACTTTATCTAAATAAAAATGTGTACTTTATAATACTTCATGCAGAAGAAGATACAAATATATGTATGCATGTAATAACTTCAAAAAGCTGTTCCTATTTAGAGCTCTCCTTTAAAAAGAGCATTGAAGATAGAGGCTACTCACAATTATGTTGTTTGTTTACAAGAAAATATGTATTCGTTGCAAGCATTGCTATAACATATTGTGCTGAGTACAAGCGTCTATATTTACTACATGTTTATGCAATGAGACCATATAATATTTTTTCGGTAAATATTAATGTGAAATCATAATAAGTAGAGCTAGTATATCTATATTCCCAGCACAAATGTCAACATGTACTCAATACATAAATTATGAATGAAAAATGAGCTTTGAGTACAAAAGTTTTTAAACTGAGTACATAAAATTTTCCCTGAGCAGGTTTATGTAATAAGTAAAAAAGTGACCTGACCTCACATGTTATAAGCAAGTACTTAATAGTTTTGACAAATGAACTATTTTTTTCTCTATTCAAACACGCTCCCACCTCAGAACTTAAAACTCCATCTTTGAGACTTCAACTGCGAGGATACAGGATATGCAACAAGTCCCATAGGTTTCAACAAAGGTCCATTCATAGGCATCTAGAGGAGGGGGGAAAGAGGGGGATATGAAAAACAGCACCCTTCTAGAATATTATTAATTTTTTATAATGGACTTTTGAAAAATAATTCCTTTTTTCTGTCATATTCACCAACCCCTCCACCTTGAAAGATTTGACAAATTTTGAAAAATCCTGCGGAACTTCTGGCTGTTCTCTTCGATCTTCAATTTTGAAATCGAGGTTTGACGTATGTAGCATCCGTTCTACTTCTAAGTAGAAGCGATATAACTACATGTAAGCAGTTTCATTATACATACCTTCTAGCAGAAATGCATATTTTAAGTAGAAATAAAGAAACGAGAAAAAGAAAATAATTTGTTTACCACAATCACATCTCAAGTGCATCCTTTTTCACTTTCGACTCATCTACATATAAAATAGGAAGTGTGAAGGAATGTATCAACATAAAGATGGTACAAACGGGCTCCATTAACATATACAAAATAGATTCTAAATTGATTGAGTAGCTTGCTGACTGATGCTCCATGATGATTAAATGCATTTTATTTTTTGTTGTTGTTGAAACTCTAAAAATACCCTACGATGACTGAGGATGAAGTAATGGAGAAAGAGCCAGAAAGAATAAAATTGATAAAACTGTATTGTATAGCTATATAGCTTGGTAAATTCATTAAATACCAAGTAAACCGAGAAATGAACAATGTACATATCTATACGAAAGAAAATTGCATCAAACTTCACTATGTAGATTATACTCTTAGGTATATATGCAAGGATATCTAGGATATTTGCTCCTCTCGTTGATCCATGTCCTATTTAATTTCAAAGCTCTCATTTTTTTTCATTCATAAAAAATTCCATAGTCCTGATGTATACCTATACATCCACCCTGATCTACATATAAACAAACTGAATATAGTTTTTGTCTTGCAAAGAAAAAAAAATTATCCTAGAAGACTATACAAAAACAAAACAAAAAAATAATCGAAACGACAAGAAAACGCCTGTGGCTGCATTTAGCACAAAAGGATGCATAAACGTAGGGTTAATTTCTTATTCATTTTTTTTTCCAACAATTTTTTGTTATATTATTTTTTTTTTTTTGTATTTATTATTATTCTCGTTTCATATTTTGTATCCCTCATCCTGGTTGTGTTCTTTTTTTTTCTGTTGTGTGTTTTGTTTTCTTGTGTCTTGGACATGAATACAAACCTCGTCCTTTAGTGTAGATTTGCAAGAACATTTCTGAACTATGGCCACACTCACACAACAACTACTACGATGGATGAGGACGAAGTACGAAGAAGCAGCAGTTGCTATGCATCTGCAGTATGCATTCTGCATTTCTCCGCCAGTTATCCTGCGGAAAAGTGTCTTTAAAAAATTATAACAAAAAAAAAAAAAAAAAACAGAATGAAGAAAAACAAATACTGGCATATACTCGTTCATACTAACAAAGATAATACAAAAAAAAATAAAAGAAGTGAATTAATTTTCCAACAGAAGTGTTTCATTAAAAACAAAATATGGTCGGAGGGATGATTTATTTCTCTTTCTCGCTCACTCTCACATCTAGAGATTCCTAAGGGCTATGGGTGGCAGTGGGAGGGGGGAGTAGGATAGGAGAGGTGGATAATGTTTAAATGGAATATTCCTTGGAAGCATATCAGTATGAGTGCAACTGGATATACTGGGATATGGTACAGAGCATCAGCAGGCAGACTATGCTTCAGACAAAAGCATAGTTACATTGTTCTCAAAAAGCGTTTTGCTGCTGCTTATATATACATTCTTCGTCATCTTCATTTGTTTGTCTTTCTTTGTCTTTTTTTTTTAGTTTTTTTGCTTTATATTTTTTTTGTGATGGTTTTTTTTTTTTGTATGGAAAACCAAAAATCACCCTCTTTGGATCACAACCCATAAATGTGAGGTTTTCTTTAGTACCCAAACCAAAGGAGACAATGAACTCATTTCTGTGGTGTTCCGCGGTTCCCCTTTTTTCTGTATTATTATTATTATTATTGTCATTCAGAGCCATGTACCTATACCTATTCTAGACATGCTTGGTTCAGATCGAACGGAAGTTGTGGACGCATTAAATGGGCGTCTCAATTTGAAAAAAAAAAACAATTGCACGGGGTGATTAGAAAAGGAGCTTTGCTATGGGTATTCTCTAGGGGCTCGACATGGAATTTCAATTTATGTACCTATGTATGTGTAACAGATAGTCGAAATGGAATATGAAATCTGAAAACCAGACAGGAAATAGTGGAAGTTGATGTAAGAAAAAAAGAAAACAAAAAAACAATATATTCTGCTTTTAAACAGGGAAGCAAAAATGAAAGCAGTACTAATTTTGCTCCAATCACGGGACGGAAACAATAATTGCACCTTGAAAAGAGAAATCCAAGAGCTTTATTCAAAATTCTCTCAAGCTGGTAAGACTGATTTTCAGTTGCTTAATGTAATTTTTACCATTGGCACTGTGAGGTTCTTGGGCTCACTTTACTTTAGATGACGCTCCCAGTCTAGGATGAACTACGATTTTAACCAACAAGCCGTTCCAGCCAGGTCGGTCCCTAGCTTACTACCTACAGTTACGTACTCCAAGTTGGTTGAGCCCGCTATCCACTTATGTGCACCACCTTAGTTGGGGTCGTCTTCCTCAGCTGCGCAGACCATCAAGGGTGGATCAAAGACTCGTCGAGCTGGTGCGAAGGTGTCCATACTCTCACGTGTCCCAACCATTTCAGCCGCTGTTTTTTCAGCTTTTTGAACAGATCGACGTCGCTGTAAAGTCCGTAGAGCTCGATTTTAAATCTTTTCCTCCATACATCATCGATGCAGAGTAGATTGAAGATCATCCGAAAAATTTTCCTTGCAAAGCACCCAAGCAGATTCTCATCCGTTTTTGACAGAGTCCATGCTTCTGCGACATACAACACGACCGGGAAGATAAGCGTTTTATATAATATTGCAGCTGTTGCTGAAAGTTTTGGCTCAGAAGACACGTGAGCAGTAAATCCTTCTCTCAAAGAACATCTCCAAAAAGTGTAGACTTTCAGCACAGCTGCAATATTTTCCTATAAGGGTTAAAGGACAAACAGAAATATGTTCATATATCAATCAGCAAACCAGTCTCATACATTTTCTTCACAATTTTACACATATCTACTGGATTTGGTGCATTTTATCGACTCAAACTGATCTTAAAAATTCTTACTGATACACCAACAGAAAATTGAATTTGGAAGTTACTTTGCAGTATTTTGCAACCATTTTCAAACTCATCGATCTTTTTAGTATTCTTGAAATACGATACAGATTTTCTGTCAATTTTTGTATCGTATAAGAGTTGCTTTTATCAAAATAATTCAAATGATTCAAAAAGGAACCATCAGATGGCCCAATTACTTATGACACCACAAATACGAGATTTAATCAAAATCGATAGAGCTGTTTTCGAAAAATTTCTTCTAGACAGGCATATAAAAAGTTGGAATCTGTCCTCTATGGAAACACAAAAACCTTAAAATTTTCTGTACAAATATACCGTAATTTTGAAGCCAATCTCTCCATATATACCGTTATTTTGAACACAATCTGTCCACCCGTAAATACATATACATATGTAAGAGCACTTAAAAAAGTATATCGTAGACGTACATCGCAGTTTTTTTTTACATAAAATTGTCCCTTTCTGTATTGCATGTTTTTTTTTTATCTAATCTTAAACACAACCAACACTCTTTTTAGTCTTCTTTTTTCTAAATTAAATGTGAATCACTTAACGTTTAACAATGGTAAAGTTTCTATTGTGTACCTTTATATCTGTACATTAAAGTTAAAAACCTTTATTTAAACTTTCAACTAAGTACCTACACACTCAATTTTTTAAAAAGAAAAACAATCCAACAGATTTGCTCGAAGGTTTATAATACCGCTTCTGATCTTCCTAAGTCTATAATGCATCACGCTGGAAAGTATCTATGTATCTACTACATATTTGGATCAACTTTTGACAGAAAATTTTCGTATAAGAACTCTTCAAATATGCTTAAAACTCATGTGCATGCAAAACTATAACAAATCTCTAAGTATCAGGTCGTTGTGAAACTTAACATGGCAATGGTCTTCACTCAATTCAATTTAACTGTGTTATTTTATTTGAAAGGTGCTATATACTGTCAGTCGGTGGCAGTGGTGGTGCAGTAGCGGCAGAAGGATGGTATGAAGTTTTCAGTCAAAGTATATAGAGCCAAGCCACAAAACTACCACAATTCCATCACTTCTATAGATAGAAAATGAATGACTTGTCATTGTCGTCGTTTGGTTTGGTTGAAGTGTACAATTTCATTCAAAAAAATCGTAACTTACCTATGGAATACCTAACTGTACCCATGGCACAATTCACAATCCTTAATTTCGAGGTGAAACTTACAAAATTAGAAAGGACGTGAATGTTATAGACATCAGTTAGTAACATTAAGGCAGCCGGAGGGTATAGTGGGACAGAATACTTTGAAAATTGAGATTGATTCAAATAATTAAGCTAAAAATACTAGAGATCTATGTAAACCGATTCAAAAAAGGCAGAATATTTTTGCTGTTCAAAACTATGACCATGTCTTGGGTGGATTGTCTTTGAGGATATAAACAAAAATATCACCTTAAGTGTTGTAAGATAGTTGC